>CM059190.1:1328964-1640349 GCA_030323885.1 Branchipolynoe longqiensis
TGATTCAAGAATTTGGATGGCTACTTCTCCAACCTGGTCCAGGCCACATCGAGATGAACATGCTTAAGGGCTATGTGAAGCTTATGTGGGAGCCATATTGGGAAACTATGGTGGAGGTTTTCAATTTTCGCTCTGAAAATGCAAAACGGTCTGCCAAAAAAGTCAGTGACCACCACAAAGGGTTCACCCTTGCACGGATTGCTCGTGAATCCTTTGCTGCGGAGTTATTGATTCCCTACATTCGGAATTCTCTTATGGAAGGTAAATCCGTACATGAACTGACAGTAAGTAACTTCATGCATTTCTGCAGTAAGGAGGTCGAATCTGCAAATTATGCCTTCATGCTTGACATGATATTCACTCTGTTGGATGCTTTGTTTGTATACAGGGCTGGAGTGAGAGCAGGGATTCCAGCTTTGATGGACCTTGGACGAGCCCGGTATGCCCCATTATGGTGTGCCAGACCGCATCCAATGTACAGGCAGCTGGAAGTGTATGACAGCATCATGTGTGCCTGCATGCCACCCAGTGTCAAAACGTTTATAGAGAAGACCAGAAGCGTCAATACAAGTGGCGTCGCCTACACTGGAGAAGGTGCTGATTTCAAATTGGAGGAGATCAATCGTGGTATTCAGCACTGGATTCCGGCTGTTCCTCATGACACAGATTGGTTGCAGGCATGTGCCAACTACACGGGCCTAGGGGCACTCCAAAAATCCACTCTGACTGCAATGGGCCTCAATGATCGAAATGATAGACGACCCAAGTCAGCAGAGCCTTCAATAACTGCCCAAGTTTTTGCATTCCGGACAAAAATACGTGCAACTGGATATCTTTTGAACCATACCAAGAAAGGCCCCATTACAAATCTGACAGGGGAAGAACTTGATCCTGACATGATTAACTTCATAGACAATGCCAGACAAAAACGGTCCAAATACATTGACTGCTTCATCAAGCACCAGGGCAATGATAAGCCACCACAAACCTCTGTTCGTTTCAAAGAGGCACCATTGTTTGTAACAAAAACTGAGCGCCAAGCTTACTACGCCATTGGGAACCAGACCACTGCTACACTAAAGGAGAGAATAAGTCAGAAGATAATGACCATATCCGAGCAAGGAATGCGTAAGAACTTTCAGGTGGCATTCCAGGAGGAGGTTATAGCAAAAACTCCTGTGAAACAAAATTTCCTTGACTTCTATGAGCTGCTTGATGAATACCTGAATACCATTGAAAGTGACTCACTTTCTCTTGATGATGTAGGTGTAGACAACGTGTAGCCCACGGAGAGGAAGTTGTATTAGTTTCAAGCACTGTAAAGGCAGCTGTATGCTCTAATTGAAACCATTTGTGTAGAGGGCGAGGAGACACGCATGTTCTATTATGACTAGATGAGTCCATCTCCATCACCACTCAAACCTAGACATGCAGTTTAATCAATTATGCAGCACAAGTTTAAATACAGTTTTTTTCAATGTAATATGTACAATAACAATAACAGTGAAACTCTTTGTAGTAATTCAATTGTAGTAATTCAAATCTTGCCCTGTACAGCTCGCTTAATGATGGACATAGCAACCTGACCACGTATCTTTTTTACCACTTTCCGTTGCCTGGTTGTCAGTTCTCTGCCAAGTTTAGGAGATCGAATTGGTCGCACTGTCCTTTTTGGGCCTTTTGCATAAAATCGATTCACAATTATCTCTTTGTCCCGGGAATGGGTAATGGGCAAATGGTCATCAGCACTGGGAAGGGGTGCATCAGAGGAAGCAATACTGGGAAGTGTGGATGGCTGGCCCTTCCTCATTGGCCCACTTCGTAACGATTTCTGATGTGGAGGTGTGTGAATGTTTTGCGAAAGGTTTGGGGGAACTATTGAAGGAGGTGTCCCTAAAGAGGGGAATTCAAGTGGTTCCAGTGGTTCGGGGGAAAGGCTGTACTGCGTCCATGGGATGTTACCATTTTCTGGAGATGGTGGTAGAACAAGCCGCATCGGACAAATATTGCGTGAAAGTTTGGAAGGGGGTGTGTCTGGAATATCAGGAAAGGTATATGGATCTTCATCACTGTCAGAGGCATCATCATTGACTTTCAGAATAGTTGATACTCCACGAGGCGTTTGCTGACTTCGAACTGGAGTTGATAGTGGGTCATCTATGATCCCAAGGAAGGCTATGTTGTAGCTAGAGTTGGGTGTGGTGGCAGGGGTAGGTGTCGTCGGGTCAGTGTGTTGTTGCGTGGCCCTGCCATCTGCCCCACATCGCTCCTCACTCTCAAGTGTGGTTAGCCCTGGAAACAATAGTTTGAACGTTTGAATAACAATATTGTGGCACAACTTAATTACAACGCAATTAGCTATTGTCATAAAGTATACACACATGGAGGTCCTTCCATATAATCTGATTCAAATAACTGATTCAAAAACCAAAATAGTACATGTTCTAAATAATATAAAATGTCTAATACCCCTGTCACACAACGTGAGCCTAACGTGGGCATTTTTCGTCATGACGCTGGGTTACGTCATGATGACATCAGAATGACGTTAGAATGACGTCGAGCTACGTCACATTACGTCGTGTTACGTCGAGTTACGTCAAGGTTTTGGACATGTTCAAAACTTTCGACGTAGGTCGAACGTAAGGGTTTACGTTCGCCCTACGTTCTGTTCACGTTCAGTGAACATCAATAACGTTAAACGGACGTTATTTCAACGCTGCTCACTATGTTCCACTACGTTCCACTACGTTCCACTACGTTCCACTACGTTGACCCACATTAAACCAAGTGCAAAAGCCTACGAGGCTTAATGGGAACGTCAGGAGAACGTCACGAGAACGTCAGGAGAACGTCACGAGAACGTCAGGAGAACGTGCATTCAACATACGTTCAACGTGTCACGACATAGCTAACGTCATGTAACGTTCTTCTGGCGATGGAATAACGTTCATAACGTTCCGTGAACGTAGTGACGTTGTCCTCTCTCGGGGATTGACGGTATCACTACGCTTTACCAACGTTACACTCTCGTCCACTACGGTGCATCCACGTTCAACTTCTGCCCAAATTTGCATACTACGCCGAGAAGTTCAACGTTCTTCACGTTCTCCCTACGTTGACGTCGTTACGTCGTAGTGTGACAGCCCCATAAGATAAATTTAAGGACTTTCCAACACCTCTGTCAATGCTAAATTATAATTATACAGATCGATCCGGTACGGATTAATGCATTGTTACTGATGTGACAGTTTGAATATGTGGTTGGCGACATACATTATGAGGGTAATCTACATAATGTTTATATTACCATTATTGTAGTGGGGAAACAGTTCATAATGTCAAATTATAGACTTACCTGTCGTGGAATACTCATTCCAAAGCTCATCATTTGAGCTGTAAACCCAACGTTGAACCGCCACATAGAACAGCCAACTGGTGGGCCTTGGTGACGAGGGTTTTCCTTCTTTCATTGCGCTTCCTCCTACGGGTATTCACATTACGATCGTATTCAATCCTATGAGGACCAGAGTGCTGATGCCAGTTGGGATATCTGTCAAATTTAAAACATAACATTTATGTATGTGCTAAATACCTGTCTATTCCTCAGATAACTGCAAAGCGAAATGCTTTTTTAAGTAAGCACCATTCAATAATTTTGAAGAATAGTAAAATATTTTATATGCGTATTGGTACGAACAACTATGTCCTCGACCTAATGTGGTTCAGATTATATTTCATGATTTAACCATTATACATTTAACCATTATATATTTAACCATTATATATTTAACCATTATATATTTAACTAATATATTTAGCCAATATATTTACCGAATATATTTAACCAATGTATTTAAACAATTTATTTGACCAATATATATAACCAATTTATTTAGCCAATTTATTTGACCAATAGACTGAGAAATCATGAGGTGATATGCAGTTCTAATATCCCCAACCTATCCAGTGGTATTTTTACAACTACAGCAAATAATAAAAGTTGCTGCAACTTACTGTTGTGGCCAGTGCTTTGTTGGTATCTGGTGAGCCATTATGTAAGACAGTTTCGCTTGGGGTGTATCTGCTATTCCAGCTGGTATTAGTACTATTCAGTAGTCCACAGTAGAATACAGTAGTGTACAGATCCTGGCAAGTCAGTTGAATGATGAGTTACGGGACAACGTAATCTATATAGAACATGTCCACCAATGAAGACCATGGAAATGCACAGCTGCGTGGCAAATAATGTTCAGATATGTGACATGAGAGTAGAGTATGCCTGGATACTGCTGAAGGGGATGACATAGGGCCACAGGGGCTTAGTTAAAACATGACATGTCCTGCTCAGAAACCTCTACCTCGCTTAAAGCTGAATACAGTGTGACATGTGGCATGAGTGTGGAGCGTGCCTAAGCGGATGGTTTAGGTGGGCTGGTGAGGTGGCAGGAAGGGGTCGTGGAGATAGGGGAGACAGAAAAGAGCAGGGCATGTCAAAGTAGCGTTGGCAGCCAGGAGTTTGCAGGTGGCATATGGAGGGGATTGGGGGTGCGGGTGGGTGAGGGGGTGATCGGACATGGGGTGGGGGCGAACTATGGGAAACGTGAGTGGCGTGGGTGGCGTGGGTGGCGTGGGGGGCCGCCGGGGCGGCGAGGCCTGCGGTGAGGCCGTGGCGGGCGGTGGCCGGTGGCCGGGTGGTCAGCGGAGATGAGAGAGACGGGGCCTGTGGTAAGGCCGAGGCGTGCGGTGGCCGGGTGGGCTGCATAGATGAGAGGGGGGTGGCGGTTGGGTGCGGTGTGGCGGTCTGAGGGGGGGTCTGTTGGGTCGCGGCGGGCGGTAAGTTCTTTGTACGTTTTATTACAATAATAGTTTGCACATTATGTAGTCAAGTGGGGCAGGATTGCATAACATGCTCGATTTTGTTTGTCCCTGATATTTCACCTTTGCTGATATAAAGTTAGTTAACACAGATAATATCGTGGTTGTCATGTCATTATTATTTTACCATTGCTTTAACACCAACTAGACCAGACGGGATTGCCGAATGAGTTAGAGTGTCCATCTCCCGTCCGTCTCCCGTGTTGGTAGACCATGGGGTCGTGGGTTTGAACCCTGGTCGAGTCAAACCAATGACATAAAAATTGATACTTGATACTTGTCACTTCTTAGCCTGGCGCTCGGCATGATTAGTAATAATGTAATTCAAAGCCTAAAATGTCCACTATTATCGGCAATAATAGTCTGAATTAATTGTGATATTAGCCCAAATAAAATATTGTTTGGTGATTATTCTGGCCTATGCCTGAAAAATCGCCCACACCCTGACCCCTTTAAACTGTTAATTCTGGAGTTGTTGACTATGGTGTAGGCAATAGGAGTTGGTGGGCTAATACCCATACCCACACTGGCACCCACCTCGGTCATCATGCTTGGGTAGACTGCTAAAACAACAACAACCCATCTGCCTGTTTGTATAACAAGTAAGCACATTAGAGACATAATTTGTTTTACACCATATATGATGATTTGCTCGTATTCCTGTTTATTTCTCATTAACTATGTATGTTTTTTTTATTTTGAGAACAGTGATCATTAGAAGGGACCATGGTGGTCCTCTAATTAAAGTAAGTAATTTCTTGATACAAACCCCACAATGTTATAGTCAAAATAAGATTACCTCTTTATTCCAATGTAATTTAATTGCATACTATGGAAATGCTGTGCATGAGAACATTTTTTTGTCACATGAACAGCAAAGATCTGGTTAAGCCCATTCTCGTGATATAATTTGTTAGGTTGTGAATTAAATATTAAGCAAGCTGTAGGCCGCAACACTGGACCCCTATATAAAGCTATATGGAAACCGTCTTGGTTTTTCAATACGCCTTGAAAAAGCAAGCCGTTTTGAAATCCAAGTCGTGGCCTCTACCTGACCACGTCTACAGTTGTCCCCGACAAGGCCGGTGTGGTTCACCGCGCAACCGGCACAAAACCTGGCAGCTGGCGACATGGACAAGCGGAGTGGTAGGCCGGGCAAGTCGCGGCAGATGCTTCCGCACAGTCATGGCGCTTCCACGCGAGTGGCGAATCCCGCCCCGCGCAGGGGGGGGGGGGGGGGGGGGAGAGGGGGGGGGCATGCTGGTACCCCCACCCCCACCCCATCATGGGGTGGGTGGGGGGGGGAAGGACCACTGCAGATCTTATTACATGCGATAAAGGGTTTATCACTATCCCTATATATATATAACCACATAGACAGGTAGGCGTGGGTAGTGTGTTGCTATCAGGGAGCCTAGGTGGTGTAATGGTTAGCACACTGGCCCGGAATGTACTTCTATATATATATTTATATATATATATATATATATATTTATATATATGTCATAGGGGTGATGAAAATGGGAAATATTGTGCCTAGAGCGGGACTCCAACCCACATCTCTCTGCATTCCGGGCCAGTGTGCTAACCATTACACCACCTAGGCTCCCTGATAGCAACACACTACCCACGCCTACCTGTCTATGTGGTTACTTGCCTGAGAGGTCAGTGCAGACCACTACATATATATATATATATATATATATATATATATATATATATATATATTTATATATATCTATATACATATATATATATATCGACCATGGGACCGACTTTAAGTCGTCCATTTAGGGAGGTGGTCGGTTTAGAGAGTTAGAATATCCTTACAGTGGTCATTTTGGGACCCAAATAAAGTGGTCTACATAGGGGAGTGGTAGATATGTGGAGTGGTTGGTATAGAGAGGTTTGACTATATATGTGATGTATAACGCATTATACGAGTATAAATGCTAAGCGAATATGTATACTTTGTTACTTTCCATTGGCGCATTGGTGGAGTGCCCCCCCCCCCCCCCCCAGCTGTCGGGGAGTTGTATAAGGGCGCCTCTCCTCACGCCACATACACGGGACTTCTTTTGCATATAAAGAAGTTCCGGTTTCGATTCATCTAGGAAGTCCAGTCAAGTTCAAACCAGACACTGACTTGTATCGAGGTAAGTCTTTTCCCTATATAAAGGGTTCAAACCATGTTTGGGGCCCCAACAGCATTACATGTTATCAAATTAAATGTCGGGATCAACCTGACACATTTCTATGGATGTCATTACTGTTTTGTGCACTGGATTACCGTCGAACGTGTTTCATTCTCTCTGTCTCTCCCTCGCTCTCTGTCTCTGTCTCTCTCCCTTGCCCTATTTCATATGACGTCAGCATAGGTATTTAGGTCAGTGCGTGCGCTGCTTGGATGCAGGATGACACTATCACACTAAAAACTCAATGGCTATGAGCAATCTTCATAGAGAACAAGTGAAATATCTCTAGAACCACACCACCTAGAAACAACCCGCTTCGAACACATATATAGAAAACATATTTAACAAATAGATTATATTAAATTTATACTATTTAGGGTTCTGCATTTCTATTAATTTTGAATAAAACTGACGTTTTGCACTGTGCGTACCATCAAACTCAATGCATTGTCAATGGCCGTGAGCAATCTTCATACAGAAAAAGTGAAATATCTCTAAAACTACACCACCTAGAAACAAACCACTTGGAACACATATAGAAGACATATTTAACAAATAGATTATATCAAATTTATACGGTTAGGGTTCTGTATTTCTATTAACTTTGAATAAAACTGACGTTTTGCACTGTGCATACTGGCACACTCAATGCATTGTCAATGGCCATGAACAATCTTCATAGAGAACAAGTTAAATATCTCTAAAACTACACCACATAGAAACACACCGCTTGGCACACAAACAGATAACATGCTTAACAAACAGATTATATTAAATTCATAAGGTTAGGGTTCTGGATTTCTATTAATTTTGAATAAAACTAACGTTTTGCACTGCGCGTATCGGCAAACTCAATGCATTGTCAATGGCCGTGAGCAATCTTCTTACAGAAAAAGTGAAATATCTCTAAAACCACACCCCATAGACACAAACCGCTTTGCACACAAACAGTTAACATGCTTAACAAACAGATTATATTAAATTGATACGGTTCGGGTTCTGGATTTCTATTAATTTGGAATAAAACTAACATTTTGCACTGCACGTATCGGCAAACTCAAGGGCAGTGTGTATTCGTTCTGCAACCAAGCTGCGCGCGCATACACAATGTTTATAAACATTGAAAGGGGTCTATAAGTATAAGATCCAGATACAAAAGTGATCAATTCTTTTTTCAATTCTGGCAAAAAGCTATGCATAACATATAACCTTTATATGAGTATGGATTCTGCTATTATTTGGAATTTGTTCTGCTACTATTTAGAACGTTTTCATTATTAGTTTACATGTCACTAAAGTGGTCACAGTTTCTGAGAACGACCCACGTTTAATATATGGACTTTAAAACAACAGAACAGACTGGAGCTCGGTGGTAAATCAACCCAAAGTCCATCTGCGGTTAGATAAAAGGTTCACCTCTGACTCTGATTCAGACTCAGGTTACTGCAGTACTGGGTGAATCTTTGATCTAATCTCTGGTCTGAACCACAAGCTAACGCATATTATTACTTAATTTACGGTAGTTGAGCCGTGTTTGCGCTGCAATTAAGCCGTGTTTACACGGGCAATTGTGAAGCGAATTAGACAAAGCGATTCATATGAAGCGAAGTAGCGGCGCGTTTACACGAAGCGAGTTTGAAAGTGTTTCGGCGCCGGGTACAAGCAGCCTTAGTTCTGCCTGTAGCCGGCGAGCACTGCTATTTGTTTACTTTACACTCGGCGATTCGACGCCGATGCAGCTGCTACGTCAATATCGCTTCTAATTTAGGGTTAATTTAATTAAATTTCATTATTTGAGTATGTAATTCTGTTAAATATGATCGCATTTAATAGATTTCGGCCTAATCGGGCCCTAACACTGCCGGGTACCAGCGATTAGTTACTGCTCCCCCTGTTTCCGGCACGTACTACTATTTTATACTATCGCCGCCTGGGAACAAGCTGAATCGCTTCATATAAACCACCTCGCAAGGTGGATTACAAAAAGTGAATCATATGAAGTGAATCAGCCCTAATCCGCCTCAGAGTCGCATTTACACGGCAAATGTGAGGCGAACTAGGCAAGGCGATTTATATGAAGCGAATTAACTTCTCCGTGTAAACACAGCTTTAGACTCTGGCCCTTAACCGGGTGCGATGGCCGAATCGGTAGAGCGCGGTCTGCTCCGGTCTGTACCGTTGAGCGGGCCGCCCTGTACCGTTGATCGGGCCGCCCTGTACCGTTGAGCGGGCCGCCCTGTACCGTTGAGCGGGCCGCCCTGTACCGTTGAGCGGGCCGCCCTGTACCGTTTGAGCGGGTCGCCCTGTACCGTTGAGCGGGCCGCCCTGTACCGTTGAGCGGGCCGCCCTGTACCGTTGAGCGGGTCGCCCTGTACCGTTGAGTGGGCCGCCCTGTACCGTTGATCGGGCCGCCCTGCTCCGGTCTGTACTGGTGAGCGTGGCAGCTGGCCACCCTTCTCCGGTTTGTATCATTGAGCTGGCCACCCTTCTCCAGTCTGTATCATTGAGCTGGCCACCCTTCTGCAGTTTGTATCATTGAGCTGGCCGCCCTTCTCCAGTCTGTATCATTGAGCTGGCCGCCCTTCTCCGGTCTGTATCATTGAGCTGGCCACCCTTCTCCGGTTTGTATCATTGAGCTGGCCGCCCTTCTCCAGTCTGTATCATTGAGCTGGCCGCCCTTCTCCAGTCTGTATCATTGAGCTGGCCACCCTTCTCTGGTTTGTATCATTGAGCTGGCCACCCTTCTCCGGTCTGTATCATTGAGCTGGCCACCCTTCTCCGGTTTGTATCATTGAGCTGGCCGCCCTTCTCCGGTCTGCATCATTGAGCTGGCCGCCCTTCTCCAGTCTGTATCATTGAGCTGGCCGCCCTTCTCTGGTTTGTATCATTGAGCTGGCCACCCTTCTCCGGTTTGTATCATTGAGCTGGCCGCCCTTCTCCGGTGTGTATCATTGAGCTGGCCGCCCTTCTCCAGTCTGTATCATTGAGCTGGCCGCCCTTCTCCGGTCTGTATCATTGAGTGGCCGCCCTTCTCCGGTGTGTATCATTGAGCTGGCCGCCCTTCTCCAGTCTGTATCATTGAGCTGGCCGCCCTTCTCCGGTCTGTATCATTGAGCTGGCCGCCCTTCTCCGGTCTGTATCATTGAGCTGGCCGCCCTTCTCCGGTTTGTATCATTGAGCTGGCCGCCCTTCTCCGGTCTGTATCATTGAGCTGGCCGCCCTTCTCCGGTTTGTATCATTGAGCTGGCCGCCCTTCTCCGGTCTGTATCATTGAGCTGGCCGCCCTTCTCCGGTTTGTATCATTGAGCTGGCCGCCCTTCTCCGGTTTGTATCATTGAGCTGGCCGCCCTTCTCCGGTTTGTATCATTGAGCTGGCCGCCCTTCTCCGGTCTGTATCATTGAGCTGGCCGCCCTTCTCCGGTTTGTATCATTGAGCTGGCCGCCCTTCTCCGGTCTGTATCATTGAGCTGGCCGCCCTTCTCCGGTTTGTATCATTGAGTTGGCCGCCCTTCTCCGGTCTGTATCATTGAGCTGGCCGCCCTTCTCCAGTCTGTATCAGTGAGCTGGCCACCCTTCTCCAGTCTGTATCATTGAGCTGGCCGCCCTTCTCCGGTTTGTATCATTGAGCTGGCCGCCCTTCTCCAGTTTGTATCATTGAGCTGGCCGCCCTTCTCCGGTTTGTATCATTGAGCTGGTCGCCCTTCTCCAGTTTGTATCATTGAGCTCGTCGCCCTTCTCCGGTCTGTGTCATTGAGCTGGTCGCCCTTCTCCAGTCTGTATCATTGAGCTGGTCGCCCTTCTCCGGTCTGTATCATTGAGCTGGCCGCCCTTCTCTGGTTTGTATCATTGAGCTGACCGCCCTTCTCCAGTCTGTATCATTGAGCTGGCCACCCTTCTCCAGTCTGTATCATTGAGCTGGCCACCCTTCTCCAGTCTGCATCATTGAGCTGGCCACCCTTCTCCGGTCTGTATCGTTGAGCTGGCCACCCTTCTCTGGTCTGTATCATTGAGCTGGCCGCCCTTCTCCAGTCTGTATCATTGAGCTGGCCAACCTTCTCCAGTCTGTACCATTCAGCTGGCCGCCCTTCTCCGGTCTGTATCATTGAGCTGGCCACCCTTCTCTGGTTTGTATCATTAAGCTGGCCACCCTTCTCCGGTTTGTATCATTGAGCTGGCCGCCCTTCTCCGGTGTGTATCATTGAGCTGGCCGCCCTTCTCCGGTGTGTATCATTGAGCTGGCCACCCTTCTCCAGTCTGTATCATTGAGCTGGCCACCCTTCTCCAGTTTGTATCATTGAGCTGGCCGCCCTTCTCCGGTTTGTATCATTGAGCTGGCCGCCCTTCTCCAGTTTGTATCATTGAGCTGGCCGCCCTTCTCCGGTTGTATCATCCAGTTTGTATCATTGAGCTCGTCGCCTTCTCGGTCTGTGTCATTGAGCTGGTCGCCCTTCTCCAGTCTGTATCATTGAGCTGGTCGCCCTTCTCCGGTCTGTATCATTGAGCTGGCCGCCCTTTCTGGTTTGTATCATTGAGCTGACCGCCCTTCTCCAGTCTGTATCATGAGCTGGCACCCTTCTCCAGTCTGTATCATTGAGCGCCACCCTTTCCAGTCTGCAAGAGCACCCTTCTCCGGTCTGTATCGTGAGCTGGCCACCCTTCTCTGGTCTGTATCATTGAGCTGGCCGCCTTCTCCAGTCTGTATCATTGAGCTGGCCAACCTTTCCAGTCTGTACAATTCAGCTGGCCGCCCTTCTCCGGTCTGTATCATTGAGCTGGCCACCTTCTCCGGTTTGTATCATTGAGCTGGCCGCCCTTCTCTGGTCTGTATCAATGACCTGGCCACCCTTCTCTGGTCGTATCATTGAGGGTCACCCTTTTCCGGTGTGTATCATTGAGCTGGCCACCCTTCTCCGGTCTGTATCATTGTGCTGGCCGCCCTTCTCGGTTGGTATCATTGAGCTGGCCCCCCTTCTCCGGTCTGTATCATTGAGCTGGCGCCCTTCTCCGGTCTGTATCATTGAGCTGGCCGCCCTTCTCCGGTTGGATCATGAGCTGGCCGCCCTCCTCCGGTCTGTATCGTTGAACTGGCCGCCCTTCTCCGGTCTGTATCATTGAGCACCCTTCTCCGGTTTGTATCCTTGAGCTGGCCGCCCTTCTCTGGTCTGTTTCGTTGAGCAGGCCGCCCTTCTCCAGTCTGTATCAGTGAGCAGGCCGCCCTTCTCCAGTTTGTATCAATGACCTGGCCGCCCTTCTCCAGTTTGTATCATTGAGCTGGCCGCCCTTCTCTGGTCTGTATCGTTGAGCTGGCCGACCTTCTCCGGTTTGTATCGTTGAGCTGGCCGCCCTTCTCCGGTCTGTATCATTGAGCTGGCCGCCCTTCTCCGGTTTGTATCATTGAGC
The DNA here is from genome assembly GCA_030323885.1 of Branchipolynoe longqiensis. Lineage (NCBI taxonomy): Eukaryota > Metazoa > Annelida > Polychaeta > Phyllodocida > Polynoidae > Branchipolynoe > Branchipolynoe longqiensis. Next base: position 1,341,438 of record CM059190.1, read on the forward strand.
TAGCCGCCCTTCTCTGGTTTGCATCATTGAGCTGACCGCCCTTCTCCAGTCTGTATCAGTGAGCAGGCCGCCCTTCTCCAGTTTGTATCAATGACCTGGCCGCCCTTCTCCAGTTTGTATCATTGAGCTGGCCACCCTTCTCCAGTCTGTATCATTGAGCTGGCCGCCCTTCTCCGGTCTGTATCATTGAGCTGGCCGCCCTTCTCCGGTTTGTATCGTTGAGCTGGCCGCCCTTCTCCGGTCTGTATCATTGTGCTGGCCGCCCTTCTCCGGTTGGAATCATTGAGCTGGCCGCCCTCGTCCGGTCTGTATCGTTGAACTGGCCGCCCTTCTCCGGTCTGTATCATTGAGCTGGCCGCCATTCTCCAGTCTGTATCTTTGAGCTGGCCACCCTTCTCCGGTTTGTATCCTTGAGCAGGCCACCCTTCTCCGGTGTGTATCATTGAGCTGGCCGCCCTTCTCCAGTTTGTATCATTGAGCTGGCCGCCCTTCTCTGGTGTGTATCATTGAGCTGGCCGCCCTTCTCCAGTTTGTATCAATGACCTGGCCGCCCTTCTCCAGTCTGTATCATTGAGCTGGCCGCCCTTCTCCGGTCTGTATCGTTGAGCTGGCCGCCCTTCTCCGGTTTGTATCATTGAGCTGGCCACCCTTCTCCGGTCTGTATCATTGAGCTGGCCACCCTTCTCCGGTCTGTATCATTGTGCTGGCCACCCTTCTCCGGTCTGTATCATTGAGCTGGCCGCCCTTCTCCGGTTTGAATCATTGAGCGGGCCGCCCTTCTCCGGTCTGTATCATTGAGCTGGCCGCCCTTCTCCGGTTGGAATCATTGAGCTGGCCGCCCTCCTCCGGTCTGTATCGTTGAACTGGCCGCCCTTCTCCGGTCTGTATCATTGAGCTGGCCGCCCTTCTCCAGTCTGTATCATTGAGCTGGCCACCCTTCTCCGGTTTGTATCCTTGAGCAGGCCACCCTTCTCCGGTGTGTATCATTGAGCTGGCCACCCTTCTGCAGTTTGTATCATTGAGCTGGCCGCCCTTCTCCAGTTTGTATCAATGACCTGGCCGCCCTTCTCCAGTCTGTATCATTGAGCTGGCCGCCCTTCTCTGGTGTGTATCATTGAGCTGGCCACCCTTCTCCGGTTTGTATCAATGACCTGGCCGCCTTTCTCCGGTTTGTATCATTGAGCTGGCCGCCCTTCTCCGGTGTGTATCATTGAGCAGGCCGCCCTTCTCCGGCTTGTATCATTGAGCTGGCCACCCTTCTCCGGTCTGTATCAGTGAGCAGGCCGCCCTTCTCCGGTTTGTATCATTGAGCTGGCCGCCCTTCTCCGGTTTGTATCATTGAGCTGGCCGCCCTTCTCCGGTGTGTATCATTGAGCAGGCCGCCCTTCTCCGGTTTGTATCATTGAGCTGGCCACCCTTCTCCGGTCTGTATCAGTGAGCTGGCCGCCCTTCTCCGGTGTGTATCATTGAGCTGGCCGCCCTTCTCCGGTTTGTATCATTGAGCTGGCCACCCTTCTCCGGTCTGTATCATTGAGCTGGCCGCCCTTCTCCGGTTTGTATCATTGAGCTGGCCGCCCTTCTCCAGTTTGTATCATTGAGCTGGCCGCCCTTCTCCGGTTTGTATCATTGAGCTGGTCGCCCTTCTCCAGTTTGTATCATTGAGCTCGTCGCCCTTCTCCGGTCTGTGTCATTGAGCTGGTCGCCTTCTCCAGTCTGTATCATTGAGCTGGTCGCCCTTCTCCGGTCTGTATCATTGAGCTGGCCGCCCTTCTCTGGTTTGTATCATTGAGCTGACCGCCCTTCTCCAGTCTGTATCATTGACCTGGCCACCCTTCTCCAGTCTGTATCATTGAGCTGGCCACCCTTCTCCAGTCTGCATCATTGAGCTGGCCACCCTTCTCCGGTCTGTATCGTTGAGCTGGCCACCCTTCTCTGGTCTGTATCATTGAGCTGGCCGCCCTTCTCCAGTCTGTATCATTGAGCTGGCCAACCTTCTCCAGTCTGTACCATTCAGCTGGCCGCCCTTCTCCGGTCTGTATCATTGAGCTGGCCACCCTTCTCCGGTTTGTATCATTGAGCTGGCCGCCCTTCTCTGGTCTGTATCAATGACCGGGCCACCCTTCTCTGGTCTGTATCATTGAGCTGGTCACCCTTTTCCGGTGTGTATCATTGAGCTGGCCACCCTTCTCCGGTCTGTATCATTGTGCTGGCCGCCCTTCTCCGGTTGGTATCATTGAGCTGGCCCCCCTTCTCCGGTCTGTATCATTGAGCTGGCCGCCCTTCTCCGGTCTGTATCATTGAGCTGGCCGCCCTTCTCCGGTTGGAATCATTGAGCTGGCCGCCCTCCTCCGGTCTGTATCGTTGAACTGGCCGCCCTTCTCCGGTCTGTATCATTGAGCTGGCCACCCTTCTCCGGTTTGTATCCTTGAGCTGGCCGCCCTTCTCTGGTCTGTTTCGTTGAGCAGGCCGCCCTTCTCCAGTCTGTATCAGTGAGCAGGCCGCCCTTCTCCAGTTTGTATCAATGACCTGGCCGCCCTTCTCTGGTCTGTATCGTTGAGCTGGCCGACCTTCTCCGGTTTGTATCTGAGCTGGCCGCCCTTCTCCGGTCTGTATCATTGAGCTGGCCGCCCTTCTCCGTTTGTATCATTGAGCTAGCCGCCCTTCTCTGGTTTGCATCATTGAGCTGACCGCCCTTCTCCAGTCTGTATCAGTGAGCAGGCCGCCCTTCTCCAGTTTGTATCAATGACCTGGCCGCCCTTCTCCAGTTTGTATCATTGAGCTGGCCACCCTTCTCCAGTCTGTATCATTGAGCTGGCCGCCCTTCTCCCGTCTGTATCGTTGAGCTGGCCGCCCTTCTCCGGTTTGTATCGTTGAGCTGGCCGCCCTTCTCCGGTCTGTATCATTGTGCTGGCCGCCCTTCTCCGGTTGGAATCATTGAGCTGGCCGCCCTCGTCCGGTCTGTATCGTTGAACTGGCCGCCCTTCTCCGGTCTGTATCATTGAGCTGGCCGCCATTCTCCAGTCTGTATCTTTGAGCTGGCCACCCTTCTCCGGTTTGTATCCTTGAGCAGGCCACCCTTCTCCGGTGTGTATCATTGAGCTGGCCGCCCTTCTCCAGTTTGTATCATTGAGCTGGCCGCCCTTCTCTGGTGTGTATCATTGAGCTGGCCGCCCTTCTCCAGTTTGTATCAATGACCTGGCCGCCCTTCTCCAGTCTGTATCATTGAGCTGGCCGCCCTTCTCCGGTCTGTATCGTTGAGCTGGCCGCCCTTCTCCGGTTTGTATCATTGAGCTGGCCACCCTTCTCCGGTCTGTATCATTGAGCTGGCCACCCTTCTCCGGTCTGTATCATTGTGCTGGCCACCCTTCTCCGGTCTGTATCATTGAGCTGGCCGCCCTTCTCCGGTGTGAATCATTGAGCGGGCCGCCCTTCTCCGGTCTGTATCATTTAGCTGGCCGCCCTTCTCCGGTTGGAATCATTGAGCTGGCCGCCCTCCTCCGGTCTGTATCGTTGAACTGGCCGCCCTTCTCCGGTCTGTATCATTGAGCTGGCCGCCCTTCTCCAGTCTGTATCATTGAGCTGGCCACCCTTCTCCGGTTTGTATCCTTGAGCAGGCCACCCTTCTCCGGTGTGTATCATTGAGCTGGCCACCCTTCTGCAGTTTGTATCATTGAGCTGGCCGCCCTTCTCCAGTTTGTATCAATGACCTGGCCGCCCTTCTCCAGTCTGTATCATTGAGCTGGCCGCCCTTCTCTGGTGTGTATCATTGAGCTGGCCACCCTTCTCCGGTTTGTATCAATGACCTGGCCGCCTTTCTCCGGTTTGTATCATTGAGCTGGCCGCCCTTCTCCGGTGTGTATCATTGAGCAGGCCGCCCTTCTCCGGCTTGTATCATTGAGCTGGCCACCCTTCTCCGGTCTGTATCAGTGAGCAGGCCGCCCTTCTCCGGTTTGTATCAATGACCTGGCCGCCCTTCTCCGGTTTGTATCATTGAGCTGGCCGCCCTTCTCCGGTGTGTATCATTGAGCAGGCCGCCCTTCTCCGGTTTGTATCATTGAGCTGGCCACCCTTCTCCGGTCTGTATCAGTGAGCTGGCCGCCCTTCTCCGGTGTGTATCATTCAGCTGGCCGCCCTTCTCCGGTTTGTATCATTGAGCTGGCCACCCTTCTCCGGTCTGTATCAGTGAGCAGGCCGCCCTTCTCCGGTCTGTACCATTGAGCTGGCCGCCCTTCTCCGGTTAGTATCATTGAGCTGGCCGCCCTTCTCCCGTCTGTGTCAGTGAGCAGGCCGCCCTTTCCCGGTTGTACCATTCAGCGGGGCAGCAGGCCGCCCTGTAACAGTGAGCGGGCCACCCTTCTCCGGTCTGTACCATTGAGCGGGGCAGCGGGCCGTCCTATACCAGTGAATGCGCCACCCTGTAACAGTGAGCAGGCCACCCTTCTCCGGTCCGTACCATTGAGCGGGGCAGCGGGCCACCCTGTAACAGTGAGCGGGCCACCCTTCTCCGGTCTGTACCATTCAGCGGGGCAGCGGGCCACCCTGCTCGGGCTCATGACCAAGTTATCGTGCACGAGGTTTGTCACCACGAGGTAGGGTGGGGCAAGATGCACCCCTTAAGGGGGAATTACTATATTTTTGTTCAAACATGTCATGTTGGTATTCTACTCCCATCATATGATTTCTGTGTTATTGTACTATGTTTTGAGATGTTTTTCTAATGAAAAACAATGTTAGCAAATGTGCATTTTTGAAACAGATATTTTTTTTATTGAAAAGGGTGTCTTGCCCTAGGCCTGGGGCAAGAAGGGGTAAGAGGCCTCCGGGACCATCTTGCCTCAGTGTACATGAAATGACACCTTTAACTTTAATAGAACAAGAATCATGAACTTTAGTAAAAACACTTAACATGATCTTGTATCAAATAAGTGTATATGGGTCCTTTTTTGTTTTAAGTGGGCACCAAAGTGTGACCAAAAGTGATACCATTGCAAATAATACCATAAGCCACGTTGATATGAAGATTTACATCTTGTACGTATGTCAGGTGATAAAAGGTATTTCCCTTTTTAATTTTGATCTTATACAAATTGAGCAACACATTAAAGTCACTCATTAAATATGGCCATCTTGCCAACACCAAATAGAGAGATACTGGGTTGTTTGTAACCTTACGACGGTTACCGGTTGCAGAACTGCAACATTATAGAGAGGCTCCGATATATTGGCCCAATCTTTGGTTGAGGAATAATATTCTGGTGGGACGGTTGTAGAAGCTGGGGGATGTTTTACAACAATTAAACGATGAGTCATTGGGGTGGTCCAGAATCTCCGGTCCGGGGGTAGCACAGCACTTGTATCCAGCAGACAGCAGCAAAGGTTTCCGAGGAAGGGCGGGTAAAGATGGGTCCAGCGGTTCCAGCAACGAGAAGAAAGGGAGAGAAACCTAAAGGTAAAGGGCCCCATGCAAGCACACAACTCCCTTGGTAAGGGGGAGAAGTATGCCTGGGAGGAAAAAAAAGGGTAGAATCTAGGAAAGAGAAATGAGGAGAGTTGCGTCAAAGGACCATGCCTATTTGCTCGATGGCGACCATCCAGCGAGCCAAAGACACGGTCAGAGTAAGGGTAGAAAGTGAAATGCTGGTGGGCTCCCCCTCCCCGGAACTCTTTTCAGACATATCAAGGAGGAAGGACCAAGGCCAGCGGAGAGGAGATAGAGAGAGGTGTGGACGAAGTGTGGTCCGGATAGCAAGTGTGCCACACCAAAGAGGGGCGTCTTGACCCACCGTATACATGAAGCACACAACTGTCCATATTTATCGGAACACATGTCATCTTCTAAATGTTGCAAGAATAATTTAAAGTAAATTGATTAATGACACGTATTTAACTAATTGTTCTTTCATACACATTATCTTAGTGTTTTTACAACACCATTTACTGCTTAGAATATCTAAATCAAACTACCTGCCCTTAGTCTTATTTTTATTCATAAAATGTTTTTGTTTTTTTAATTCTTCAGAGAAGAATGCATTCGCGAAGAGATTCGAGTAAAGGAAAAGGGTTGGACTCTCAGTCGCAGACTGAACCAATCAGCAGCCCCGATCAACGGGTAAGAGCTGATGCAATCCGAAAGAAAATTAAACAGCGCGTACTGCATTCAGGGAGGTATTCCTACCGGTTGAATATCCTGCTGCTTGGTGTGGCTGGAGTTGGCAAATCATCCTTCGGAAACTCACTCATCAGGTCCGTCCTTCAGAGGGATGGACAGTGGTTCAGATCAGGCTCAAGCGGTGGTGAGGGACTGGCTAACATATCCACCAACCTACGTCTGATCAACATCTTTGATCCAGAGAGCTCTGAACCCGGGCTTCTTACACCAAATGATTGGCCAAAAGACTCCAACTCGGATGATTTGGACGTTGATACCGAGTTCGTGAACCTACATGCCAAAGAGAAATATGAGAATCAGTTTCGTGAGCTCATCCGTCTGTCACCCAGGTAATATTGGATTGTTTGTTTGTTTTACGCCATAGAAACATCTAAGGTCATATTATTAGGACATGTACCAATTTGGCTAAAGACTCAACTCAGGGCCGTGACCATCTCCACTGACTTACTCATGCTCCCCTGCCTCACTATAAATTGGTCGTAATGCGAAGCATTACGTTTGATGCGAGGAAAGGAAGAGACCCTCCCCCGCCCCGCGTGTCGCGCTGCCTCCACACCTCGGCCGACCGCGCGACCCGCCGCCTCCTCCCCCCGCCCCTTCTTTTGTCACGCGGCGCTCACACCTCACGCGACTCCCGCTGCTCGCCACCTCTCGCCCTCCCCCCGGCCTGCCAGCATTCGCACCTCCCCTGCTGCCGCCGCCTCCTTCCCCTTATAAGGCCGCCCGCCGGCTCTCCTCAGTCACTCACCTCCCTGCCGTCTTCCTGCCCGCATCAATTTCTCCACCCACCCACCCAACTTCTCCCTTTCTCCCTCCTTACTGGTGGAGGGCTCCTCAGCACCCCCTCACTCCACTGACAATTGATACCACATGAACTTTTGACTTATCTACTCATATTACTTATCTACTTGACATTTTTCTATCTTACATTGTTTACTTGTCTTTGCTCCTTACGAGTTCTCTATTGCTGCTCTGTTGTTTACCCTGTATGTTCCTCTGAGGCGTCAATAAAGCGCCTCTTTTTCCACACCCGCCTTGCCTTCTTCCTTTTCGCGCATCAAGCTTGCAGTCACAGATTGGTTATTTACTTCTTTGGAAGTAACCACATCAGAATGCCAAAACAAAGGGGCACTCGTGGTGACTTAATAGTGCTGCCCCACTGGTTAGGAACCATTTTGTCACCGCCGATGAGTCAGGCTGTTTAAAGTTACATAGTCCGATGGTTTCGATTTTCTGAGATGCATATACAGTAAACCCTCTCTAACCGACCACCTCCTGAGATTGACCAACCCCATATATCGATCACTTTATTTGGGTCCCAAACGATCGCCTTTACAATACCATTGTAATGATTTTTGTTAACTCCCTAAACCGACCACCCCCCTAAATGGACCAATTAAAGTCGGTCCCATGGTGGGTCGATTTAGAGGGGTTTTACTGTAGATAGATTGAGCGGTATAATCTACTTTACTTATATTTGAGATGTTAAATTAATTTTGGCAAGCATGTAAAAATTCTGCCACTCTAGACTTCAGCAGTTACTGGTTCTATTAAATTGGTTTAGTATCCCCTTCTATGTATCAACACACCCTTAATAAGTGCACCGATATTTATATTTGATATGTAGGATCAAATGTATGTGAATCTTTTGATTTTCACAATTTTGTTGTTGTAAATTTGTTTATTCATTTGAGCATACACTTTGTCAGTTCTGGAGCTCTGGTCTTCGAACTGACGAATACGATCGCATTTTGATTAATCAAAATTTACCCACACAGCCAATAAGAAGAGAAGAGGAATGAAATTTAAAAATATTTATTGGAGAACATAACCTGCAGGCAGGTCAGGCAGCGTGAGGAGAGCATGATCGGTATCTTGTATCGTGGTATCGTGAACAACAGGAGTAAATATCAGTCTGAGGATATCAAGTCATAATAGGATAATAGCGACCGATGTGTAATATTGAATCAAATCATCAAATCAGGAACATAACAAGCAATCAGTAAGGAAGGCAATCATATCAGTTTCTCAAGTAAGTAAATCATCATTAGTCGAGAACAAATTAGTGAGAATAAAGAATGGAGAAAGAGAATAGGCAGGTGAGAGAAGAAACATCAGCCCTCAACCCAACAAAGACCCGCGGGTTGATGGGACGGAGGAAATCACCGTAGACCCAGTATATGCCGAAAGCGTATGTGGACCAAGGAGTAGGGGAAGGGGATGTAAGATTGTTTTGTCTAGCTAAAGTAAAGTAGATAAAGAAGAACACAGCGACAAAAACAAACGCCTGGTCACCATGAGAGTAGAGATAAACAATGACGGATTTTAGTTGATATGGGGACAAAGGGGAAGGTTGTATCGATGTATGGAGGGAGGTCTTAGCTAACCCTTTCTTAAGGATTGAAACCGGGTAAGCGCCTAAGGGCTGCACATCACCACCCAAGGCCTCGAGGGAGGTCTTAGCACCGCTCAGGTAGTTTGAAATTGCACCTGGGGACTTAAGACGTGACCGACGGTAGACCGTCTAAGGATAGGACGTCATAACCGGTCGGCTTCAACTGATCGAGCTGGCGCTGTGAGCAGAACCTCTTGTACGCCTGCAGCTGCCCACCTAAACTGCCAGAGTGCATCCAACAAAATCGACAAAATAAAAATACACCTAAAAAGAGAAAATCTCGATATACTGACAGTGTCAGAAACATGGTTCACTGACAACCACAAAAACAACACCCTTAACATAGATGGATATGTGTATTATAATGTATTATAATAATATAAAGGAATGGAGCAATTCCAATGTTGATATTATATTCATTGTATGATTATTTGCGTGTATTCGGGATTCGCGCACCCACCCCGTTATATGCGTGCGATTGGGGCGCCAAATGTTTGGTGCGGAAATGATTCAAACCACTGTCACTTCGCTCGCATTTTTGCTTGGGGGAACACCGTGCGCATTAGCTGGTGACCTTTCTAGAATGCTGTATTGCGACTTGTGCGGATTGTCACACAAGGTTGATAAGTGCAAGAAAATGAAAGGAAAGAAGAAAGGAAAGAAAGTACCGCCTACAAAGTTAACAAGGCGCACGGCAGCAATAGCGGAAGATTTGTCGAGAAGTGTCTCTCGAGAAAGTTCACCAGAGTTGGTGGAAAAAGTGCAAGCACTCAGTTTGGATGACCAAGAGGCAGCGCTACTCAAGGAAATTGCAGACATGGCCAAAGAACAAAGCAGAGCGGAGTTGCAGAAGAAGCGAGATGCCATGAAGAGGAGACAGGAAGGGCGTCTATTCAGCATGACGCCTTTGGAGGAAGAAGGACGACCAAGAGAACCAGCCGGTGCAATGGCGGTGCCGGCAGCAGCCGCCATTGGACACTCCAAGTATGGAGTGGCAAGGGGACGACAAAGGTCAAGAACAAGACGACGGAGACAAACTCCATCGGATTCGCGCAGCAGGAGCACCAGCAGTACAAGAAGACGGTGAAGTAAGTGGAGTCTCAGACGGTATGCGGTGTTAGGAAAGGAGGTGAAGAAATTAAATTGCTATGAATTAATTACCGCTTCCATTCGTTGGTGCCTTGACATTGAATGCTTAACTGTAAAGGACTTCCGTGCTTTCCTAGAACACTTATGCTTCATGGCTTCAAGAGCCAGACAGAATGACTTTAATGACTCCACGCATATAGAATATGACAAGGACATTAGGAAATTGGCGGAAATAGAGGGTTTTGCGGCTTTTAGTAGCCGCAACACAGGTGTGGGGATGTTCCACTATGGTATGCACAACATGCGGCCAAGAAAGTCAACCGGCATGGTGCGCAAGTCAAATGCGTACACGAAGGAAGGGAAAGCGGGGTGCTTTAGGTGGAACAAAGAGGCAGGCTGCAGCAGAACGGACGACGCATGTAATTTTGGGCACTGGTGCGCAAAATGTGGCAGCAAAGGGCACAAAAAATATATTTGTGCTAAAGACTGAACTGCCGAACACAAGACACGAAGGGAAGGCAGCCGGCATCTCAAATATCGTATGAAACATGTTGAAGCGGAATGTGGTGTTAGTAATTGCAGACAACATATACGAGAGACGGTTGATAATGCCTATGTGCGCATTTCAAGTGAGGGACGACAAAAATTTGCTTCCTCTCGTGTTGATAAATTTCCTTCCGCGGCCCAGTTTCAGCAGAATGATATAACATGTAATGCTACAGGTGTGCCTAATGACCCTAATTGTGTTAATAACTCATGTGGTGCCAGCGCTAAACTGGCGGGTATGCTATTAGGTGGTGGCTGTTGTGCGAATAGCAATCCAATTAGTGTTACATGTGCTACTAACCTCGACGAGTTACCTAATTCCAATGGAATAGTGTCTGTGTGGGGAGCCGAATGTGTAATTAATGACTTGAACGATAAAAGTTTAGGGCAGCATTTAAATAGTACAGACAACATTGCATGTGCTAATACGCTTCATACAATTCAATACAAACCCGAAGACAGCAACACGTTAGTGTCAGGCGATAAAATAAAAGTTGAATATAGCGTAAAAAGCCAGGTCGTTGGAATACTAAATAATTGGAGAAATAAAAATGATGCAAGTAGGGAGGACATGCTCTATGTAGAAACAGTTAGGGGTGATTACTGCTATTGGAAGGTCCATATTGAAGAATACCCCAATTCAATACCGAAAATAATTAATGTCAGGAATGACTGTGTTAACGGTAATTGCAGCTGTACGCATTATATAGCAGGCAACCTAGTACAGTTAAAGCCATGTCGATTTATATGTGAGCTCTTCCTGAGAGGGGACACTGACCCTGATTGGATGTATATCCTGTGGGGAGTGGTGTTCGGGTATCACGTGATAAATATGGATTGTGAGGCAAATTATGAGACTAAATTTAAAAGAATTTCATAATATCTCTGTATAGGTATATAATACCTATACAGAGATATTATAACTAAAAAATTATTGGCTGAACTAGAACAAGGCATAATTTCCCGAACGACGCATACCCCACTTTGTGTACATAATATTTTCTGTATACCAAAAACAGGGGGCGGAAGGGGTATAATAGACTGTAGTCTGCCTAAAAAAGATTCGGTAAATAAATTTACGGATCAAGTAGCTCTTAAATTCAATTATATGAGTGTGGACCATGTAGTTGATTACATGAGTGCCGGTGATTACCTTTCTACGATCGATTTAAAAGACGCGTACAGAGCTGTAGCTATACACCCAACAGATAGGCCAAGGCAAGGGTTGGTTTGGGGATTTAATGATGACATAGGAGTGAAACCGGACTACATACTTGACAACAGGTTATGCATGGGGCTGTCATCAAGTCCTTTTGTTTTTTCAAAAATATCTGAATTTGTAGTTCGCTGTGCAAATAGAGAAGGCATCTTGAAGATAGTAAATTACTTAGATGATTTTTGCATTGTTTCTTCAGATTGGGAAATGGCTAGGGAGCAGCAAAATAAATTAATTGCCATATTGCGTCGATTAGGTTTTCACATAAATTACAAGAAGTTAATTTGTCCAGGTAGGAAGATAACAATCTTAGGAATATTAATTGACACCTTTAAACTGGAATTAACACTCACGGCCGATAAACTTCAGAAATTGCTGAGAATTCTGGCTTCTTTTAGTGGTAAAATGAAAGCAACGAGGAAAGAACTGGAAAGGTTGGCCGGAATGTTAGCCCACTGCGCAAAAGTCGTGCGTGGTGGGCGAACATTTTCGCATAGAGTATATGACTTGGTAAACTCTGTGACTCAACCTTATTATAAAGTAAGACTCAACGCGGGTTTCAGAGAGGATTTGAATTGGTGGATTGACTTTGCAGACATGTTTAATGGCAAGGCATTAATACTCGGCAAGTTTGCTCCCATAAAATCTATTTATAGTGATGCCAGTAAATGGGGATATGGAGCTATGCATGGCACCGACTGGTTAATAGGTTGCTTTGACCCAATTCAGGCAGATCCTCTAAGTTCGACTGTTAAACACCACTACGATCAGCCAGATGACGGGCTACTTGTTACATATTAATGAACAAGAAATATGGGCCGTATATGCGGCCGTAAAGCGGTGGGGTCCTAGTTGGGAAGGAGCTGCTATAATGATAATTACAGACAATGCTACAGTAGAATCGGCATTAAACATAGGAAGATCGAAATGTAAATTGATTATCTACTATTTGCGATGGTTGTTTTGGATGTCAATAAAATAAAATTTTGTGTTTGCTTCTGTACGCATTAACAGCGAGTTGAATATAATAACGGACGCCCTAAGCAGGCTAAATACTCCGGGCATGGCTAGTATTATAATTAATGCGGAGCCACAAGGTATGCTATGTTGTAGTGACTTATTTCTGCAACATTTGTTTTTCCAGAGCCCGATAAACTCAAAGCAGAACAGAAAGTTCTCCAACTAAAATGCTATGCTCCGAACTCTAGGGCAGCCAGGCGTGTGCAAGTATACAAGTATCTTTCCTTTGTAAAGGAATTTTCAGATACGCATTCTCCTTTACCTTGTGATTCTATGCAAGTAGCGCTGTATGCAACTTGGTTGTCTAGGACATTTAAATACTCCTTGGTCATTAATTACTTGAGTGGTCTTAATTATTTTCTAAAATGTCAAGGCGAAACGCCTATAGATTATGGTAATTTTATAGTTAGTTCCACCATTCGAGCAATACGTAGAACTTTAGGCGACACGCCACTGCAAGTGATGCCATTATTGCCACGTATGTTGAAGCAGATATTTTCCTTTCTATCAGACAGCCTGGGGCTTGAGAGGACTTTTACGGAAATCGAATGTAGCTTTTTCTGATGCCATGCTCCTGCGTGAGGATATAAAATTCTACGCTTGGGGGATGTTGCTAAGAGTTTGTAAAACTAAGATGATACAATTTAAAGAAAGGTCGTTGCATATTCCTATTGCAAGATGCCCAGATTTAGACATCTGTGAGGTCCATTGGACGGAAAAACATTTGCGTACTCAACAGGCGATAGGCTCGTCGCCCGCATTTTTTATTCCTAGTGATTTCGGAGGAAGCTCTCCGTTAACATATAAGACTTATCAAACAACTTTGAAATTGTTTGCTGGTTTTGCTGGTCTTGACAGGGAATTAATTTCTTCTCACTCATTGCGTAGGGGGGATGCACGTATCTATCAATGTGCGGTGCTTCCTTGGAAGAGATCAAGACAAGAGGTGATTGGACAAGTAACGCGGTATTTCAATACCTTAAGACACCTTTAACCATTCGTATTATGAATGATATGCGCATGGCAGCAAAGTTAGCGCTGACTAATTAAGAGAGTGGGGTTGGGGGACCCGAGTTCGGGTCTTTGGTATATTAGTCCCAGCCAGAGAACTAATAAAGAACTCAGCCCAACTCTGCTTTGTCTAACCCTATTGCCTAGTGGTTTATGTGTATTATAATGTATTATAATAATATAAAGGAACGGAGCAATTCCAATGTTGATATCATATTCATTGTATGATTATTTGCGTGTATTCGGGATTTGCACACCCACATTTCGCTCGCATTTTTCTTTTTGGTAGGGCATATTAGTCCCAGCCAGAGAACTAATAAAGAACTCAGCCCAACTCTGCTTTGTCTAACCTTACCTTATTGCCTAGTGGTTTATAGGCTTGTACGTAATGATAGACAGCAAAATAACACACTAAGCCAAACAAAAAAGGGTGGAGGTGTTGCCCTTTACTGCAAAGACACTAAAATTCTAGATCCTGAAGCACTAATAACAGCTAACTTATCAAATGAACACATAGAACTACTATGGTGCCTAATAAAAAATGAAAAGCAAGCAAATATAGCCATAGCAAGCCTCTACAGACCTCCATCAGGGGAAATTGAACGCTTCATTGAAGCCCTAGAGAAGAGCATAAACACCATAAAAAAACTGACAAAGGCAGAAATCTTCATACTAGGAGACTTTAATGTAAATTACAACAGCAATGATAAAAACAAACTAATGCTGCAAACCACAATCAAAATATTAGGCCTACAACAGCTCATCACTGAAAAAACAAGGCTAAGTAAAAATAGCACAACAATTGACCTAATACTAACCAACTCAAACCACGCCACTAAATGGGGCACCAGGAGCTGGGGTATAAGTGATCATGAGCTAATATATGTAACAAGGAAAAAACAAAAAAGCACAAATCGCTATGATGGCAGGTCCCTAAAAAACTACTCAGAAGATGCATTAAAAAATAATCTGCACCAAAACATAAACAACATCACACAAAACAGAGATGATGTTAATATCTATTGGGGCAACATCATCGCAGAAATAAGAAAATCAGCTGACGAGATGTGCTCCATTAAGAAAATAAAAATACAAAAAAACCAGGACCCCTGGGTAGACAATGACCTGCTAACGCTCATCATAGCCAAAAGTAAACTGGGTAATAAAGCAAAGCTCACAGAAACTATAGAAGACAAACTGGCCTACCATATCACCAGAAACAACTCTCTCAAAGCTGTGAGAACAGCAAAAAAGAAATACATAATAAAGCAGGACAAAGACTGGGGAAGCAATACAAACAGATTCTGGAAAAATGTAAACCTATTATTCCCCAAAAATAACAAAGAGCACACAAACTTCCAAGATAACAAAGGGACAATGCTCACAGACAAAGATACAGCAAACAAACTGAACACACACTTTGCCACAATAGGACAAAAGCTGTCAGAGAAATTTAAAAAAAGGTGGGAAAATAGATCAGGAACTGTGCAGAATGAAATCCCCACCTGCAAAAGAGATATAATAGAAGTAAAATAATTAATAAATAACATAGACACAAATAAACCAAGTGGAATAGCTGAAATACCAACCAAAATACTGAAAGAGGCAGTCCAAGCCATCCCGGCCACTATAGTAGACCTATTCAACATCTCCTTACAACAGGGGCGTTTTATCTCAGCATGGAAAATGGCAACCATTACCCCTATTCACAAAAGTGGAGACAAATAAAACATGGGAAACTACAGGCCAATATCGATTCTTCAAACCCCAGGCAAGCTCATTGAAAAAGTGTTACATAGACACATAAATGAACACCTGGAAAAAACCGATATACTAAACGAAAGACAAGGGGGTTTCAGGAAACTGCACTCCACATCTAAAACAATAGCTAACCTAATAAATGACATATTGGCGTCAATGAACCAAACAAATTAGTTGGAGCAGCCTTCATTGACTTCAGCAAAGCATTCGATACAGTAGACAATAACATACTACTGGAAAAACTAGAATCCATGGGCATAAAATCCAAAACTATGGACTGGATAAAATGCTACCTGAACAACAGGCAACAGAAAACAAAAATAAACAATACACTATCAGACAACCAACCTGTCACATGTGGTGTACCCCATGGGTCAGTGTTAGGGCCACTGCTCTTTATAATCTACATAAACGATCTTGAAAAATGGTTGCAAACCGAATGCCTCCAACTATATGCCGATGACACAGTCATATATGCAAATGGCACCACAGAAGAGGAGGTAAAAACTAAACTAATCAAGCTCCTACTAAAACTGGATGAGTGGTGTGAGTCCAACAAAATAACCATCAACACAAGCAAGTCAAAAACAGTTCTCTTCTCGCATAAACAAATGCCAGAAAGAAAACTACACTGTAAGCTAGGAAACCAAACACTAGAAAACTTAGACCATTACAAATACCTAGGCCTTGAGTTGGGCAGCCAACTAAACTACAACCTATGTATAAACAAAATTGTCCAAAAGGTAAACCACAAACTGTGGCTATTTGCAAAGCTAAGAGACTACATGACACAAGAAATGTCAATAAAAAATCTTCAAGGGCATGGTGCTCCCCTATTTTGACTATGGAGATGTAAACGACATGGGTGCGAAAAAAGAACTTCTAAAAAAACTGCAAACGCTACAGAAGAGAGCCCTGAAAATCGGCCTCAGAGTAGACAAGCTGCACCCCACCTATGACATACACAAAAGAACCAAAGTAAAATTGCTAGAAAATAGGAGAATAATTCATCTGAAAACATTAGCATACAGCTATAGTCAAGACAATAAACTCCTAACAAAACCACAAAGGGCTACTAGAGCAAATAATGTGCCACTACTAAAGCAGACCAGAAGCCAAATAAAAGCTCACGAGAGAAGCACGCTGGAAATGGCTGCCAAGGTGTGGAATGCCCAAACAGTAAAGGAACGACAAATTCCTGACCTAAAAACATACAAAAAATATCTGTGCAAAATAAGGCTAGGAAACCCCCATTAAGCTGCACCGCAAAGGGGCATGTGATATGTCATGGCCCACCAGTGGGATGCCCAATGGAAAGTAACCATGCCAAAAGTAGCCAGATAGCACACCACACTGCTACAAACAAGCCTATGATATGTAAATAGGAGTAGGCTAGTCTAGTAGTAAGAGTAAAAAAAATCAAACACATTTATGCCAAGAGAATAAAGAAAAATTAACATAGACTACTAACCAGACCAACCAACTATCTATCTGCTGCTGAAATGCAGGCAAAAATACCTTATCAGCAACTACTGTGTTATAAGATAACACCAACACTACAGCTGGCCAGCATTGAAAACAAGCCTGAATAATGGACAGTATAAATACAGCCTCAATTAATAAAAAAAAAAAAAAAAAGAAGGTGCAGCACTTTATTCGCCCAGGTCGCTCTTGCTATGGAAGCGGAGAATCCGATGACTAGCTCGAGATGTTGGGTTAGGATGTAACCTGGAAGATAGAGGCATAACATTACTATCTTCCAGTGTTGAACACTACTTGTGTTCAATTAGAGAGAAAAATCAACATATTTGAAAGAAAACAAGACCGGAATGGATTTTAGGTTGTGACTGCTACACTCTGGCAAAGCTGCCACTTTAGCTGCTAGACTATGCGGGGACCTGCTTAAATTATCTGCTAAGACAAGAGACTTCCTCTCCTTATGAGTACCCGTAATATGACAGCTTTTAGAGGTTGAAATTAGCCAAATCTGCCTTGGAAACGGACACAGGACAGACAGGGCAGTGTGTAGAGAGGAACGAGTGAGACTAGGCAAGCGGGTGGGCAACACTTACTGACTGCTGGACTGATGTTATTTAGGATCATGAGTATGTACTGCTAAGATCAAATTCTGTCAAATTTGACCATGCGTTAATAAAGAGAGTGCTCAAAGTGAAGAAAAAGGCTGGTGATTAGCAGTCGCTGTTACTGAGGTAAGGACACGTGAGCAAAAGCTAATGAAACAGGAGCTTAATGAAATTGTCACTGCTTGCATCAGGCCAATTTCTGTTAATTAGGAGCATGACTATTCGCTGGTAACATCCAGTTCTATTAATTATGAGTGTGAGTTAATAAGGAGAGAGTGCTCAAATGAAGAAAATGAGGTGGTGAGCAGCAGTCACTGTAGTATTATCAGACTAACGCGTAGCGCTGTCACCTGGTGTTAACTGTTGGAACGAATGAGATTGAGTACAAACCAGTCGTTGAGATGAGTCAGTAGAACAGGCACTGTCACTGCAGTAAAGACACATGAACAAGAGTAATAAAACAAAAGCACAATGAAGTTTCACTGCTTCAGGTTAATTCTCTTACTCAGGATTATTCACTGCTAAATCAACTTCTGTAATTTGTGAAGGTGACATAATAATGAGAATGCTACAATGATGAAAATGTGCTGTTGCGCAGCAGTTATCACCTCGGTAAACACACTCGTGATGCAAGCAAATCTTCGACAAAACACAATCTTCCACAGCTTCAGGTCAAATTCTGTTATTAGAGTGACTATTCATTGCTACAATTACATTCTGTTAATTATGTGCTTGACGTAATAGTGAAGGAGTGCTATACTGCAATATGTAACCAGACGCGATTGCCGAATGAGTTGACCGCCTGCCTCCCGTTCTGGTAAGTTCTGGGATTCGAACTACTGGGTTCGAACCCTGGCCGAGTCAAACCAATGACTTAAAATTTGATACAAAACTTGAATTGCTGCTGATGCGCGACAAGGAAGAAGAAAGGCGGGGGTGGAGAAAAAAGGCGCTTTATTGAATGCCTCACAGAGTCATACAAGGAAAAGGAAGGTCACAAACTATATACAGGATAATGACAAATGAGGGTAACATGGTAATCCAGAGAACAAAGAAAAAGAGGCTCATATGGAGCGATGAGAGTATATAGCTTACGGACTAGAGGAGCTCGGAGGGAGCTTTAGTGTTTGTGGTGAGGGGGCGCCGAGGAGCCCTCCACCAAGACGGAGGAGAGGGCTCGAGGGGCGCCCGAGGGGGCAAGGCGGGGTACGTAGGCATGCACCGCCTCTGAGGTCCAGGTGCCCTGGGCCATAATGTTGGCTAGGGGGACCCCCGCGCGGTGGCAGGCCTGGGCGGCGCCTCGGCGGAGGCTGCGTAGCGTGAATGTCTGGTAGGCGGGGACTCCCTGTGCATGGAGGGCGCCCCGGAGGAGCGCGGTGAGGGAGCGCGGATCCAGGGGCCGGCCGGAGGGCATCATGAATGCGGGGGCGTCGGAGGGCACCGGGCACTGGGCGAGGGCGCGGTGCCAGGCCGCGACGGGGCAGAGGCTGGAGCCCTCGGCGGCAGGGACGAACAGGGCGACCGTGCCCGAGGGGCCGGAAATGGTCTTCGATGTCCTGATGAGGATCCGGTGCCACCCCGGGGCGGCGCGAACGTCGGCTCGGGTGATGGTGTGGGGGCCGCCCCAGCCTTCGGGGCTCGGGGCCAGGAGGTTGGACTGGCGGGGCATGCCGAAGTACCCGAGGAGGAGGCCGGCCCGAGGGACGAGTGAGGCGGGCCCCGCCCGGGCGAGGTGAGCGATGGCGAGGGCGAGCTGCTCCGGGGTGAGGGGCGGTGCCTGGCGCGGGACGTGAGTGGAGGCGCGCTCCCCCCCTCGGCAGACGTCTCTGGCGAGGCGGGAGTCGAATCCCGAGGTGAGGCCGCCCGCCGGGTCGACCCAGGAGCACGCCCCCGAGAGCGCGTTCTTGATGGAGGCCGGGGCGAGGGTGCGGACGAAGAGGGAGGCGGTGTAGGCTGCAACATCGTAGTCCTCGGCTTGCCGGCGGCGGTTCCTCCAGGTCGCCGGGGCGAGGGAGGCGAGGCGTAGGCGGCCGACGTCAGCGACCTCGGCGGATGAGAAACCTATAGGTCATCGTGAGTGGGGTGGAAGTGTTCTAGCCCGAGGCGGTCCACCTCGGCCCGCGCCACCTCGGCCCATGGGCCGGTGAGGTGGGCGCGACGAGGTCAGCCCCGGGCTTGTGTACAACTTGGATATTGAAGGAGCCCGTGGCGGCAAGAAGCCAGAGCTCCCTGGCGCAGGTCCCGAGGGTAGGGTCGCGGGCGCGGCCAGACTCGAGGGTGGCGGCGGAGGCCATGTTGTCCGTGTTGACAACCACCGTCGCCCCCGCGACGTCATCCGGGAGGAGACACCGGAGGGCGACGATGAGGTTCACCACCTCCAGCTCGTGGATCGCTAGGTACTGCGCCCGGAAGGCCGAGGAGTACCCTCGGGCGTAGCACCTTGTGCTGGAGTAGGCGCCTCCACCCATCAGGCAGGAGTCGCACTCGATCACGAGGCGACGCGTCTCCGGGGCCCGAAGGAGGTGGAGGCCATTCGAGGTGCGGCAGTAGGTGGCGAACCACCTCAGGTCCAGGAGGGCGTCACCGGTGAGGATGAGGGAGGCAGCTCCGAAGCAGCTGCGCAGCGCCCCGAGGAGCCAGGTCATGAACTTCCGGGCGGGGAGCACGCAGCTGCTGACGTGGTTGAGGCGCCCTAAGATGCTCTAGAGGTCGCGTTTCCCGAGGGCGGGGCGGGCGATGCGGGTCTCGCAGTCGGTGATGAGGTCCTGGATCTTGTCGGGGGCGATCTGGATGGTCATCGCCTCGCTGTCCAGGGCGAACCCGAGCCATGTGAGGCGGACAGCGGGGGGATGGCACTTTCTGGGTGCCACGTCGAGCCCGAGGGCGGCGGTGAGGGCGAGGAAGGCGTCGAAAGCCTGGCACGCCCTCAAGTAGGAGCCCTCGCACCCGACGAAGTCATCGATGTAGACGAGGGCGTGGAAGCCCTCGCGTCGGAGGATCCAAGCCACCGCTGCGGTGACCCGCACGCATGCCGTGCCCGAGGAGCAGCAGGCAAAGGGGAGGGCGAGGTCAATGTAGGTTAGTCCGTCGAGGCAGATACCGTAGAGGGGGCAGGAGAGGGGGTCGGCGCGAAGCTGGCGGTAGGCGCGGGATATGTCGGCCGTCCAGACGTAGGCTACCGGGGCCCTCGTGAATGAGTCGGTGGCCTACGTCTGCGACACAGGGGAGCCTGTAGGAGTGGGGTCTCCCGAGGTACTCGCGCCGGGGGATATCTGAGTTGACGCTGGCACCCGGAGGGTAGGAGAGGTCCACTATGGTTCGCCTCTTGCCCGGGTCGGACTTGGGGCGAGTCATCATGGGGGAGACCTGGGTCCAGGGGGTGAAGGGGGGCACGGTGAAGGGGCCCGCGAGGGCGCCGAGGGCGAGCTCGGTGTTTATGAACCCTCGTATGTGAGGGAGGTTCTCGGGGGGCTCGCGGTGGTTGGAGAAGGTGGGGCGAGGAGGGGTTGAGGCGGAGTAGTTGGAGGGAAAGCTGAACTCCAGGAAGTCGAGGACGGCGGGGTCGGGGTAGTCGCGGAGGCGGGCGCGCCATGCGGGTATGTGGAAGCCCGAGGGAAGGGGGATGCGGGCGGCCAAAAAATTGGGGAGGCCCGCTTCCCGGAGTGCGGCATAGGTGGTGGTGAAGGTGGGGTACCGGGCCCACGCCTCGCCGGAGGTGTGGGGCCAGGTGGAGAGGATGGTGGGGCGGTAGTGGGTGGGGGAGGGGCCGCATGAGGTGGCGGCGGGGAGGGTATCCTGAAGGTGGTGATCGACGACGTCAATGATCGGCTCGTCGAGGGTGTCGGTCGGGGCAGGATGGGGGTCAGGGGGGGAGGGCGAGGAAGTGCGGTGGGGGTCGGAGAGGGGGGCAGCGAAGTCGTGCGGGGTGGGGCGGGGGAGGGACGGGGGGAGGTCGGGGGGGGTGAGGAAGGCGGTGTCACCGGGAGACAGGTGAAGGTCGGCATCAGTGGTGTCTATGGTCGGGTGACCAGGCTTCCAGGGGCCGGCGGGTTGGTCGGCGGCAGGGGTGTCTGGGGCAGGGTTGTGGTCGGTGTGGGTGGCGTTGGGAGCCTTAGGGGTGGGGTGATGGTCCCCGGCTGTGTTGTTGGTGCGGGTAGGGCTGTGGTAGTCAGCGCCTAATTGTCGTCACTTGGGCCGGTCAGGGGAGCCGGTGGTGCTCCTGGCGGTCCGGTGGTCCTCCGGTTGGGGGCCGGTGGCGTTGCCTGGGCAGGTGTGGCAGTTGGTAGGAGCGTGAGTGCCGGGGTCGGTGGTAGTGGTGGGGTTGTCGGCAGTGATGTGGGTTTTAGGCTGGTTATGGCCCTCCGGGCCGGCTGGGGGGAACCGGCGGATTAAAAATCCGCCGAGGCGGCCGGGGTCGCGTGCTCACGCACTCGCTTCGCCATACACACGGCCTCACTGTGCATGGTGAGGACCTTGCGCACGTTTGCACAGTATGCGCATGTGTGTCGCTACCTGGCCCCCGCCTCGCCGTGGGCCTCCCCGGAGGCGGCCCGGTCGCATGAGGTGGGTTCGCGATTCCATGCGGTGCAGGGGGCCCCGTGGAGGTCCCTGCTGTAGGGAACCTGGGTGTCGGCTTGGGTCCTTGGCTGGGGCTGGGCTCGGGCTGGGTCTGCGGCTCGGAAGGCTGGAGCGGGTGGGCCGGCTGGGGGGGCGGGCATGGTGAGAACCTCCATTCTCACCATGTTGATGGCGACTGGGTCGTGCTATCCGTGGGGTAGCCTACCGTCCACTATCCAAGTAAATATGGTCTCAGAGTAGCGGCGGTCGGTAGGCCAGGGATAAACTAGGTTGTCGCAGAGGACTGTGAGGGGGTGGTGGTTCAGGCCTGGGAGGGAGTGGGCGGGGAAGGCTGGTGGCTCTCAAGGGTGCGGAGGGCTAGGCTGTATTCATCCTTCGACGCCTCCCCTCTCTTGACTGGCTTCCTTTCAGGGCCTCTCTCGACGAGGTCGGAGGGGAATATGTAGTTAGGTGAGATACCTTTACGTCTCC
Source organism: Branchipolynoe longqiensis (assembly GCA_030323885.1). Classification (NCBI taxonomy): domain Eukaryota; kingdom Metazoa; phylum Annelida; class Polychaeta; order Phyllodocida; family Polynoidae; genus Branchipolynoe; species Branchipolynoe longqiensis. The sequence continues at coordinate 1,363,778 of CM059190.1, forward strand.
CGGCGTGCTGCGCCTCGGCCGAGGCGAGGATCTCCCTCACGGCGTCGGCCGTGGATGCCGGGGTGTGGGTGACGGCATCTTGGTTGTAGACCGGAGGCGCGGGAGCTTGTGCCGAGGGAGGCGGCTGGGCGGCGTGGCGTGTGTACCGTTCGTACTGGGGGTGGATCGCCCCCGGGATCGGTGGTTGAGGCGGGGGTGGGGGCAGCCCCCCCCCCCCCCCCCCCGACTACGTGTGCCCGAGGCGCCGGGGCGAGGGCGAGGAGTAGGCCGGCCGATGCATCGCGGGGCGGGGCTTGTCTCCTCGGGCGCTCGAGTGCTGCGGCAGTCGAGGGCGTCGAGTCGGGAGGTGATGTGCTCCAGTGCCTGCAGGGTGGTGGTCATGGTCGCATCGACGCCGGCAGCCCAGTCACCCGAGGGGCAGTTGCGAGGGGCCGGGGGCGAGCAGGGGGCAGAGGACGCGGGTGAGACGGCTTCCGGCGTCCTCTGAGCGGCCCTCCAGACTCCCCGGTGTCCCTTCCCTTTTCCGCTGCCAGGCATGGTCTCTGCGTCTGCGTCGGTCGAGGGTACTGCGTCGGTCCGAGGGTGGTGCGTCGGCCGTGGAGAGGTGGGTCCGGGAAGCGCCAACGTAGAAAAAAGAGAGCTTGAGCAGGGAGGACGGCCGGATGGCGAATGGCTGAAGGAGGCCGGGCGGGCGGCTTATAAGGGAAGGAGCGGGGAGGCGAGAGGTGCAGGTGAGGTGAGAAAGCCGGCGGGGGAGAGAGAGAGCGTGCGGGGGGAAGAAAGCTGAGGGGAGGATGACAGGGAAGGTGAGAAAGCCGGGCGATGTGGCAAGAAAGGAGGCGGGGGGGGAGGGTCTCTTCCTTCCCTCGCATCAAACGCAATGCAAACATTACGACCAATCCGACGCCTTTTTAAAAACAGTTTATAACAACAACAAATTTAATTAAAAAAATTCAGGGGCGGGCGATTTTTCAGGCACGGGACGGGTGGGGACGATCACCAATTTAAAAAATAATTTGGCCTTAATCAAGCTAATGTCTTGTTCTAGAAAACCGTTCTGACACTGAGCCAACCAGTCCTTGCCCGATCCTAATAATGTCGAGCGCCAGGCTAGGAAGCGACAAGTGGCAATTTTTAAGTCATTGGTTTGACTCGACCAGGATTCGAACCTGTGGGTTCGAATCCGACGATCTACCCAAACAGGATAAAGGGCGCATTCCATATACGCGTAATGCGTAATGCGTTATGTGTTACGCGTTATGCGTTATGCGAATGCCAGCATTCCATATGCGCGTAATGCGTAATGCGTTATGCGTTATGCGTTATGCAGTGAAGTATATAAAAAGTATATAAAAAGTGTGTGTGACTCTGTGTCTCTGTGTGTGTCTCTATGTGTGTGTCTGTGTCTCCGTGTCTCTGTGTGTGTCTCTGTGTGTGTCTGTGTGTGTGACTCTGTGTCTCTGTGCATGTCCCTATGTGTGTGTCTGTGTCTCCGTGTCTCTGTGTGTGTCTCTGTGTGTGTCTCTGTGTGTGTGACTCTGTGTCTGTGTGTGTGTCTCTATGTGTGTGTCTGTGTCTCTGTGTCTCTGACAAAGAGACACACACAGACACATATACACACAGACACACACACAGACACAGAGACACAACACAGAGACACACACAGAGACACACCACCACACAGAGAACACACACAGAGACACACACAGAGACACAACACAGAGACACACACAGACACACACACACAGACACACACAGAGACAGAGACACACACACAGAGACACATATACACACAGAGACACACAGAGACACAACACAGAGACACACACACAGACACACACAGAGACACACACACAGACACACACACAGAAACACAGAGACACACACAGAGACGCAGAGATACACACACAGACACACACACAGCAACAGAGACACAAAGACACAGAGACACAACACAGAGACACACACAGAGACACACACAGAGACAGACACACACAGAGACACACACAGACACAGATACACACACAGAGACACACACACATACACAGAGACAGAATACAGAGACACACACACAGACACACACACAGACACACACAGACACACACAGACACACACACAGACACAGAGACACACACACAGACACACACACACAGACACAGAGACACAACACAGAGACACACACAGAGACACACACACAGACACACACAGAGACACACACACAGAGACATACACACAGACACAGAGACACACACACAGACACACAGACACACACACAGACACACACACACAGACACACAAACAGAAACACAGAGACACACACAGAGACACAGAGATACAGACACAGACACAGCAACAGAGACACAAAGACACAGAGACACACAGAGACACAGAGACACAACACAGAGACACACACACAGAGACACACACAGAGACAGACACACACACAGACACACACAGAGACACACACAGAGACACACATAGACACAGATACACACACATAGACACACACACAGACACACAGACACAGACACACACACAGACACACACAGAGACACACACAGACACACACACAGAGACACGCACACAGACACAGATACACACACAGAGACACACACAGAGACACACACAGAGAATGGGACGGTCCAAACATGGCTCAGTTTAGCTTGCTTAGAGGGATGTTAGGACCGTCCCAAATATGAAGACTGCTTCCTCACAGGTCCGCCGCATAAACCTACATGTTTGCACAGGCTGTCCGTAATTATCAGTCGCCTCCTCCAGCCTTATATCAATGGACAAATGCGACTGATGCTATTCTATTCGCACCACCTTGTCCCGGCTGTCCGTAATTATCAGTCGCCTCCTCCAACCTTATATCAATGGACAAATGCGACTGATGCTTTTCTATTCGCACATCTTTTACGCATTACGCATTACGCACCGATCGCTACAGGGACCGATCGGGATAATGAATTTCTGACGCATTCGCATTCGCATTACGCATTACGCGTGTATGGAATGTAGCTCATAGGTTTCAAGGCGTTTCGATTTTTTGTCGCATTCGCATTCGCATTACGCATTACGCGTATATGGAATGCGCCCTTAAGGACGCTCAACTCATTCCGCCATCCCGTCTGGTCTGCATTGTCACTTGATGTTGCTAGGATATAAAACCTCAATCGCTCCATCACAGTGTATTTTCCGGTTGCAGGTTGATTGATATATGCGGACTCCCTAACCAAAACACCAGAGGTGTGAGGGAGGTGCTTCGCCTGCTTCTGTATGGACACATTCCAGTCGGGGAGAATGTTCTGGTAGCCTGTCAGCTAGCTGAAACCGACGGTATATCCGCCTTGCGAGCCAAGTACCTTGTTCGGAATCCAGATCTTGCCATTCACAGGTAAAGAAAGCTTGTTCATAATTTGAAGCGTATGTGAGGTATTTAATTAAACATGATATCAGCACAGCTGTATTCCCGCCATGCCTAAAACTCATATCGTGCAATAAGTTGATTAATTTTTCATCTAATAATGTTCCGACAGTCCCAACATTTTGCCTTTGCAGCGGGAGCGGGACATAGCTCAGGCAGTAGAGTGTCCACCTGTGAAGGTGTGGATCATCCGATCACTCCTGCTCAGTGGACACATTTTCAGTTTGGGCTATTTTCTGTTCCAACCAGTGGTCCACAACTGGTTCATCAAAGGCTGTGGTATGTGCTGTCCTGTATGTGGGAAAGTGCATATAAAAGACCCCTTGCTGCTTATCGGAAAGAGTAGCCTATGTGGCGGCAGTGAGGATCCTCCAAAGAAATATGTGAGAATGACCATATGTTTGACGCCCAATAGCCGATGAAAAAAATCAATGTGCTCTAGAGGTGTCATTAAATAAAACAAGCTTTACTTTTTTTTGCCTTTGTAGGGTTGTTTTTGTACACACAGCCAAGCCGAAAATAGAATTCCCCACGGACCTCCTAAAAGCTGTAATGATCGTGGCGCAACCCCAAACAACCCCAACAGTTGATGGACTCATCTGCAAAAGAAGTAAGCAAAACCCTGCAGGCATATACCCAACCTACCAGCAAACGTCATATGTGGGGCTGCATGCATGAAGTCAGTGTTAGCACTCCTGTCCCGGTGTGGCGGTCTCCGATGCCACAAGGCTGCCGTGCCAAATGGCGCTTCTGCGCATGCGTCAGAATCCAACAGCGTCGTCTGCGCATGCGTCAAGTCTCTAGTTTGGCCGTAATCGATTAACACCATCCGAGCCACTCGGGCCACCCGAGTCGTCAGAATTTCAAATGCTATTCGATTATTCGACCCGAGTCTGTAGGATGTGCGCATGCGCCAAAAAGTGGCTCGGGTGACCAGAGTCGATTAATCGATTACGCCCAAATAGATCAGAAAACTGAAGCGCCAAGTGTCAACACACTACTGGGATGCAGACTTTATGTATTAACTAATTAAACTATCTCTCTATCACGTATTCTATGTTTCTTTGTGTGCCAGGAGATTTTATTGTCTATTTTATTGTCTATTTGCACGTAAGGACGTTTCACGCCGATGTGTCACTCGAATCCGCGCATGCGCAGAAGCGCCATTTGGCACGGCAGCCTTGTGGCATCGGAGACCGCCACACCGGTGCTCAGATGTGTATCTCGCTTCTGCACATGTGTCAGAATCTAATAATCATGTCCGTAATCGATTAACACTACCCGGGCGACTCGGGTCATCCGAGTCGTCAGAATTTCAAATAGAACACGGCGAGTGGAGTCGATGAATACACGTACCGTGTGCAAAATAAGAATAACTTAGATTAATTAAATGGAAATATAGGTAAACTAGGCCATCATAAAATACTTTAAATCCTATTTTGCTGTAGTTTTAACGGTTATTGAAAAAAAAAGAAAAAATTGTCCACCCGAGCGCGGAGAAGCGTATTCGATTATGCGACCCGAGTTTGTAGGATGTGCGCATGCGCCAATAAGTGGCTCGGGTGACCCGAGTTGATGCGAAATCCGCGCATGCGCAGAAGCAACGGGACACGGCTGAGCACGGGAACAAGCTGAAACCGCCATAGTTCGCCATAAGCATATTCATCGCTGGAAGGAGCGGGACAACCAGCCATGTTTGAACTCGTTTGAACTTGCCGGAAATAGACTTTCCTCTTCTCGTCTTCGTGAGAACTCAGTGAAGTAGATTAGTTTTCCACATTATTGATAGATTATAGAATAGAAATACTTGACAATAAATATTAACTTTGTTATAACTATAAAATGATATTTATTTCAATTATAATAATCATGTGTTGTGTTCTTTTTTTATTGCAAATGGCGGCCCCCATAAGGGGTGGCCATTTGCAATCGAAAAGAACAGCTCTGATTGTCTCAAATTATGGAAAAATTCCATTATTTATTTTAGTAGTTTCTTGTTCAGACATAGTTACACATATATGTATCTTTTACACAGATTAAAGTGCTTGAAGTATATTTTTAATTTACCTACATCGACTTCTGTTTAAATCACACAATATCAGGACTGCAAGAATGGGAAACTATTCCTGCAAGGGTATGCTCAATATGGGACAGTGATCACCCGTTTTTCCTCCTTTCCTCGCTGAAGACCCTTCTCAAAGATTCACTACACATCCCACAATGCACCGCACGGGTGGGATTACGTAACTCGGCTATTTTGTTCTTTTACCAGCTGTTCCCCAATTCGGGGTCATCACCATGGACGACCTCGTTAAGAACATGACTGGCGACATGGTCGAGAAGTACGAGTCCATGCGACGTAGATTCGTTGACCTGCTCGCGTTGCGTGGATCTTCGAATCAATTCAGCACATGTCAGAACTACTACACAGAATTGGGTCATCACTTCCAAGACCACGCAAACGACGCTGACCTTGATGTGAAGCTGTTGCGATTCTTCTATGAGCTGTGTGATCCCACCATCACTTGTGATCATATCTTCTCCACTCTGAAGTTCTCTCCGAAGGTGGATCTCTGCCTGCTTTTTGGAATTATTTTTATATTTATTTTTATATTCATAGCCGTGTCAGAAGCCAACACGCGAAATCGCTTTTAATACACCTAAACACGGTTTGGCGGCCATCTTGACCTAATTCCTGTTTGCAGGTACACAAACGCACATGGCAGTATCATTAGTGTGGCAGTGAGCAATCTTCAGAGAGAAAAAGTTAAATATCTCTAAAAGTACAACACCTAGAAACAAACTGATTGGAATACACATAGAAAACATGTTTACCAAAAAGATTATATTAAATTGATATGGTTAGGGTTCTGGATTTCTATTCATTTTGAATAAAACTGACGTTTTGCACTGCTGGTACCGGCATACTCAATGCATTGTCAATGGCAGTGAGCAATTTTCAGAGAGAAAACGTTAAATATCTCTAAAAGTACACCACCTAGAAACAAACTAATTGGAATACACATAGAAAACATGTTTAACAAACGGATTATATTAAATTGATAAGGTTAGGGTTCTGGATTTCTATTAATTGTTAATAAAACTAACGGTTTGCACTGCGCGTACCGGCAAACGCAATCTCGGCAATGCATTGTCAATGGCAGTGAGCAATCTTCATACAGAAAACGTTAAATATCTCTAAAAGTACACCACCTAGAAACAAACTAATTGGAATACATATAGAAAACATGTTTAACAAAAAGATTATATTAAATTGATATGGCTAGGGTTCTCGATTTCTCTTAATTTTGAATAAAACTACTGCTTTGCACTGTGCGTTCCGGCAAACTCAAGGCTATCAGGGCTTTGTTTACGTATATCCGGAAGTGGCCTCGTTCTCGCGAAATTAGGACATGCCCATATATGGCCAAACCGTGTTATCGTGTATCGTCGAGAGACGTCAAGCTTTTCGGCGTCAGCGCAACGTTGTGCGAAAAAAACCTAAAAAGTTTGGCGCGCCGTCATGTTATGACCTTAGATGTTGGTAGGACGTAAAACAAAAAAAAGCAACAGTTTGGCGCAACGTGTGGGACCGAGCCTACGCGCGCGCGGCGTGTGCATATCGTTCGCATAACGTTATTCCAGCGATGTCGACTTGCTCCTAAAAAACGTAGCCATAATATTGGCACCGGCGCCTTGTCGGTCGTCAAAAGGTTTGTGCAAAACACAAAACTTCGCTGATCAGATGACGCGCGCCGCCAACTGTCGCCGTCCATCAACGAATACCAATGCGCGCCTAACGCTTCACGACGTCTCCCGACGTTTTGCCAAAAAGTGACACACATCGACGCGCGTTGGCGTGAAACGTCGTAATGTGACAGCACCATTATGGCACTGTCACACTACGACGCAACGACGTCAGAGTAGGCACAACGTGAAAATAATTATATTACGTCGAAGTTCTCGGCGTAGTATGCAAATTGTGGCACAAGTTGGACGTCGATGCAGCGTAGTTGACAAGAGTGTAACGTCGGTAAAGCCTAGTGATAACATTGTTCAACGAGACAGGACAACGTAATGACGCTCACGGAACGTTATATACATTATTTGATCGCCAGAACTATGTTGCGCTACGTTACATACATCATGAAACGCTAAACGTACGTTGGACGTACGTTAGGCGTATGTTATCATGATGTTGCCATTACGCGGCCTGGACGTTCCCACCGCCTTTAATGTGGGTCAACGTCATGCAATGTAGTGAGCAGCATTTGACTAACGTCCGTCTAACGTCATCGACGTTCGCCTAACCCGTACATAACGTAGTCCCAACGTAACGGCCTCACGTCGGCGTTACGTCAAAAGTTTTGGACATGTTGAAAACCTTGATGTGTGCCGACATAACACAACATAATGTGACGTAGCTCGACGTCAGTGTAACGTCATCATAACGTCATCATAACGTAACCCAACATACCTCAACGTAATGACGAAAAGTCACCTATGCCAGGCTTATGTTGGCTGTTACGTCGTAGTGTGACAGCCTTTGTTCATACTGTCAATAGCATATTAGTAGGTATCCCAAGTGATTTTCAAAAATAGTTTGGAGTTTGATTTAATGGATTTCATCTGTTAGTATATTTAATTTGAAATAAAATGACACCTCATTTGTGAAAATCGCTCTAATATTAAAGAAGATATGGACTTTTTTAGGTTGTTACTTAATTGGTCCGACCCAAAACTATAAAGATAGCATTTTTGATGGCCCCAAAAATTAAAAGTAACCACCCTATCAGACTTCCTGTATTTTTTCCTTCAAATCCATGGCCTATACAATGAGAATAAAAAGATCGTGGGGTCTGATGTGGTAAGATTTCAAGATATACATCTTCAAAGATGCGCGAAATAACAATTTCCTTAATTTCACCAATTTCCAAATTTCGCTTTGGACCACTTTTGGGGGCTTGGTTGTGGAAAAAATTGGCACCCATATTAAATTATTCTGTTTTATCCCTAACCTACCGATGAGTCTTGTTACTGCTATTTTTTTTCACTACATATGCTTGGGAAAAGCTATAAAAAATAGGTTTAAAATGGTCCAGAGCTCAATTTGACAAGTGATAAAATCTGGTAAAAGGAAATGCCCAACTTTGAGCAGGCTTAAAATGGCACAGAAAAGCAACCGTACAAGATAATTGAACGAAATTTTCACACTGTACTACCTTCAATATGCTCCTTCTGTTTACATTATATACAATTTGATAGATGTGAATGTTTAAAAACAAAATGTTTTCAAACCCTCTGTGTGTGTGTGTGCAGGGTGTTTATGACACATTGCATAACAATTCGCAATCGCATTCGTATTCGGACACATGAAAGCACTACTGTGCCTTTACATGCTTTTCCATTTTTTTGCCACATTCGCATTTGCATACTGCATATATTGAATCTTAACTTTATTCCAAATATATTCATGGTCACCAGTTGAGATGCCTGAATGAGTTGAGCGTCCGTCTCCCGTTTTGGTTGATCGTGGGACTCGAACCCACGGGCTCGAACCATGATTGAGTCAAACCAATGACTTACAAATTGATACTTGTCGCTTCCTCGTCATGCGTTGATAAGGAGGGGTTGGGTTTGGTCAGAGAACGTAGATATATGAGAGGGTCAGGTCAACACCCGCAAAAATCCCTAACCTCGGCTTCAGTGTCGCCGCTAACTTACACATCCTCTTCTGGTTGATCTAGGCCCTATTCGGCCTCTAATGCCAGCTCGTTATGGCAAAAAAAACTACTATTTTTGTGCATACATATGGAGGTCGACGGTGCCCTTAAGTCACAGGGATGAAAGATCTCCGCGGTTTCGCGGATTCCCGGGATTGTTTATATTCACCGATTAATATTAAACACATTTTTTTTAAATGGGATATATATGACACCATTGGGGCGGTTAGAATCCCTTTCTTTTATGACCTTAGATCTAGCTAGAACATCAAATCTAAACAAGAAAGTGATGGTATGGGTGATAATGTAATCACAACAAGGCTAGTTGAAACCTGACTTCCGGTATTTTTCCGCGATTCCCTGACAATGCTAAGTCTATGGGAGAATATCTATATTTCCGCTTTTTTCCCGGAGACTACTTTCATCCCTGAAGTCATATAATTGTGAGTGTCCTCTCCAATGTCTATCCAACCTTCTCTCAAATGCTTCTACCGTTGGCGCTTCAACCACTTGGTCTGGAAGACTGTTCCATGGATTTGTCACTCGGAAGAAAAATGAGTGTTTCCTGAACTCAAGTCTTGACCTCTCCTTGAACTTCTTGAAGATCTTTTAGTTATGACAAGACAGGATGGCCGAATGAGTTAGAGCGTCCGTCTCCCGTGTTGGTAGATTGTGGGGTCGAATACTGGTCGAGTCAAACCAATGACTTAAAAATTGATACTTGTCACTTCCTAGCCTGGTGCAGTGCATTATTAGGATAGGGCAAGGACTGGTTGGCTCAGTGTCAGGATATTGTGACTGACTGAGATATCAGGTCATGGTGCTGGAGGCCTGGTCTTCCAGTGGGGCAGCACCATAAAGTCACCATGAGTGTGTACTGTTACAAGTTGGTACCCGTCCTGATATGACCTTAGATGTTGCTAGGATGTAAAACAACAACAAACAAAATCTTATAGTTATACCGCTGGCCTCTGGTGTTACTGTTTATTCTGAGGTTGAACAAACCTGTTGTGACATCACTGTCATAGACTCTAGTAACAATCTATAAGTCTTTATCATATCTCCCCTGAGACGACAATATGACAATGTTGGTAGCTTAAGTCTCCCCAGGTGATCTTCATATGACATCACTCCCAATCCTGGGAGCATCCTTGTCATGCAACGTTGTACATTTTCCAGAGCTACAATGTGTTTAACCAGGTGAGGAGCCCAAACTTGATTTGCAAACTCCCGGTGTGGTCTTACCAGAGACTTATTTAATGTGACCAGGGTCCTCTCATCCTTATATTGAAATGTACAGTGTATCACTCCCAGGATTGAGTAGCGGTCATTGTTGAACACAGCAAAATGAGTTGTGTATTGTCTACAATCTGCTTTGTTTTCTTCATGTGGTGGTGGATAAATACTAACATGGTTGATATATGTTAAGGATTAATATTTCATATTTAGGTCATGGTAATTTGCTAATAATTAGGTATATTTTCCTATATAAATGTTGGTAATCTTTGAATTATCAGGTATACTATGGTGTTGACTAATTGCACATTTTTACTAATTTATTTAATGATCATATAATATGGTGATGGTTAATAAAATTATCATGTTAGCGATATAATTACTTCAATTTGGTGTTGGCTAGTGTGGTACATTCTGTGTAAGCAATCATATGGCTTGTTTGTAGTAAAACAAAAGGTTATCTGAGATGAAACATATTTATGTATTTAAAAGAAAATGTAATTATCAGGTATAATATGGTGTTGACTAATTGCAAATAATCTCAAATATAATTCTAGATACAATACAAGAGTTACTAATTTACTTAATGGTCAAATTAAAAGTATTGGGTTAATGATGTAATGACCATTCAGTTTGAGGTTGGCTGGTGTGGTACATGCTGTGCTAACAATCATATTGTATGTTTGTAGTTATCCAAGATGAAATATATTTTATGTATCTAAAAATATGTTATTATCCAATATAATATGGCGTTGACTAATTGCAAATAATCTCAAATATAATTCTAGTTACAATACAAGAGTTACTTATTTAAATGCTTTACTTCATGATCAGACCTAAAGACTGTTCAGTTTGGTTTTGATTAATGTGGTACATTGTGTGTTAGCAATCATATGGTATGTTTGTAATATTCTTTAAAAATTATCCAAGAAGAATTATATTTGATATATTTTGATACTAGACTTATAAGTTGATGCTGGGATCAAATTGTGCAGCTTCAATCAGTAAATCAAAGCATTGATCTTCAGGTATAGGTAGATACAGACAAATTGTTGCTAAAATATGCTCACCTGCCATCTCCGCGGTCTTCTGTGAGTACAATTTTTTCAGATTGCAAACATTGTTCAACCATTTGATGCCATTCGACGAGAAGGGTTGGCAGCAACGAAAGGAGGAGAGCCGGGTCACCACTGTCCCTTATTGAGCACAGGCTCCTACCCTTGCATAGTGATTTTCCCATTCTTTAGAATTGCATGGTCTGATGTTTTTGAATTTCTGCCATTTTCTGAGATAAATACATTATGTTAATCATTATTGTCTACTCTAGTTTGATTTGAAGTAACTTTTATTTTAAATGGCTAACTTTGGAGACATTTGACCTCAAATCATACCAAATTAATTTTGGCAAGCATGCTAAAACTCTTGCACCATAGACTTCAATAGTAACAGGTTCTATTAAATTGTCTTATTATGAACTTCTATGCAGCAAATCATGCATATATATGCCCTAATAAGTGCACCAGTATCTAAGTTGAATACAGTATAACCCCGTTAAACACATGTATGTAGAAGTCTAGGTAAGTGTTTTGAAAATTTGATGTTTTCATCGGACTACAACATTAACTATTTATGTATTCTGTAATTTGAACATGGGTAAAAGTAAATTTCAACCATACTTCAAACACTATGCCAAACATATGTAAATGCGTGATTATGTCTGAATAAGAAACTACTACTGGTCTGATAATCAAGAACTTTTCCTCCCAAAATTATTGGCTCCTCATTGCCATAGTTGATTTTGCCCCTGCCAAGCACTAGGACCTTTGACTTCTTGTGGTTTATGGAAATCTTGTTGGAGTTACACCAGTTATCTAAAGCTACTAGTTTCTCATTTAGCTTATCTCTGTCTCTTTTCTGCTATTGCTTGTTGTGTATATCACGGTGTGACCTGATTTCCGATTGCGGGTAAACAAACGCACATGGGGTTGTTTCAAGGTGTAAAGTGGCCGGCTGGTGGTGTGGGTGGTGTGGACAAGCCAAAGGAAAGCAATACAGGTAATGAAGGAAAATAGGTGAAGAGTGAAAAGTAGGAGAGTGAGACTCCTTCATTTATTGGTTTATATAGGTTTTCTAGAATCCAAGATGGCAGTGGTCACATGGTTCAATCCACCAATCAGAGTACAATGTGCTGTTGCCAAGGCCTTGCCACACCGGCTACAGTGCCCTGTAGTGGTCAATGATCCATAAATAACACCATGGGGGGGAGGGGGTATGTGAGGTGACTCTTCCAAAGAGTATGCCTAGCAAATCTCGGAAGTGACACTCCTCCAAAGACTATTCTACTATACAATTTCTATACCTAATGAGTAATAGTTTACCAACTTCACACATCCCTCATATGCCTTTGGTTTTTATATATTACCTTTTTATCATTATATAGACAGTTTGTAATTTATTATAGTAATTTCACATCAGTCCTCATGTATTATATCGGAAAATTTTACAAAGGGTTATTTTGTGTCTAGCTGAACCAACATTTATCTTTGTATGCTTCTAAAAAAATTATTAAAGACTAATTTGTGATAAAGATGGATGGATGCATGCAACATAATGATATAATGAATATATTTACGACACAACTAGCCATAGTTAAGCTAAGAAACATCCAACACTCAGCCAGTCACTGCCACTGGCTATGCCTATACTATAGCATAGTCTATACTAGTACTACAATACTAGTTCTAACACTAGATTTGGCTAGATCTAAATGCAGATGGTATAAGATATGAAGACTAGTTTTATGTAGATGCAATGGTAGATAAAAGAATCACATCTCAAATTAATATATATATTTTTAATTGGTATTCTGCATTTAAAACCGCTGAAATGAGCTGAAACTAACTAAGTATTGCTCTATTTGTTTCTATGTGAAACTGCACAGATCCGCTTTGTTTTGCCAACCAGGGTCATTCATAATATTACTTGTATATTATTCACATGTATTTTTATATGGACCAATTTTTTGGGCTAATAAGTTTATTAATCAGGCTTAATAAATATTTACAAGAGCCTTCCATATTTCGAGCTAACATTATAAGAAGCTTTTAGTTCATCAGTACAGATGAATTTATTAGCTTTTCCTACTCTATTCTATCAGTCCAGCCCATATCACAACTTGAAGCCTGACTATATAATATTACTTATTTGCAGGTAGGCCTACTTCATGACAGAGCTATGTATTAGCAATAATGAGTCAATTTTTTGAAGATTATTGTATGCTGTTGATCCAGTAAATTATAAAGAATGTGAATACTAATAATCGTACGGTTGATATGAACGAATATACTAAAATAGGGCAAACAGAAGAAAATAAAAATATTCTTAAGAACAAACAGAAAACCAAAGGTGCCACACTGATTATTGAACAACCGATACCTCCATTTGCACATGCCAGAAAAAATAGTTCAGTTTACCATCTTGTCAGAATAACAACAATTAATTTTGTAGCCGGCCTCAAGTGTGGATGTAATGTTTTATTAATAACCATTCACAAGGCTGCCTTTTTGTGCCAAATTGATACACAAGTTGAATTGCTGCTAGCCCGATGCATTTTTAACAGTTAAATTACATATATATATTTTACCTCGGTACTAAGCCTCTGGCTGCTCGTAGTCGAGGGAGAAGGAAGCAACATCCGGGTACAGCAATTAGCATATTCCGCTCATAACTGGAGGAACGTTACGAGCAGCTCAGCAGTTTTTACCACGGATTACTCAGTTTCTACTGTAAGTACCGGAACATAAACTGCAATACTTGTTTATGAATGCTTATAGCACACGCTCTTTAGCTTTTTATTAAGAGTGTTACTTGAAATAAGCTGAGTGGGACAAGGTCATGGTGTGATCGCCATCAAGTATGATAGTGGAATGGATGAGGCGAGACAGCTGAAACAGGCGAGAAATATGTGTATGTGGTGGTAACTAGCAGGTAGCATCAGTTACACAATATAGTATAGTATAATATTTAATTATAATAAGTATAGTATATAATTGTTAAATGAGATTAACATATTAATTAGGTTATGATTAATAAGGATATATGATATAATGATTATATTTATATAATTGTTTATGATTAAGTGTGGAGTGGGTGGGCGGGTAAAGAAAGGTAGCCGTGGTCAGTCCTGTGGTTGGGAGCAGAATGACCATCAGTGAATTTGCAGCTGAGGCGCTCAGCTGTGGGAGTGTTGTGATTGGCTGTGGTGGAGGTGAGCAGGCATGTAGAGGCGAGTAGGAGGGGCCTGAGTGGTGATTGACATGTGAGTAAGTAATGGTTGTGCCCCCCCCCTCCTGCCGCCACCCCACACCCCAGAGGGGGGGGGGGGGGAGGGGGGAGGCATGGCCCAAAGGCTTCGCTGCCCCGTGCACCCCGCAATGACCACGAATGACCCCATGTTCATTCAACACTATTATAGATATTATATAAATAATATTAAAAAGAAATTAGTAATGTGATGGAAGATCGTTGAGGTTACGATCTTATCAGAATAACAAAAATTAGTTGAGTAGCCAGCCTCAAGTGTGGATGTAAGATGATTTATTAATAACAACAATTATTTAATACATATATAACAATATATATATTTTTTAAATGAGTGCTTTAAAACACCATATTTCTGGAATGAAAATGACCACATTGGCTTTTTTTTTTTACTACGTCACATTAGGCCTTCATTTCTTTTACATCTATCTCTCCAAAGTGTAAGAATACCAGTTCTATAAAGAAAATATATTATGAAACTATGAAGCAACAAATTGATCAACTGATGCCGGTCAAATATCTCCCTTGGGAAACTATCAAACATCCCTAAAGGGTCAGTCACACCATACCGGATTGGGGAAACGGATAGAAACCGGACACTGTCCGGTGAAATACGTCAATGTCTTCAATTTCAAGAATCAACTTTAACTTGCATTAAAAAAAAAAATGATTAAATAATTAAAGATATATAATGAATATCTACTAAACCTGCACATAAGTAATGAGTAACAATATACATATTATGTTCCAGGCTGTACTACCTGTGAACGTCGAGTAGTTAAAAGCCAATAATCTCATCTGTACTGTTGAGAAAGAGCTGACAGTTATTATGTTCTATAGCGATAGGATTATGAGGCTTGTGTAAACATTTATTAAGCCTGATTAATAAATTTATTAGCCCAAAAAGTGATTATCTGTGTCTGGTTTTGAATTACGCCAGCGTGCCCCCAGCGCGCCAACGTTAAGCATGCCCTATACGTCAAAAACGTCGAGACACGGTGGAGAAACGCCAACCGCGCGTCAGCCATACGTTATGCTTACGTTAGAACAACGTCGGCATATGTTGGTGTTACGTTGCCAATGCGCTGATGGAATGCTCTCCGTCAGAGGAAAAAAAGTCAACATATGACAACATAAGAACAACGTTCCTCCAATGCGCATCTAACGTATCTCGACATCCGCCTAATGGCCCTGTCACATTACAACGTTTCGGCCCAACGAGGGTCGACGCGTGCTGACGTGTTGCAATTTTGGGCGAAACGTCGGTACATCTCTGGTACGTTACCGGGGCGTTTCCGGCGCGTCGGTACATAGCAACGTGTGAATGCAGACGTCGGCGGCCGTGGGCGCGCGTCGGTCCTCCGCGAAAGTGTTGTGCTTTCGTCTGCCGCGCGTCGAACCTCGTTGGCTGCGCGCTAATACCATGCTACTAACCCGTCCAGTTTTCTCCCAAAACGCCGAAAAGTTGGACGTCTCTTGACGGGTTGCAAATATTGTGTGCGTTGCCAGCACGCCGGCAGAAACGTTGTAATGTGACAGGGGTATAATGTTGCCATAATGTAGGCACCCACGCGTTGTTGTACATCGAAAGTTTTGTGGATGCACAAAACTTCGCCGACCCCCTGATGCGTGCTGCCGTATGTTGCCAAACATCGACGTACATTGATGTTTACCAACGCGCCCCTGACGCGCACGTAACACATAATGACGTATCCCGACGTAGCGGCAAACAAAATCACAGCGGCAAACAAAATCACACACGTCGAAGTACGCTGGGGCGATGCATCCTAATATGACAGCACCATAACCTTATAAATTGAATATAATCTTTTCATTGAATATGTTTTCTGTGTGTGTGCCAAACGGTTTGTTTCTAGGTTGTGTAGTTTTAGAGATATTTAACTTTTTCTGTATGAAGATTGCTCACGGCCATTGACAATGCAGAGAGAGTGCACGTGACGTCATCACTCGGCGGTTAGCCATCTTGGATTACACTTAATACCACCTATGGCGACCCCTATCTTATACCAAGAACACCACTGGGCCTACCTATAACAGAGAGCGTGTATATAAACAGATGAGAGGGACAACTCCCATACTAGACCGTGTAACAACTGCTGACTGTGGCGCTCCAAGTGGTGGTTGTTGAACAGTACATGACCCAGCTGTCAAACTCAAGGCATTGTCAATGGCCGTGAGCAATCTTCGTACAGAAAAAGTGAAATATCTCTGAAACTGGACCACCTAGAAACAAACTGATTGGAATACACATAGAAAACATGTTTACCAACAAGATTATATTAAATTGATATGGTTAGGGTTCTGGATTTCTATTAATTTGGAATAAAACTGACGTTTTTCACTACGCGTACGGCAAACTCAAGGCATTGTCAATGGTCGTGTGCAATCTTCCTACAGAAAACGTTAAATATCTCTAAAACTACAACACCTAGAAACAAACTGATTGGAATACACATAGAAAACATGTTTACCAACAAGATTATCTTAAATTGATATGGTTAGGGTTCTGGATTTCTATTAATTTGGAATAAAACTGACGTTTTTCACTACGCGTACGGCAAACTCAAGGCATTGTCAATGGCGGTGAGCAATCTTCATACAGAAAAAGTGAAATATCTCTAAAACCACATGAGATAGACACAAACCCCTTGGAACACATATAGAAAACATGTTTACCAAAAGGATTATATTAAATTGATACGGTTAGGCTTCTGCATTTCTATTAATTTTGAATAAAAACAAATGTTTTGCACTGCACGTACCATCAAACTCAAAGCTTGTTCAACACTAACCGCCAGGAACGCCACTGTAGCCTGTGTTACCGATTTTCGCGGGAGTTGTCTCTCTCATCTGTTTATATACACGCTCTCTGCCTATAATCAGGGCTGCTGAAGTATGTGGTGCCACCTAGCGGGTACTGCCCGAACCTCTCTAATTCTTTGAAAGAGCATCCAAAGTGTCAACATACTGCACTTTAGCCATGATGTGAGGCTACTTGATTTAAAAAATGCTTCCCCTCCATCAAAAAACCCCTTTCTCCCAACTTTTGAGGCCAAACTGCTCAAAACAGTGACAAATAAACCAACAAATCGGTAAATAAACACAATGTAAGCACTTCCAAGCCTTGCATATGTAATCCAATATGGCCACCGGAAGTTGCAGTGCAAAACGTCTATTTTATTCAAAATTAATAGAAATGCAGAACCCTAACCTTATAAATTTAATATAATCTATTCGTTGAATATGTTTTTTAAATGTGTTCCAAACGGTTTGTGTAGAGATATTTAACTTTTTCTGTATGAAGATTGCTCATGCCCATTGACAATGCATTGTGCCATTGAGTTTGCTGGTACGCGCATAGATAAAAGATTCACCCCATACTTCCAGTACAGGTATCAATTTAATATAATCTTTTTGTTAAACATGTTTTCTATATGTGTTCCAATCGGTTTGTGTCTAGGTGGTGTGGTTTTAGAGATATTTAACTTTTTATGTATGAAGATTGCTCATGGCCATTAGCCGTGTTCACACGGAAAAAATGTGAGGCGAATCAGACAAATCGAATCAGGTGAGGCGAATTAGCGGCCCGTTCACACGGGCAGTACTTGGGCCGGAAATCGAATGCTGCGCATGAGCAAGTCCAGACTAACCAGCGCCAGGTTGGGTTCGTCGACGTCGACCGAGAGAGTGTGGGTTCGACCTAGATATGTATGGATTGAATCGTATTGGTTTGGAACGGTCAAAACTTCTGCTGGGCAGTGAAACCCTAAAAATAAATGATGAAAAAAATATCTTTGCATAGATAGCGGTTTCATTAATTAAATTATATAATATGCGCTTTTGATTGACCGGAAAGTCAACAAACTAAGGTTGACTGCGCATGCGTGTGAGGTGCTTAATTCACCTCAGTTGCGTCCACACGGGCAAAATAAATCGAATCACAGAAATCGACTCATGTAATCGACCTCCACAGGTGGTTTACAGTATCCGCATCACACAAATCGATTCAGGCATAATCAGGCGTAATCCGAATCAGCCGCCCGTTCACACGGGAAATGTGCGTCGAACTAGGCAAGTCGATTTCTACGAATCGATTTACATTCCCCGTGTGAACACGGCTAAAGACAATGCATTGAGTTTGCTGGTATGCGCAGTGCAAAACGTCAGTTTTATTCAAAATTAATAGAAATCCAGAACCCTAGCCATATCAATTTAATATAATCTTTTTGTTAAACATGTTTTCTATTTGTGTTCCAAGCGGTTTCTGTCTAGGTGGTGTGGTTTTAGAGCTATTTAACTTTTTCTGTAGGAAGATTGCTCCCCCCCAAATGACAATGACATGTGCTTTTGTTTACCCGAAAACGGAAGTAGCCTCGTTCTCGCGCAGTTAGGTCATGCCCAAATATGGCCAAACGGTGGCTGTTTTGGGGGGAGTTTTCAGTCGTATTGGTGCGCTGAAGCCTGCAAATCTGCAGCACTGAACAAACCGTGGCATCGTGTATTCTAGTCGGTTTGTTTAAGTGTTGACCCGTGGAACCATTCCGCGAACCAATAGGATTGCAGCTTTCATCAACCAGTCGGTGAGTTAACTAAACCGGAAGTGCCCTGATACGCGAAGCTTGTAGCGCATAGCAACCGGGCCTGCCTCGAGAATAACATCAAGAGAGCGCCTTCGTCTGCAGTCAGTGATAACTCCACCAACAACAAACCCATCGAAAGGAGGTCTGCAGTGAGAGTCAAGAAGAGGGGTTCACGATGACGACGAAGGCGATGACTCTCGATACCTCCACGATAGGGGGGCAGTCGTGGAAGAATAGCACTTTGAAAGGGATCAAACTTTCTCGAGATGTTATGCACCGCAGTGACAAGGCGAATGACGCCGGGCGCTCCTTGGATCCGCTGCCGCACATTCGCGACACGGTGGCGGATCTAAGTAACCTTGAGGCCCACACTTATTTCCGTCAGGCCCGTGCTGTAGTGAGTATTCTCCGGGAAAGCTTGCTCGAAACAAACACCGAAATCAAAGCGTTAACGCGCACCAAAGAGGCTGTGGAGAAGGCTTTGGATCACATTCGCAAAGACCTCAAGTTGAACCAAGAGAGCGTCGAAGTTCGAATCAATCGGCCTAGCCGAGAACTGGTAAGTGTGTGGCAAAATTAAAATTAAACTAATTCAAGCTAATGTAATGAAGTTAAAATGTAGATATCATGTTGATGCGATGTCAATTGACGATATTTATATAAAATATGCATGTCGATAACGTTGCTACGGTGACTGTAGATAGCCATGGCCCATGGCGTAATTAAATGTTATATGGATAAAATAATAAATTAGCCAATTATGATTTACATTTATTGAACCAGCCTATTGACGTAATGAAAAAATACCAAAAAAAACTAACATAGATTATTATTAACACCCAAAACCACCAGAGACTGGCCTGAGCTGAAACAGGTAAACACCTAGATAAAGGATTCACCCGGTACTCGCAGTCGCAGTACACGGGTGAATACCAACCCTATATAAAAACGGTCGAAAAAGCGGGTTAAGGAAATGAGAGCCTAATTTTACAATCTAAGAAGCAACAGTTATTCTTTACATATGTCTTATTGATAGCCCGCTACCTTTGAGTTGAAAAATATAATATAATATCTAGTTTAATAAGATTTAAAAGTGAAATCGACGGCGTTCTGTGGCCACCATCTTGTATTTTTGATTTCTCTCCCATTTCACCAACTCTGTGCCTCTATGGGTAGCCATTTCATACTGGAGCCACAGTTTCTAGTTCATGTTCCATACTAAACCTATTTTCACCCGTGTACTACAAGTACCAGGTGAATCTTTTATCTAGTAAACACTGAGCAGATTCAAACTCATTACTGCACATGACAAAACTGACTCCGACTTGGCCTATAGTATAGCTCAAACAGTCTAATCTAATCTAAACACCCCTGGGCAAAGGATCTGAACAAAAACATCACAGTCCAGCATTGAAAACAAGCGCCCTTGCGGGGGCTTATGCATTATGGGCAGGGTAAATACCTTGCCACAAAAAAAAAAGGGATGCGTCACAGTAGTTACTGCCGTCACTTTAACATCAATTTCTACTGCTCTCCACTCTCCGAATCAGTATTATCGTAGTAATTTTCAATATTTTCATATTATAGTGTGGAATAGAAAATGACCCTGAAATGGCTGACCGTTTGAGCATATCAACATATAATCTGTGCAAAAGTACACATTTAGTACAGATCGTCAGATGTGCAGGCATTCTATAGAAGTGTAGTGGTCTGCACTGACCTCTCAGGCAAGTAACCACATAGACAGGTAGGCGTTGGTAGTGTGGTGATATCAGGGAGCCTAGGAGGTGTAATGGTTAGCAGACTGGCCCAGAATGTATAGAGATGTGGGTTCGAGTCCCGCTCTAGGCGCAATATTTCCCATTTTCATCACCCCCACGACAAAAGCGTGTTTAAAAATACGCTTACAACATAACAATGTGTTTTCAAACTATTATTTAAGCAGTGAAAATATATTGACAGTTAACCAGTTACCATATGACAGTTAAAGTATATTGACAGTTAAAATATATTGACAGTTGAAATATATTGACAGTTGAAATATATTGACAGTTAAAATGTATTGACAGCTCAACTATATTGACAGGTAAATATATTGACAGGTAAATATATTAACAGTTAAACTATATTGACAATTAAAACACTGATAGTTAAAATATATTAACAGGTAAATTATATTGACAGACATACTTTGGCAAGCTAAGAAAAAACAAGCTGACATTATTTGTGTTAATAAAGGAATAGCTGTTTAGCATATCCACAACAGTGTTTGAAATAAGGCTTGTCCGAGCCAAGTGAGAGTAGATCTCTATGGATGAGCAAAATAGTTAGTTAGCGGTGATTGCTTAACGCTGTTTGTGTAGCAAACGCCATACTCGTAGAAGTGTTAAAATCTTATTCTGGCATATTATCGGGTCATCACTTCTACACTAAATGTAAACGTACATAATCAACTATGTGCTAAGAGACACTTTTGAAGTTAAAAGCTCACAATTACAAACAAATGTGGCCAGGTAAATCTCTACATAAAAGTTAAAGATATCGTCTTTCCTGAAGTGGTGAAATAAAATATGGCTTTAGCTTTTCCATTGGACAAGTGAGCATTTGTCTTGTTTCTATGACTGGTATTTAAATATATGTGATGTATAACAAAGTATGTGAGTATAAAATATGGAAGATGTCAGATATGAAAATTAAAGCGGACAATTACAAATCACATGAGACTTTTCTATGAACAAATGAAAAGCTTTTCTTATTTCTACCACTGCACAATACTATTAATAATGAATAAATAACAAAACAGCACACATGACTAGAATGGCAGTCAGATATATACACACGGCACTCTCAGATATATACAAACATATCTACTTAGCAACAGTATCAAAACAAACAAAAATTCCTTACTATTATTTAGAATTGCACAAATGCCATAAAAACTGTACTCACTTCTAAGGTATAAACATCAAATTTCAATAAGCATTTACTAAATGTACCTTTGTCTTGAACGTTAGGTTATGTACATAATATATTACTAAGGCAGTTGGTATTATACAGATATTAAGTTTGAGGTATGGCTATAAGTAGGCTTATAGCTTAAGCAGGTCCTGAGCCGTTAGTGACGTGGGCCCGGTGGTGTGAGATAATAAGGTAGTGAGGCGTTGCTGTGTCGTTACACCTTCAGTTGTATCCAAGCGCTGGTTGATATGAAATTAACTAGCTGAAGTTTTATTTTATTATATTCATTGATTAAAGTTGCATAGTCCGATGAAAGCATCAAATTTTCAAAACCTGAGCCCTTATGTCAATTTGAACCAACATATGCAACTTAGATACTGGTGCAGTTATTAAGCATTTGATGCTACAGAGAAGGGACTACTGAGGCCATTTAGCAGAACCTGTTACTACTGAAGCCTATGTGGTCAGAGTTTTGGCAAGCTTGTCAAAATTAACTTAGCATGTTTTCACTTCAAATATCTCCTAAATTTGTCATTTTCAAGCAGAGTTACTTCAAGCTAAAGTAAGATAGATTATAATGATAAATCTAATATATTTATCTCAGAAAATCAAAACCATCGGACTATGCAACTTTAAGCAGGAGAAATTTCAATCAGTTTCCCTAGTTGCTTCTTTTGGTCTGACCTGTTCTCATCCCTGTTTTATACAGGGGTAAGAATTTCTCGCCGATTGACAGTTTCCCGACTTTTGGGCAGTGACCCACCTTTTTAGGTCTGACCTGTTCTCATCCCTGATATATACATGGATGAGAATTTCCTGCTGATCGACAGTTTCCCCAATTTTTGGGCAATGACCCGCCTTTTCAGATCTGACCTGTTCTTATCCCTGATATATACATGGATGTTAATTTCTTGCCGATCGACATTTTCCCCAGCTTTTGGGCAATGGCCCACCTTTTTAGTTCTGACCTGTTCTCATCCGTGATATATACATGGATGAAAATTTCCTACCGATCGACAGTTTCCCCGACTTTTGGGCAATGACCCACCTTTTTAGGTCTGACCTGTTGTCATCCCTGATATACACATGGATGAGAATTTCCTGCCAATCAACAGTTTCCCCGACTTTTGGGCAATGACCCGCCTTTTTATGTCTGATGTCTGACCTGATCTTATCCCTGTTATAAAATACGATACAGTGCGCAAAGGTTGTTCAAATGCAACTTCCAGGGAACCAATGGTGGTAATACAAAAACAAGTTACATTACAAATGCATCAAAGAAAAAAAAAGGTAAATGGACTTACACAAAGTATGGTAAAACCTGGATTTTGGAATGTGTGAAATCTATAAACAGTTACAACCCACAAGCAAGTAACAACAAGAAGAGCAAAATTATTAGTAAAAGAAAATTCTAAAGATTTGGATCAAATTGAACTAGTGCTGCGCAGCGGTGAAAGCAAGTGTTAACACACATTATGGGCAGAGTAAATAAATTCATCACAATTTTATTACATTGTAAAACCACCAGGTGCATAACAATTAAAACATAAAAAAAGTTTTAAAACAGTATGAAACCTAAAACGACAAACTGCTATCCAACCAAAGCATATTATTGAACAATTATCATAAAATGTTCATTTAATCTGCGTGCTGTGCATATCTCAGCACAGGTAACTCCTTTCTGCATGATATAGAGTGCCTATGCTGTAGACTATGCAGCACCGACTGCTGCCCCCTTTTATTGTACCAAAGCGAAGTGTGATGTATACAATGCAGCTCAGTTCACTCCCTCATCACTATGTACAACCAAAATACGATTGTTTTGAGGGCTGGAAGACCAGTGCTCCGGCGCTGACAAAATGTATGTTTAGACAAATAAATACATTTATAATAAACACTAATCAGACGCGTGTAAGTTGGCCTTTAAACATTGCCTGCTCGGACACTGCATGCCACCAACTCACTTCTTCCTGGTTCGGCAGCACGGTACTTACAAGCTGCACGTTCCATTATTGATGTAATGAGACCCTGCACACTGCATGCTCGTCTACTTCACACCAACACCATGCCCCCCCCCCCCCCCTTAACCAAAAATAAGCCAAATTTCAATCTCCAGTATGCTCAATTTCACATCCATTGAGTTTGAGCGACACTTTTTCAAAGTTCATATGGGAGAAACTTTATGAGTGATATGTCTCAAAACAATTTTAGACAATAAGTTTTATTTGTTGATGTGTATAAATGGTGATGTGCTACGACAATGAGCTGCCTGCCAAACTCAAAAATTCATTAATTACCCAAAGGAGGGCGCCACTGGGGGCCCCTTAATCAGCGCGAGGCTTGGCATCGCGTACCGCTTTCTATATATATATATATATATATTTTACCTCGGTAAACAGCCTCAGGCTAGCCTCAGGCTAGGGAGAGGTAAGCACGTCCGGTACCAGCAATTAGCATATACAACTCACGACTGGATAACGTGTCGTTGGGTTGCTCCGGCAAAATTAGTCTACATACAAGCAAATACGCAGTAAGTATAATAAAAACTGTGGTTAGCTTAATTATGATGCATTAGAGCATCAATATGGAAAGTTTAGACTTTCGTTGGTCCAATTTGGACGAGTTATTTGGTTATAAACAACCAAGGATAGAACACTCGAGTGGGTTTCGCGAAGGAACCAAACCGGTCATTAGCGGTTATGTCAACACCCGGGTCACCGTGTGACTATGGGTAGAGATGTGGGTTTCGCCCTATCTCATGTGGAAATTCTCTCGTACTCTAATAGAGAGTAATGTTGGAGATGCTCCTGGGTTTCTTTTATAGACTCCCCTAGACAAAACTTTTTCAGGCGTTTCTCCGAGTTTCGTAGCATTTTCTCCAACTTGTTGACGTAGTAGTCACAGGTGGGAGAAGTGTGCGGAACAGAGGGATGGGCGGGCCGATACACTGGTCCCGACCCCGCGTAAGGTTTGGGCTTGACCCACAACCCACGCACAAATTTAGCTTATTACGCCTGTGTTATAACGGTATAAACACGTTCTTTAACACCAATAGATGTCCAAATGAGTTTGAAACAACCATATTGTGACATATATATATACCGGGACTGACCAAAAATGTTGTTTCAGTTCCCGATGGCCACGAAGCGGAGTAAGCGCGGTGCAGCAGCAGCCGAGGGGCGTGTTCCGAGTGGAGTGGACGAGGAGTACGACTCCTCACCCGTGTTGTCGGCAGGGCCGTCGACACAGCCCCGGGCGCATATCCTCTCCGACCCGGACGAGGACGCAGTGCCTGATGTGCCTGCGCCTCCAGATTGGGAGGCTCGCTTTGCAAGATTGGAAAGCCACATCTTGACTGCCAAATCGCCTGTGTCTCGGAAGCGGCGTAGGCCGAGTGTCCAAGAGGATTCATTTGAGGATTTCTTGGACACAGACTCGGCGGTGGAGCTTAAGGCTCCTCCTCCTCCTTCTCCTAAACGGAGGAAGAAGAAGAAACAGGTGATTTCTTCGGGTGATGAATTCACCAAGGAGCGGGCAGAGACTGGTTTGCGCAAAAAGCGGAAGACTAAGTCCAAAAAGAAGAAGAGGAAGAGGAAATATTCTTCTTCTGAGTCGTCCACTGAGTCTACTTCTACGGAATCAGACTCAGACACCGTATATGAAGGGGTCTATGCGGACATTGGCACTAAAGTGGCTAAGAAGGTGGAGAAGCCAAAGGCTAAGCGGGTTAAAACCACTACGCTTATGCGCGAGACCGTGAATGGTCATTTTCGCACGTTCAAACCGGCGGAGGTTATCTCCAAGTTAGGAGATGAGTTAACAGGCATAAAGGGTGTTCCCAACTCCATCATTAAAGAAATGGATCGGGATGTCAATATGACGGATGACCGTAAGAAGTTTGAGGATGTGTTGCACACAGTGCATAAGGCAGTGTTGGCTACCCTAACAGCTATTGTTCCTGTGGCTAATAGGATGCAGAGTGAAAATAAGTTCTCGTCTTTGGCTAAGACAATGGACAAAGGCATTGCAGTGCTAGCGGCGGCAGGTAATTACCTGTCGTTTCGAAGATATGAAAATGTCTTCAAGTCAGTTTGCACAGATGCTGGCAAAGAAGTGGCTCGCTCTAAGAAGGTTACCGATAATGAGGGGAAGGAGTTTACGCTCTATCTTGCTCCAGAGCCGATTAAAGGGAAACCTTTAGATAACACCAAGATGTTTGGCGGTCAACTACAATACCTCTATAAAGAGGTAGAGACTGCAGCCAAGAGTGGCAAAAACATGGATGGCAAGAAGAAACAGGAAGCTCCTCGTTTCAAAAAGTCACGAGGGGATTTTCGTCCACGACGGTTCACCAGAGGAACCAGACCGAGTTCAAACTTCGGTCAAGGGTTTCGGGGCCGGGGCGCTCGCCCAGGCTGGACCGACAACACCGCACGGCCAATAGGCCGAGGGTTCAACTCGTCGAGACCTTTCCCCAGGGGCGGGTCCAAGTAGAGGTCCAAACACAAACTTTACAAGTCCCTGCAGCCTCTAAAAACACACAACTGTAAGCAACTTTGTGGCTGGTAATATTAGTAATCATATTTCTGAGTGGCACAAAATTACTAGTGACCAAGAAATTATAGAAATAGTTAGGGGTGTTCAAATTCCTTTTACACAAATTCCTGTACAAAGTATAATACCTTTTCCATATAACATTCAACCAGTTGAACGAGACGCACTAACTAAACAGGTACATAAATTCTTTGAGAAAGGAATTATACAAAAAGTGACACACTGTTCAGGACAGTTTATTTCAAACATTTTCTCGAGACCGAAGCCTAATGGTGATGTTCGAATGATCCTGGATTTAACAATCCTTAATAAAAGGGTGGAATATCGACATTTTAAAATGTTCTCTCTAGATACGGCACGAGATCTGATTACACCAGATGCGTGGATGGCTAGTGTTGATTTACAGGATGCATATTATACGCTTCCCATAATGGAACAATACCGAAAATTTCTTCGATTTATTTGGGATAACCAACTCTATGAGTTTACCTGCATGCCGAATGGCTTAGCTTGTGCGCCACGTTTATTTACTAAATTGCTTAAACCTGTTTTCTCGGTAATGGCGAGGAAGGGTCACATAATGTTTCCATACATAGATGATTCTTTTATTATAGCATCAACACAAATTGGTTGTGTGAATGCAGTTTTGGATTTATGTGCATTACTCACTAAATTGGGGTTTTATGTACATCAACAAAAGTCAGTGTTTAAACCAACAAAACAACTTAAATGTTTAGGGTTTATTCTGGATACACAGTCCCTTACAGTGTCGATAACAGAACAAAAACTAATTAAGTTTATGACTACAGCGACTCAGCTTATTAAGTTATCAAAGCCAAAAATTAGACAGGTTGCTGTTCTTATTGGCATAATGACCTCATATGCACCTGCGGTGTTATATGGGAAGGCCCATATTAAGTCGCTAGAAATAGATAAAAATTTAGCGTTAACACGAACTAAAGGCAATTTTGAGCGAAAGATGTTTATTTCGCAAGAAGGGTTACAGGATATTGGATGGTGGATGCAACATATAGCAAGTTCACCAAATCCAATCCGCATGGCGGAACCTAATACAGTAATTACTACTGATGCTTCGTTAGAAGGTTGGGGAGCTCATCGAGATGGGGTCACAACAGGAGGTAGATGGCTTGATGATGAAAAATCAGACTATATTAATGCACTAGAATTGCGTGCTATTTATCTGGGCTTACGTAGTTTAGTAAAGATAAATAAATCACAGGTTAGAATACTAACTGATAATACTACTGCCATGGCATATATTCGTAACATGGGTGGAACCAAATCAAAGTCTTGCAATCAGTTATCTAAACTGATTTGGAACTGGGCACAGGCTCAACAAGTCTGGCTGACTGTAGCGCATATTCCAGGGTCACAAAATACACTTGCAGATTATAAAAGTAGAAATTTCCATGACCATTTAGAGTGGTCTCTCTCTACACATTTGTTTAACTTCGTTTGTGAAAAATGGGGTACACCTGAAGTTGACTTATTTGCATCACGAAATAATAACAAGTTACCCTGTTATGTTTCTTGGCATCCTGAACCGGATGCTTGGAAAGTAGATGCGTTTGCTATTACCTGGGAAAATAATTATTTTTATATTTTCCCACCATTTAGCATTATCAGCCGAGTAGTGAGAAAAATCGGCTTGGAAGGGACACATGCGATACTGGTGGTGCCCGATTGGGACACGCAACCTTGGCTGCCAGCAGTTTCACAACTGGCAAAAGATCGTATACGATTCCCAAGAAAACTCGGGAATCTGACGCACCACGGACCGCTAGTGGTTCACGGCGACGTGTCAACGACGCCCCTATTGGCATTCCTTTTCTAAGGAAGCAGCTACAGCAATTTGGATTGGACAGAATTACTGAGGATAGGATAGTATCGGATGCCTGGAGGCCAGGAACTGTCAAAATGTATACAACCTATTTAAAGAAATGGGGTGTACATTGTTTGTTAATGAAAGTTAAGCCAACAAATCCAAAGATTTCACAAGTAGCTCGGTTTCTTCGTTCTCTAGAGGATGAAGGACTTTCCTTTGGATCGATTAATGCGGCGAGGTGTGCGTTATCAATTATATTACCTAGAATTGATGGCGAAACAGTTGGAAAACATTATGTTATTTGTTATTTACTTCGTTCAATTTATCAAAGGAATCCTCCAAAACCAAAGTATAGTCGGTTTTGGGATGTTTCTATAGTATTTAAGTTGTTTCAGGCTTGGCCTCACAACTCGTGGTTAGATATAAAACAGTTAGGTTTTAAGGTCGCGGTCCTGTTATTGTTAGTAACCGGACACAGAGGACAGACGATTGTTGCTTTATCCTTAACTGGATTAGAAATAGACAAGCAACAAGCTACGTTTGATTTAGAAAAATTGCTTAAATCGAACACGTTAGGTGACCCTTTATCAACGGTTCACTTAGACTGTTTTCCGAATGATCGGAAATTATGTGTTGTGTCGGCCATACGGGCTTATATATACAAGACAAAGGATTTACGTGCATCACAACAACTATTAGTGAGCTTTATAAAGCCACATAAGGCGATTTCACGAGACACACTTGCCAGATGGACAATTACGGTGTTGAAATTGGCTGGAGTGGATACGAGTAAATACTCTTCCCACTCAACTAGAGGAGCCATGGTCTCCAAGGCGCGGGTGCTTGGTATTTCTGTGAAAAGAATACTAGCGCATGCAGGCTGGAAGACGGCTAAGTCGTTTGCAAAACATTATAATAAACGACTAGAAAAGCCTACCGGCGTTGCAAAGCGTCTTCTCGCCAACTAACAAGAATAGGTGAGAACAAAAATTTAGAATGTTATAATAATAAGAAAGAATGATATTAAGGATAAAAATGAATTATGTAAAGGTCTCCCTAGCCTGAGGCTAGCCTGAGGCTGTTTACCGAGGTAAAATAGTATAGTTATACGAGTCTTACCTTGGTACAGATGATGGATAACTGTTGTTTTACCGAGGTATAAGCCTCGGATAGATGTGGGCTAGGGCCCTCCCGCCACACCCTGCCACATCTATTCCGTTGGTGTACCTTTTCGGTAAAGTAATAGTATCCATTGTTTGAAAGTCATTTTTATCCTCAATAAGTAGGTTAAGATTGCTGGTACCGGACGTGCTTACCTCTCCCTAGCCCACATCTATCCGAGGCTTATACCTCGGTAAAACAACAGTTATCCATCATCTGTACCAAGGTAAGACTCGTATAACTATACTATATATATATATATATATATATATATATATTCAAATTCGATGCAATATTAAAATGTATATATAGATAATTGTACATATATTTTATTTATGTTGTAGGTATTATATACATTATATATAGTTTTATTATATATAGTATACATAGATCTCTAGGGCACCATACCCTAAACCTTGATCTTCTAAAGTTCTTAGGAAGTACATTTGTGTTTTACACTTCTTTGCACTGCTGTGTACTGCTTTACATTGATTTACACTGCTTTGCACTGCTTTGCTTTGCTTTACATTGCTTTACTTTGCAAACCTTTGCATTGCTTTGTAATTGTGCCAGTCTAAACAAGTTGGGTTCCAGCCTGTTCGTTGTTACAAGCTAGTGTCATATGAGGAGGGCTATACACTTGCTATTCGACAATAAAATTAATCAAAGGCAAGGTTTCCCTGACTTGTTCAAAAGCATTCAATATATGAATGTTTATTACTTAAAACACAACAGGCAGAATAAATACCATATCAATAATTTTTTTTAACACTACATATGTGTAGTAAGGATCAATATATATATATGGTTTAATATTTCTAACAGTAATTAATTCAAACAGAACTAGTGACATTTGATCATAATAATTGTGAATATTAATGGAAACTGCGCTTTTGACTTTCACATAAGCCCTGTTCACACGGGGAATGTAAATCGATTTGTAGAAAGCGACTTGCCTAGTTCGCCTCACATTTCCCGTGTGAACGGACCTCTGAGGCGGATTAGGGCTGATTCGACTCACGTGATGCGCATCGTGTAGACCACCTCAGCGAGGTAGTCTACGTGAATCGATTCGTGTGAGGCGGATAATTTTGCCCGTGTGAACGGGCGCTAATTCGCCTCACCTGATTCGATTTGCCTGATTCGCCTCACATTTTGCCCGTGTGAACAAGGCTATAGTTTTCCTTAAGGGGATAGCAACATGACTAACACATTCACACATCTCGTTCTGATATTACCTTAGATGTTACCAGGGCATAAAACCTCCAACAACCAACCAACCATTCACACATTATTCGCACTCATCATGATTAAATATAACCATTCCTAGTTTGCATATTTCTCCGGGAGCTATTGCGAACCCAACCAAGGCCAAGCACCACATTAGCGAACCTATTACTATTAGGATTATTCAGCCTTGATGACCCTTCCCAGCTGTTAGATATTTTCAACTTTTATTTACAATTTTAACCTCACTGGCCACAATCTTTTGTAATTGCAAACTTTTAACTTCAAAAGTGTCTTTCGACACATAGTTCATTGTGTGCTTTTACATCCTGTGTAAAAACTAAAAGCAATGGCCCGATACTAATATGACAGAATAAGATTTGAACACCGTGATTATGGCCTTTGCTGATGACGTCGTGTGAAGCAATCGCCACTGACTAACTAACCCGGATGTTAGTAATACCCTAGTCACACGAGGCCTGCGTTCGCTAACAATCGATTCGTGATGTCAAAACCTCCTCCTTGCGCCCTCCTTACGCCCTGATTGAGTGCTGTCGCCGTGAGGACGCCAACCTCCCGGCGTCCATTTCAGGAATTTTGGACGCAAGGAGGTTGCTGCTGCTGCACGTGCAACCTCCTTACGCCCTGTTCCGGCGGCGCCATTCAAAATGGTTGGCGCCCTGGTGCCACCATGGTGCCACCATGGCGCTGCCCTGGGTTGGTGCTAACACATGCGATGCTGCAGTCACCATGTGGTCGGCCCCGACCTGGCGCCGACATGGCGCCTACAACGTATTTGAATCAGTGTATCGAATGGAACGCTGGGTGGTTGGCATCCTTTTGGGCGTAGGGAGGTTGGCGGCGAACACTGGCTCTCGTGTGACTGGGGTATAATGTAGGCCAGGGAAAGCTTACACAGGCGGACCAACTTTCTCTGTAAAAACTAAAATGAGACGTGGTTATAAAGACACAGTTAACTGCAATGGAATTCTCCAGGGGCACTATCACAAAGCTCACTTTGCCTTTACAACCACCAATCAATCAATCAATCAATCCTCATTTGCATGACGTCACAAAGTGCTCCAATCCGGCAGATGGAAATTGATCCCTCCAGCACTATAACGCCTAAGAATCCCATGTCTATTCTCAGTAGTTCCGAGTGCAACGCAGTTTAAGCTTTCGGGATTAGAATTGTTTAGATATTGTGAGTGTTTTAGTAAAGAATAGCCTACATACATATGAGAATCTTTCGGAGGCCATTCCCATATATATGACATGTTGAAATAAGGTGACCAGAACTTTTTCCAAATCTCCATGTAAACCGTCTAATAGATGCCAAGCTGTGGATACCACTAGAGGCTTTGCGGTAGTTCCAGATTATGGTTGGTTGTTGGAGTTTTACATCCTCGCAACATCTAAGGTCATATCAGGATAGGTACCGACTTGTGACAGTGCACACTCATGGTGACTTTATAGTGCTGCCCCACTAGTAAATCAGACTGCCAGCACCATGACCCGATATCCCACTCAGCCACATTATCCTGATACTGAGCTAACCAGTCCTTGCCCTATCCTATTAATGCCAAGCGCCTGGCTAGGAAGTGACAAGTATCAATTTGATAAGTCATTGGTTTGACTCGACTGGGAACCGGTCTCCCACACTCGAGGCCTGCGCTCTACCAATTCGGCCACCGCACCCGGTATGGAGTATATGGTAGTATAGCTTTGGAAGTGGGACTAACATTGTATGGTGGCACCGCTCCTACTTCCCTGTGTGCCTTTGCAGTATGAACTACTCGATTATTTATGGGCATGCTAGTCTCTGTGGTCATGGCTTTGCTGACGTATAATGATCCTCCCTCCAGGTACTCACAATGAAATTGAACAAGTAGACCGTTTAAGTGCTGCCATTTAATACTTTAAAAAAAGTGTTATACTTATTTCAAGGAAAAACTACTTTTGATGCTGTATTCATACTTAGTTGTCAGGTGTAAATACTTTTTTATGCTTTTTTTCTGTAAATAAAAATGCCAATCTGGTAATTGAAAACTCTTCAGACTTAGAATTCGGAATTTGATGAGATTGAGAGTTGTGCTTTGCAGGAGTGGTGTGTCAACCCGTACTTCTGCCACTTAGGGGCTAGTGTCCTAACCATTAGCTTATCGAGGTTCCCTGGTGCAATCAACTGTCTATCCTTCCTGTGTATGTAGTATTTCACCTGTGGCGGTGAATGCACCTCACTACACTTGCTTGTCACTGCAATGTGGGCGATATCAGACAATACCAGACGTTGCATGGTTTGAAATTGGTGTTTTTCGCCAGCTCCGCTCTTTGTCTGTTTATGTCTCAGTGGGGTTTTCTCTCCTGGAAACATCTGAAACCACATTATAATGGCTATGTACATGCAATTGACAGTGTGCTCTTATGCGAATCCAAAGTGAGTGCATAATTTTGATAGTTAAAAAAAGAAATTGTATACTTATTGTTTTTGGTAAAATCCAGACCTGCAGCATCGCCCTTTTTTCTCCTACCCCCAACCACCACGTCCTTACACTCATAATTCTACTCAGTTTTCCATACTGACGTTGCTAGGAAGTAAAGAACACAAACAAGAAGCCTTACCTTGCCTTAAAGATGCATAATCCAATGAAAGGATCATATTTTCTGAACCAAGACACTCACCTTGATTTGAATCTACACATTTAACTTACCAGACGCGGTGGTTGAATAGGTAG
The DNA here is from genome assembly GCA_030323885.1 of Branchipolynoe longqiensis. Taxonomy (NCBI): domain Eukaryota; kingdom Metazoa; phylum Annelida; class Polychaeta; order Phyllodocida; family Polynoidae; genus Branchipolynoe; species Branchipolynoe longqiensis. The sequence goes on from CM059190.1 coordinate 1,397,566, forward strand.
AGCGCAGGCCTCCAGTCCGGAAGGTCCGGAGTTCATCAATTCCCGGTCGAGTCAAGCCAATGAAATTGATACTTGTAGCTTCGTAGCCAGGCGCTCGGCATTATTAGGAGAGGGCAAGGACTGGTTGGTTCGGTGTCAGGGTAATGTGACTGAATGGGATATCAGATCATGGTATTGGCGTCCTGGTCTCCCAGTGTGGCAGGACTATTAAGTCGCCATGAGTGCGCTCTATCACAAGTCTGTTCGGGTCCTGATATGACCTTTGAGGTTGCCAGGATGTAAAACTCCAATAACCAACCAACCAAAATATATAACTTAGATACTTGTCAACTCTGTAAACATTTATTGCAGTTTCACTGTTGGTCAAAGTGTACTACTTTTCCAGACCACCCCCCGCCATCCCCCCAAAGTAGTACACATAACATTTTACTACAGAACATAAATACAAGAATAGGAACGTTTTAAATATCAACATGAAATGATAAAAAAACCGTACATGACTGACACCATCCTTTCCTCCCCTGCCAAGTCATCGTGGTGTTCTCTGTGGCAGAGTGGTTAGAGTGTCTGACTTTTTTCTAGGTCCGACTCCTAATCTGAGGGTCGGTGGTTCGATTCCCCATGCCCTCACCTCTGCTAATTTGGATTTCCACCACTGTGTATAACTTACAGCGTCAACAAAGGCCAGTTGCTCTCATACCATGTCTATGTAGTGTGGGAGGTTAAAAATCCATTGGGTCGGTAAAAGTGCAGGCTCGGGCTTTCTCTCGACAAACTCTCTAATGGTGAAAACAAGCCCATTCTGACTTATCCATGATAGCAGTATAAATCTTCAAGAAAAGAAAAAAGAAGAAAATATACAGCCCTGGTGTCAGTATCAGTTCCCAACATGGCTGGGTCAGTATGTCTGTGTCTGCCTGAATCTAAAAAACACTCCCACATACACACATACAAGCACACCCTGATAGTTTGTTTTATTTAACGATGCCTCTAGAGCGCATTGATTTTTATCATCGGCTATTGGATGTCAAACATATGGTCATTTTCACATATCTCTTTGGAGGAAACCCGCTGCCGCCACATAGGCTACTGTTTGCGATAATCAGCAAGGGGTCTTTTTTTAATGCACTTTTTCACAGAAAGGACAACACATACCACAGCCTTTGATGAACCAGTTGTGGACCACTGGGTAAAACGGAAAATAGCCCAAACTGCAAATGGGTCCACTGAGCAGGATCGATCAGATGACCAACACGTTCACAGGTGGACGCGTTACTGCCTGAGCTACGTCCCGCTCCAGCACACCCTGAAGTCAGGAGGAAACAACTGCACAATACAGCGTAGACACATGCTGTGCACAGAATCAATACTCATCGATACATGCAGGGAGGCGGGGTGGTGCAGGCAATATACCTTTGGGACATTTACTGTCCTCAGTTGGTAGCCTGTGGCAGTATTGATTTTATTGTACCAGCAATACTGAACGAGACCGTTTTCGGTGCCATATGAGGTGGTCAATTTCTCTCCTAACGGTACTTGTACTGTTTGACTGGTACTACTTTCAACTTAGGCCAGTTGGGACGAGAAGAAATAACAGAAATTGAGAAGAAAGTAGTCCTTGTCGTCTTGCATTTGAAATATTCAATCTAAAATTTGGTCTTTCAAAACCAATATTATGCATAACATTAGATGGTGTAGTAAATCATTAATGTCTTTTCACCATTAAAGTGGCCTGGTATACCTTTTTTTTCTTCTCTCTTTAAGATTTATACTGCCTATCATGGATAAGTCTGAAAAGACTTGTTTTCACCATTAGACAGTTTGTTAATAGAAAGCCCGAGCCTACACTTTTACCGACCCAAGGGATATTTATCCTCCCACACCACATAGACATGGTATGAGAGCAACTGGCCTTTGATGACGCTGTAAGTCGGCAGAGTTGGGGGCACAGGGAATCAAACCACCGACCTTCAGATTAGGAGTCCGACCTAGAAAAAAAGTCAGAGACTAACCACTCTGCCACAGAGAACACCTCACGGCGAAAACAAACAAACTCGGAATAGTTCTAATTTGTGCCATAGGTGGTGCATGATTAGTACTGGAATTTGCCACTTTGTGGTGTAGAGTGACCTAGATTGATCACATGACAATTTGGTCACATGACAAGCATAAGGCATATTCTAACCACTAGACTACAGAACCCACACTTAGGTGTTTCAATTTTTTAGAGTAGTACACACTGGAAATATTTTTGTTGTAATGTAAAATATTTGTAAGTACAATTTCATTGCATAATTTATTACAGTGATTATTTGCAAACACAACTAGGAGGAAAACATTGGTTTTTTTGTTGTTGAATGTAAAAGGTAAAGAACCGGCACCATGACCCGATATCCCACACAGTCACATTATCCTGATACTGTCCTAACGAATCCTTGTCCTGTTCTATTAATGCCGAGCTTTCGAACTCCTGACCTTCTGCATGGGAAACCTATGCTCTGCCAATTAGAATACCGCATCCGGTGATAATTGTTGCGTGTTGAAATGGGTAATGACCATCTAAATAGTATGTATCTAGAAATGGCCTTTTATGCATATTACATGGTGTCATTGTGTTGTAAACAGAGAAGCCCAGGCTGGTAAAGCCATGGGCGTAATCGATTAATCAACTCGGGTCACCTGAGCCACTTTTTGGCGCATGCACACATCCTACAGACTCGGGTTGAATAATTGAATACGCTTCTCCAAGCTTGGGGTGAAAGAAATGGTGGCTTAATCCAAAACTGTTTTGTTGTTCAATAACTGTTATAACTACAGCAAAATCAGATTTAAAGTATTTTATGATTGCATAGTTTAGTTATATTTCCATTTCATTAATCTGGGTTATTACCAAAAAAAAAACATGTAGGACTGGTACTGGTAGCTGTTATCCTGCAGAACGGTACCCGCACAAATGTGACGTCATCGTTCCTAGCCACCCCCCAGCCAGGACGTGGGTTACTGGGGTCGGGCCTTTTCGCACATGGCACGTGTTTTTGTCGACTCCACTTGCGGTGTTCGAATTGAAATTCTAGCAACTCGGGTGACCCGAGTCGCCCGGGTCGTGTTAATCGAATACGGCCCTTGTTTTCAATCGAACTAGATGATGCGTGAGTTGGGTCTGATAAATGTGCACGCAACTTGGCACATTCGGGTTCTGTTTACAAATCGACAACCGGACGCGGTTACTGAATTGGTAGAGCGCAGGCTTCCAATGCGGAAGGTCAGGAGTTGATTCACGGTCGAGTCAAACCAATGACTTACAGAATTGATACTTGTCGCCTCCTAGCCTGGGGCTCAACATTATTTAGGATAGGGCACGGACTGGTTGGCTCAGTGTCAGGATAATGTGACTGAGTGGGATATCAGGTCATGGTGACGGTGGCCTGGTCTCACCACTATGAAGTCCCACGTGAATTCTTTCTGTCAAAAGTCGGTACCTGTCCTGATGTCCTTTGATGTTGCCAGGACGTTAAACTCCAACAAACGACCAACCAACCTCACCGCGGACAATCAGTCGGGCTGAATGACAGCTTGACGACAAAGAGACCCTCAGACATTGTTTGGGCCATAAATAACTTCTAGATAATAAGGTCGCTTTAAAATATACAAACCACGACTTATTATATTCGTTCATGATAATTGTGAATAAGTATAAAGTTGTGTTGGTCGTAGAACTAATAGAAAGAAAAAGAAACTTGCAGAATACCTAGAATCAAATCAGCTAAAGGCCCTGTCCCACTACGATGTAACAACGTCAGCGTAGGGAGAACGTGAAGAACGTTGAACTTCTCGGCATAGTATGCAAATTTGGGCACAAGTTGAACGTGGATGCAGCGTAGTTGACGAGAGCGTAACGTCGGTAAAGCATAGTGATACCGTCATTCAACGAGAGAGGACAATGTCATTACGCTCACGGAACGTTATGAACGTTATTCCATCGCCAGAACTACGTTACGTGACGTTACATATGTCATGACACGGTGGCGGTACATTGAACGTACGTTCTCCTGGCGTTCTCCTGACGTTCCCATTATGCCGCGTGGATGTTTCCACCGGGTTGAATGTGGGTCAACGTAGTGGAACGTAGTTTAACGTAGTGAGCAGCGTTTGACTAATGTCCGTTTAACGTCATTGACGTTCACAGAACGTATACAGAACGTACGGCGAACGTAAACCCTTACGTTCGATTTACGTCGAAAGTTTTGAACAGGTTCAAAACTTTGACTCGCACTGATGTAACATGATGGAGCTCGACGTCAGTCTAACGTCATTCTGACATCATCATAACGTAACCCAACGTACGTCAACGTAATGACGAAACATGATCACGTCAGGCTTACGTTTGCTCGTTACATCGTAGTGTGACATGGGTATAAGATTGACGTAGTGGGCATTACTCTTCTCATCCATGCCTGGTGTCCTTGCCACAGAGTAGGTATGTCTCCACTTACCCCCCCCCCCTCCCCTCTCCCCCCCCTAACTCCTCCCTCCCCCCCACCCTCCCCGGACCCCCAGCAGAGCTGTTGCTAAGTGATTTAATCTGCTTAACATTGATCCCCCCCCCCCCCCAGTTGACAGATCTATAATTTGATACTAGTTTAGTTTACCTTTGCGACAAGCTATTGCGATAGGTTCTCTTCCTGTTAATAGGTATCCATCCCAAGTGATTTTCAAAAATAGTTTTGAGTTTGATTTAATGGATTTCACCTGTTAGTATATTGAATTTGAAATAAAATGACACTTCATTTGTGAAAATCGCTCTAATATTAAAGAAGATATGGACTTTTTTAGGTTGTTACTTAATTGGTCCCACCCAAAACTAAAACAATAGCATTTTTGATGGCCCCAAAAATTAAAAGTAACCACCCTATCAGACTTCCTGTGTTTTTTCCTTCAAATCCAGTATTAAACCTTCCCTATGGAACACGCTGCTTGTTTGCAACATCTAAGGCCAGGTACCGACTTGTGACTGTGCACTCATGACATCTGTATAGTGCTGCCCCACTGGAAGACTGGGCTGTTGACACCATGACCCGATATCCCACTCCTTATTCTGATACTGAGCAAACCAGTCCTTGCCCTATCCTGTTACTGCCGAGCGCCAGGCTAGTTAGCGACACGTATCAATTTTGTAAGTCATTGGTTTGCCTTGGTCGAGGTTCGAACTATGGCCTTCCACGCAGGAAGCCAGCTGCTGTTTTTACAATTTCGGCCATTGCGTTCAGTTATGGAAATTGTGGTGTTGGACTCTGAAGTTGACTATTTGGTAACCCCCCCCCCCCCCCACACACACAGGTTTATTCAGTGGATTATACGGTTTCTTTTATCAGTAGTGAAGCACTGATCTTTACCAAGTTTAGAATTGTATTGGTCGGCCTAGCATCATAACATGCCACTTTCAAACTAACGAGTTTTGTCTTTATATTATGCGACACTCCGTAACACATAACACAGACACAATTATTTGGTTGATAACGTTAACTCTGGCTGGCCAACATTTCTAGCCTACCGTTTATTTCTTATGGTCAAAATTTCCAACGGGAGTGATAGCGATAGTGGTGCTCACGCCAGCTCGGCGGCTGCTCGCGGTTCGTTTGCCTCACTGCACTCAAACCCAAGTTTCCCAGGCTGCTGCCATGAGCAGTTCGGGCGATAGTGGCGTTCGGTGGACGAGACGCTACTGGAACTCTGTTAATAATATTAATATAATGTATTCATATAGCACAATAATATCAACTGATTTAGAAGGTTTCTGAGCATTGAATTGACATTTATTGCTGGCATGCTTTTAAGTCATTCAAAAACATACCTGAAAAATCACATTTGGCAGCAATGAAACATGCACACAGAGACAGACGCGCGCAATTCAATTTGTTTGTTGTGGTTTTATGTCCTAGCAACACGCTATGTTCATGGTTATATCAGGATGGGTACAGAGTTATGACTTTGCGCACTCATGCCGACTTTATAGTGCTACCCCACTGGGAGATCATGCCGCCAGCACCATGCCCCTGATCTTCCGGTCAGTCACATTATCCTAACACTGAGCCAACCAGTCCTTGCCCCAATCCTAGTAATGCTAAATGCCAGGATAAGTAGTGACAAGTATCAGTTTTGTAAGTCATTGGTTAGACTCGGCCGGGATGTGAATTCCAGACCTTTCGCACGAGAAGCCTGCGCTCTACCGATTGGGCCACTGCGTCTGGTCGCACAATTCAGAGAGATAGCTTAACTAAACTATCTGATGTCAATGTTCGGAGTCCACAATTATTTTCAGTCATGGTTCTGGACCGATCCAGACAAATTCTTCTCGTATAACTCCCGTGCAGAAGATCGGAGTTCGATTCCCGATCGAGTTAAACCAATGACTTACAAAATTGATGCTTGTCACTTCCTAGCCTGGTGCTCAGCATGATTAGGATAGGGCAAGGACTGGTTAGCTCAATGTCAGGATAATGTGACTGAGTGGGATATCAGGTGTTGGTGCTGGTGGTATGGTGTCCCAGTGGGGCAGCACTATAAAGTCGCCATGAATGTGCACTGTCACAAGTCAGTATCCGTCATGATATGCCCTTAGATGTTGCCAGGACATAAAACTCCAACAACTAACCAACCTCTTGTATAATATTTGAGTCTGATTCGGCCAATAAATAGTTTGTTGCTTGTTTAAGTGTTGTCCTTGCAACATCCAAGGTCATATCAGTGGTGTATGTACCGACTTGTGACAGTGCATTCTCATGACGACTTTATAGTGCTCCCCCACTGAGATGCTGGACTGCTGGCACTATGACCGTATATCCTACACAGTCATATTATCCTGACACTGAGCAAACCTGTCCTCTTGCTATCCTAGTAATGTCGACTGCCAGGCTAGGTAGGGACTTATTAGTTTGACGACTTTATAGTACTGCCCCACTGGGCTGCTGGGCTGCTGGCACCATGGCCATTCGGTTGCATTATCCCGATACCGAGCAAACCAGTCCTTGTCCTATCCTAGTAATGCCGACCGCCAGGCTAGGTAGGGACAAGTATTAATTTAGTACGTCATTGGTTTGATATCGGACTTGGATCGGACCCACAACCTTCCACATGGGAAGCCAGCCAGCGCTCTTACAGATCTGTTCAGCAAACTGGATGTGCCTTATTATCGCCTTACAGCGGCAGGAGTTTATCATGTATAATATATAGGGCATTGGCCGGTGTTCTATTGTACAAATGCAGTGAATGAGTATTCCACTCCGAAAGAATGTGTGTGTGTGTGAACCTAGTCTAATATATGGGAGCTATCACACGTGGATACACATGACGTCATTGACTGCTCCACCTGATGAGCCTGTTAGTTAGGTTTTTTTTCATGAAGGTTTATACTGCCTATCATGGATAAGTCTGAATATTCTTGTTGTCACCATTAAACAGTTGGTTGATAGAAAGCGCGAGCCTACACTTTTACCAACCTGAGGGATTTGTAACCTCCCACACCACATAGACATGGTATGAGAGTAACTGGCCTTTGATGACGCTGTAAGTTATACACAGCGGTGGAAATCCAGATACAATAGGCAGAGGTGATGGCATGAGTACATTCTTTTGAGCGCTATCATTGTAAGTACCCCCAAAGTTGCATCGTCCGATGGTTTTGAGTTTCTGACATTTTTCTGAGATACATATATTAAATTGATCATTATAATCTACCTTACTTTAATTTGAAGTAACTTTTAATTGAAATGGCTACCTTTTGAGATATTTGAAATTCAAACATGTAAGAATAATGTTGGCAAGTACGCCAAAACTCTGATACCATAGGCTTCTGCAGTAACAGGTTCTATTAAATCAACTCAGTATTCCCTTCTATGTGCCAACAAATACTTAATAAGTGCATCAGTATCTAAGGTAGATATCTAAAATCAAATCTAGATAATTGTTTTGATTTAGAAAATGTTATGCTTCATCGGACTATGCAGCTTTATGCTACCCCCTGGTATGGACATGAATAATTGTTTTACACATGCCTGGTTAAACTTGTGACCCGACAAGTGGATGGTAGTAATTAAAATTAGCTTTGCTGAACAAAACTCGCAACCTGGAGTTGTCCATTACTAACATTGATTGATTGATTGATTGGTGGTTGCTTTACGCCATGTCGGCAGCATAGGCCATATTCACGGCGATAAATGTATGTTTTTGTTCAAACCATCGCTTTTACATGTAAAAGCATACAATCAATTTTGTGGCAATAGACACTCATGAATTTTGTTAACTCTCAATCATAATAGTTTGTGGTCAAGCTAAATAAAATTCTAAATGATAGTATTATTCACTGATGAAATTTGTTTAAAAACCTATATGAGGTGATTCAAACCAGCTGCCCTCAAAAAGGCTAAAATGTTTTGTTTTACTTTAGTAAAAAGATCATGCATGTTGTTTGCAGTGTAAAATTGTTGGCGCAGGGCCATGAAATCCACACAGTTTAATCAAGTGTGTTTTAATGTCAGTGGGGACTGACATCCAATACATTCAGGGGGAGGGTGAGGAAGAGAAAAGGGAGCATATCCAACCACTGTATACTGTTAGATGGATACTACTACTACTACTACCCCGTCCTGATATGACCTTAGATGTTGCTAGGACGTAAAACAAAAACAAACTACTACTACTAATAATAATAGTATAAATTACTAGTTTGGGTGTGTTATGTAAGAAGAATAAGGATAATTTAAATATAATTAAGTACAATCACTAGCATTTTAATGTGCTGCAAAATTAAGCCATGATTTGACATATATTTACAACTTGATTACAATAAATGGAGGATAGAGAAATTCCATTTACCGGTACCATAAAAACCTACCTTAAATAGGCGAGTGTTGAGGACATACTTAACTGAGTTTAAAGTTGCATACCTAGGCTAGGAAGCGACAAGTATTAATTTTAAAGTCATTGGTTTGACTCGACCAGGAACTGAACTCCCGACCTTCCGCACGCAAGAATTTTATTCTGGGAAGGTGTGTGTACCACCTCACTACACCTGTATTCCGGTGTCGCGGTTTCAGTTCTCAACCAGTTTCAGTTCTCAACTGTCGCTTCTGCGCATGCATGGATTCGAGTGACAACTTTGCTTTTGGTGTTGATGTGTGTGTGTGGTGATTTCTAATGTGTAAATCACTCTAAAACCCTTAAAACCTCATATACCGACCGTATATTGTTAAATGAAACACACAAGTTGGCAAATGCCCATAGCGGCCATGTTGAATATGTTGCATTGAGATTTAGACGCATGCGCAGAAGCGATGTTGAGAACTGGAACTGGTTGAGAACTGAAACCGTGACACCGAGATACCAAAGTTGATAGCCACCCAGCCCTAATCAGGGTGGTTTGGAGCACACTGCAATGCCCACTACACACTGCTTCACCTAGATATGGGCAGTGGGAATTTAAACTTTCATAGTCCGATGAAAGCATCTAAATTTTCAAAACCAAAACACTTATCTAGATTAGATTCTACATATCCAACTTAGATATTGGTGAACTTATTAAACGCGTGTTGCTGCATAGAAGGTGGTAGTACATCAATTTAATAGAACCTGTTACTACTGAAGGCTGTGGTGGCAGAGTTTTGGCGTGCTTGCCAAAATTAATTTTGCATGGTTTTGCATAAAATATATCCAAACTTAGATATTTAAGTTAATGGTTACTTCAAACTAAAGTAAAGTAGACTAAAATGATTAATCTAATGTATTTATCTCAGAAAATGACAAAAAATTATAACCATCGGACTATGAAACTTTAATCTCAGGCCCGATAGGAAGCAGCAGCACGTGACCTTCTCAAGTAGGCATTCGATTCCAGGCTGAGTCAAACCAATGACTTACAAAAAATGATACTTGTCGCTACCTAGCCTGGCGCTTGGCATTAATAGGATAGAGCAAGGACTGGTTATCGTTAGCACAGTATCAGGATAATGTGACTGTGTGGGATGTTGGGTCATGGTGCTGGTGGCCTGGTCTCCCAGTGAGACAGCACTATAAATGTCACCATGAGTGCGCACTGTCACAAGTTGGGGCCCATCCCGATATGACCTTAGATTTTGTTTGTTTGTTGTTGTTTTTATGTCATAGAACATCTACTGATTCGGCGACCACGTCCGGTGATATGATATAACCTTAGATGTTGCTAGGATGTAAAACAACAGCAAACAAACACACAAAACAGTGTTAAGCCCTAGTAAAGAAAGAGTATGCTGGTGGTGAACTTAATCTAATACTTGGGAGCCACCACACATGGCTACCGCATGACGTCACTAGCCGCACCGCTTGTTGAGCTAGTTAGTTCCTGCTTAGTCCACTAGGGGTGGGTCTGCTGAAAGATTTTTGTTTGTTTGTTGTTTTACGTCCTAGCAACATCTAAGGTTATATCATAACGGGTACCGACTTGTGACACTGCGCACTAATGGCGACTTTATAGTGCTGCCCCACTGGGAAACCAGGCCACCGACACCATGACCTGATATACCACTCAGTCACATTATCCTGACACTGAGCCAACCTGTCCGTGCCCTCTCCTAATAATGGCTAGGAAGTGACAAGTACACATTTTTAAGTCATTGGTTTGACTCGACCAGGATTCGAACCCACAAACTCATGGGTTCGGATCTCCCGATCTCCCAAATCAGGAGACGGACGCTCTACTCATTCGGCCATCCCGTCTGGTCTCTGGTCTGCTGAAGGAAGAATGTTGAGTGCATTCTTCCGGGCGCTTTCATTGTAAGCACCCCCCCCATCCCCGACTCCCCTCCACACCCCACACAACTCTGATTAACACTTAATTATTTAGTTGACCCATTTCACCCAGTTCCAAGGCCTAAAGGAAGTAAGTCGAAATCTCCGCACTCCACAAGACTTGGTTTTCTAATCCAGGTTTGGCATTTAACATCTGAAGCAATGTGTGACAAAGGATTGAACCCTCAATTTCAAGTCTTAAAGCGGCATGGTCCGATGAAACATAATTTAGTCAAAACCAAAACACTTACCTACATTTGATCCTATGTCATAAATACTGGTGCATACCATGTGATGCATATTCACCAAATCCATAATACTTTTATTGAACTGGAATTGTATGCAGTTACCGGACGTGTGCACCTTCCGAATTTTTGTTGTTGTAATTTTTTTTATTCATTTGAATACATATTTTGTCAGCGCCGGGGCACTGGCACAAACACAAGGGTAAGTACGGAAATACGGTTTCTCGGTCTTTGTTCCGGAAATTGGTGTATATCTTATCACACTAAAAGTTACTGCTTTTCCTGGCTTTTCCTTCGTTTTCTGGTTTTCATTGTAAATGTGTTACTGAAAGGCATTCAAGAATACGGAAAATAGCTTTGACAATACGGGAAGCTGTGAGATCGGGTGCACAGGTCTGAGTTACTATTACAACTAATAGTTCACGATCACACGATCTCCTAAATTGGGAGACAGACGCTCAACTTATTCGGCCATCTAGTCTGGGTCCTGCCTATAAGCTAGAAGTAATGTTATTTTTTTGTTTTTATTGCAGGAGCACGATGGCGCAGACGACCTTATTAGTGCTGAACGCATGCACCTGCTGAACATCAAGAAGATGCTTGAGACCCAACTGCATCTGGTCCAGCAGCAGCTTCAGGTGAGTGCGATGAACAGATGCTAGCGTTCCTGGTGGCAGCTGGACAGTGTCGCCTCTTGTAGCTCGACCCAGATCAGTTTTACCGTCAGTTAGTGTATACAGTGAAACCTCGGTTTTCTAACATAATTTGTTTCTAAATGTTGTTCGTAAACCGATTTGTTTGTCAAGCGAAACCAATTTTTACATAAACAATGCAAAATGGATTAATCTGTTCCTGACCACCAAATGAATTTTTTTTTTTAACCTTGAATATGTATAAAATCTTGCACAAAATGAGTAAACAATAATTATAAATAAAATAGACAATTTAATTTCATTCCACAACTGGTTCATCAAAGGCTGTGGTATGTGCTGTCCTGTAGGAAAGTGCATATAAAAGACCCCTTGCTGCTTATCAGAAAGAGTAACCTATGTGGCAGCAGCCGGTTTCCTCTAAAGAAATATGTCAGAATGACCATATGTTTGACATCAAATGGCCGATGATAAAAATCATTGCGTTCTAGAGGCGTCGTTAAATAAAACAAACTTTCTTTTTTGATAGTGTAAGTGGAATGTGGAGAGGAACGAAGAGGGGAGGGATGTTACTGTTTGTCGCCCTCCATAAGAGACCCGTAATAGCTGATGTTGACATTTTGTGCTGGGGCGGGAAGGAGGGGGGTTAATTAAACAAGCAAACAGATAGGAGGTGAGAAAAATAGTTCACCATAGTGGGTGGCAAAAAGAGATGGGTGAGGATAGGGAGAAGACTTAATAACTGGTAAAAAGAATAATGACAAGAAGGAAGAGAAGGAAGAGAAGGAACAGGGGAAGGGAGAAGACTTCTTACTGACAAGAAGGAAGAGAAGGAGCTTTGGAGATATTTAAAGTGAAGACCTGCCCAAATTTGTCTTCACTTAAGCATGGCAAAGTTTAGGCTTGTATAGTAACAAGTTATGCAAATCTAGTTCAGTGTTTTTGACTGTGAAAATTGTGTACTTTCATCGGACTAGGCATCTTTAATAAATAATTGACGACAAATTGAGATTGTTATCACGTGACCACTAATGTATTACTCTCTCTACACCCATTCCTACACACCCACCTGGATACACACACCCCTAACTATGCACCCACCTGCATACACACAACACCTACATCAACCTACACCTACATCAACCTACACCCACATCACCCTACACCGGCATCAACCTACACTCACACCTACATCAACCTACACCCACACCTATACTGACCAACACCTACATCAACCTACACCCACACCTACATCAACCTACACCCACACCTACATCAACTTACACCTACATCAACCTACACTCACACATACATCAACCAACACCCATACCTACATCAACCTACACCCATACCTATACTGACCAACACCTACATCAACCTACACCCACATTTACATCAACCTACACCCACACCTATACCAACCAACACCTACATCAACCTACATCAACCAACACCTATATCAACCTACACCCACACTTACATCAACCTACACCCACACCTACATCAACCTACACCCACACCTACATCAACCTATACCCACACCTATACTGACCAACACCTACATTAACCTACACCCACACCTACATCAACCTACACCCACACCTACACCAACCAACACCTACATCAACCTACACCCACACCTATGTCAACCTACACCCACACCTACATCAACCTACACCTACATCAACCTACACCTACATCAACCTACACCTACATCAACCTACACCTACATCAACCTACACCTACATCAACCTACACCCACACCTATACCGACCAACACCTACATCAACCTACACCTACGTCAACCTACACCCACATCTACATCAACCTACACCCACACCTATACCAACCAACACCTACATCAACCTACACCCACACCTACATCAACATACACCCACACCTACATCAACATACACCCACACCTATACTAAACAACACCTACATCAACCTACACCCACACTTACATCAACCTACACCAACACCTACATCAACCTACACCCACACCTACATCAACCTACACTCACACCTACATCAACCCATACCCACATCAAACTACACTCACACCTACATCAAACTACACTCACACCTACATCAAACTACACTCACACCTACATCAACACACACCCACACCTACATTAACCTACACTCACACCCACATCAAACCACACCCACATCACACTACACTCACACCTACATCAAACTACACCCACATCTACATTAAACTACACCCACACCTACATCAACCTACACTCACACCTACATCAACCCACACCCACATCAACCTACACACACCTACATCAACCTACACTCACACCCACACCTACCGCCACTCCCACCCCTCCATTCACGCCACCAGACGCTGGACACGGCCCGCCACCGCCTGTCGCGCGTCATCCAGGAGCGTTCCCGCGTGCTGGAGTTGGTGTGCCAGTCGGGCTCCGCGCTCACCCGCGCCAGCTCCAACTTGGGCGCCATGGGGCTGGGGCTGGCGGGCGGGCGCAACACTAGCGGCACGTCGCTCGGCCCCGACCGTGCCAAGACGGCGCTCAACTCGTTCCGCAACCCGATGCCCGCCCCCGACCCGCTCGGCGCCTACACGCCGGAGACGGACACGGCGCTGCAGGACGGCACGGAGGCACGCGACAGGTAGGCACTAAGGGACTAGTGATGACTAGTGAATAGTTACTGGGGACTAGTGAATAGGGACCTGATACCTACATCCAAGGCGGCACGGAGGCACGCGACAGGTAGGCACTAAGGGACTAGTGATGACTAGTGAATAGTTACTGGGGAATAGGGACTTGATACTTACATACAGGGCGGCACGGGGGCACGCGGCAGGTAGGCACTAAGGGACTAGTGATGACTAGTGAATAGTTACTGGAGACTAGTGAATAGGGACCTGATACCTACATCCAAGGCGGCACGGAGGCACGCGACAGGTAGGCACTAAGGGACTAGTGATGACTAGTAAATAGTTACTAGGGAATATGGACTTGATACTTACATACAGGGCGGCACGGGGGCACGCGACAGGTAGGCACTAAGGGACTAGTGACTAGCGACTAGTGAATAGTTACTGGGGACTAGTGAATAGCGACTAGTGAATAGGGACTTGATACCTACATCCAAGGTGGCACGGAGGCACATGACAGGTAGGCACTAAGGGACTAGTGATGACTAGGGAATAGTTACTGAGGACTAGTGAATAGGGACTAGTGAATAGTTACTAGGGAATAGGGACTTGATACCTACATACAGGACGGCACGGAGGCACGTGACAGGTAGGCACTAAGGGACTAGTGATGACTAGGGACTAGTGAATAGTTACTGGGGACTAGTGAATAGGGACTAGGGAATAGGGACTTCATACCTACATACAGGACGGCATGGAGGCACTCGACAGGCAGGCAGGCACTAAGGGACTAGTGACTAGGGACTGATGACTAGGGCCTAGTGAATAGTTACTGGGGACTAGTGAATAGTTACTAGGGAATAGGGACTTGATACCTACATACAGGACGGCATGGAGGCATGCGATAGGCAGGCAGGCACTAAGGGACTAGTGACTAGGGACTGATGACTAGGGCCTAGTGAATAGTTACTGGGGACTAGTGAATAGTTACTAGTGAATAGGGACTAGGACTTAATACCTACATAAGTGAGGCACGTGACAGGTAGTAACTAGAGACTGGGGACTAGATACTAGTGAATATGGACTAGTGAATAGGGACTAGTGATTAGGGACTAGTGACTAGGGAATAAGGACTTGATACCTACACGCCCGAGGCCGACACGGCGCTACAGGACGGAAGGGAGGCATGCGATAGGTAGGCACTAGTGACTAGTGAATAGTTACTGGGGACTAGTGAATAGGGATTAGTGAATACAGACTAGTGAATAGGGACTAAGGACTCGATACCTACACGTCCGAGGCCGACAGCCATCTCTTCTTCTCTCACTCTCCCCACCCATCTCCCCTTCTCTCAATCTCCCCACCCGTCTCCCCTTCTCTCAGTCTCCCCACCCGTCTCTTCTTCTCTCACTCTCCCACCCAACTCCTCTTCTCTCACTCTCCCCACCCATCTCCCCTTCTCTCAGTCTCCCCACCCATCTCCCCTTCTCTCACTCTCCCCACCCATCTCCCCTTCTCTCACTCTCCCTGCCCGTCTCCTCTTCTCTCACTCTCCCCGCGCATCTCCTCTTCACTCACTCTCCCCACCCGTCTCCCCTTCTGACAGTCTCCCCACCTGTCTCCTCTTCTCTCACTCTCCCTGCCCGTCTCCCCTTCTCTCAGTCTCCCCACCCATCTCCCCTTCTCTCACTCTCCCCACCCATCTCCCCTTCTCTCACTCTGCCCACCTGTCTCCTCTTCTCTCACTCTCCCCCGCCCGTCTCCCCTTCTTTCATTCTCCCCACCCACTCCCCTTCTTTCATTCTCCCCACCCGCCTCCCCTTCTCTCACTCTCCCCACCTGTCTCCTCTTCTCTCACTCTCCCCACCCATTTTCTCTTCACTCACTCTCTCTGGCCGTTTCTCCTTCTCTCACTCTCCCTGTGAACTTCTGCTGACACTGTTGTCGCAGGTCGCAGTCATACTCACTCTCCCCACCTGTTTCTCCTCCTCTCACTCTCCCTATGAACTTCTGCTGACTGTGTCGATGTGTCAGTCGCAGTCTACTCACTCCACCCTTTCTCTCCTCTCATCCACTGTGACTTCTGCTGACACTGTTGTCAATGTTGTCGCAGGTCGCAGTCATACTCACTCTCCCCACCCGTTTCTCCTTCTCTCACTCTCCCTGTGAACTTCTGCTGACACTGTTGTCGCAGGTCGCAGTCATACTCACTCTCCCCACCTGTTTCTCCTCCTCTCACTCTCCCTATGAACTTCTGCTGACACTGTTGTCGATGTTGTCGCAGGTCGCAGTCATACTCACTCTCCCCACCCGTTTCTCCTCCTCTCACTCTCCCTGTGAACTTCTGCTGACACTGTTGTCAATGTTGTCGCAGGTCGCAGTCATACTCACTCTCCCCACCCGTTTCTCCTTCTCTCACTCTCCCTGTGAACTTCTGCTGAAACTGTTGTCGCAGGTCGCAGTCATACTCACTCTCCCCACCTGTTTCTCCTCCTCTCACTCTCCCTATGAACTTCTGCTGACACTGTTGTCGATGTTGTCGCAGTCATACTCACTCTCCCCGCCCGTTTCTCCTCCTGTCACTCTCCCTGTGAACTTCTGCTGACACTGTTGTCGATGTTGTCGCAGGTCGCAGTCATTGCGGAAGGAGGTGGGTGAGGCCATCCTGCGGGCCATCAACATGCAGAAGGCTGCCCACAGATCCGTCAACTGTGGGCTCACGCAGAAGGTGTCCGAGACTGTCCACCTCAAGGTGAGCAGCCAGCCCGGCTCTCAACTCTCTCTAACCTCTTTAACCGACCACCTACACAGATCGACCACTCCCCTATATCGATCGCTTTATTTGGGTCCCAAACCATCTCCCATACAATACGATTGTGATTGTGAAAAACTCCCTAAACCGACCACCCTCCTTAAAGTCGGTCCCATGATCAGTCAATTTAGAGAGGTTTTACTGTACAGTAAAACCTCTCTAACCGACCACCTCCACAGATCGACCACTCCCCTATTATATATCGGTCGCTTTATTTGGGTCCCAAACGATCTCCAATACAATATGATTGTAGCGAAATCAAAAACTCCCTAAACCGACTGGCTCCCTAAATGGACCATTTATAGTCGGTCCCTTGATCAGTCGATTTAGAGAGGTTTTGCTGTACAGTAAAACCTCTCTAACCGACCACCTGCACAGGTGGACTACTCCACTATATCGATCGCTTTATTTGGGTCCCAAACGATCTCCAGTACAATATGATTATATTGAAATGAAAAACTCCCTAAACTGACCAGCTCCCTAAATGGACTATTTATAGTCGGTCTCATGATCAGTCAGTTTAGAGAGGTTTTACTGTAAAAGAAAATGTTGCACTTAGACTATAAATCTATTTTAACTCTTTGGGGCTGGCAGTGCCCACAAGTTCCACACGCTTACAGCCCTGGTGCGCATGTAATTGAATTGCTTTCTAGATATGTTTACCTGATAATTTGTAGCTCATATCAGAAATTTAGCGATACCCGATTACAGGTACATTTGGGTAGATGTATGGTGTCGAAATGCAAATTTTCATATTTTCACTTTCGCACAAAATCATATAAGCATATTTAGGATGCAGTTTGTGGGCCAGATTTAATACATGATTCCTAACATAATTAATACACAGGGTCAACAATAACCATTTGACTTACTTGTATGAAGAAGGCAAAATCATTAACATTGTAACATGGAAACCAAAAATGTAGTACACAGTTTCTGAGAATGACACATATGTTGTAAATGTCGTACAAAGTGGTGACTATGGAAGTTGAGCGATACCTGTTTTGTGTTCGCTTTCAGCAACATCTGAACCAGGCGTCTGGTGAGAACCGCTACGCCATCTACCGGAGTCAACGCTGGTACGACGCCACCGACCTGGCCTGGGGCTACACCAGGGTGAGTACTTTATAACATTTATAACTGCTAGGCGTAGACTTACTTCCATTTAGTACAAATGACCCGATCAGCAACAGATGGAAGTCATGTTGTTTGTAGTAGTAGTGGTAGTAGTGGTAGTAGTTTATATTAGTGACCATCTCATTAACAGATTGAAGTTGTGTTGTTTGTAGTAGTAGTGGTAGTCGTTTATACTAGTGACCATCTCATAAACAGATGGAAGTCATGTTGTTTGTAGTAGTAGTGGTAGTAGTGGTAGTAGTTTATATTAGTGACCATCTCATTAACAGATTGAAGTTGTGTTGTTTGTAGTAGTAGTGGTAGTCGTTTATACTAGTGACCATCTCATAAACAGATTGAAGTCATGTTGTTTGTAGTAGTAGTGGTAGTGGTTTATGCTACTGACCTTCTCATAAACAGATTGAAGTCATGTTGTTGTGTGTAGTAGTAGTGGTAGTAGTTTATACTAGTGACCATCTCATAAACAGATTGAAGTCATGTTGTTTGTAGTAGTAGTGGTAGTGGTTTATGCTACTGACCTTCTCATAAACAGATTGAAGTCATGTTGTTGTGTGTAGTAGTAGTGGTAGTAGTTTATACTAGTGACCATCTCATAAACAGATTGAAGTTGTGTTGTTTGTAGTAGTAGTGGTAGTCGTTTATACTAGTGACCATCTCATAAACAGATTGAAGTCATGTTGTTTGTAGTAGTAGTGGTAGTAGTTTATACTAGTGACCTTCTCATAAACAGATTGAAGTCATGTTGTTTGTAGTAGTAGTGGTAGTCGTTTATACTAGTGACCTTCTCATAAACAGATTGAAGTCATGTTGTTGTGTGTAGTAGTAGTGGTAGTAGTTTATACTAGTGACCTTCTCATAAACAATTGAAGTGTTGTTGTATAGTAGTGTATAGTTTACAGTACCTCTTAACAGATTGAAGTCATGTTGTTTGTAGTAGTAGTAGTGGTAGTAGTTTATACTAGTGACCTTCTCATAAACAGATTGAAGTCATGTTGTTTGTAGTAGTGGTAGTGGTTTATACTAGTGACCTTCTCATAAACAGATTGAAGTCATGTTGTTTGTAGTAGTAGTAGTGGTAGTAGTTTATACTAGTGACCTTCTCATAAACAGATTGAAGTCATGTTGTTTGTAGTAGTAGTGGTAGTAGTTTATACTAGTGACCTTCTCATAAACAGATTGAAGTCATGTTGTTTGTGTAGTAGTAGTGGTAGTAGTTTATACTAGTGACCTTCTCATAAACAGATTGAAGTCATGTTGTTTGTAGTAGTAGTGGTAGTGGTTTATACTAGTGACCTTCTCATAAACAGATTGAAGTCATGTTGTTTGTAGTAGTAGTGGTAGTAGTTTATGCTAGTGACCTTCTCATAAACAGATTGAAGTCATGTTGTTGTTTGTAGTAGTAGTGGTAGTAGTTTATGCTAGTGACCTTCTCATAAACAGATTGAAGTCATGTTGTTGTGTGTAGTAGTAGTGGTAGTAGTTTATGCTAGTGACCTTCTCATAAACAGATTGAAGTCATGTTGTTTGTAGTAGTAGTGGTAGTAGTTTATACTAGTGACCTTCTCATAAACAGATTGAAGTCATGTTGTTTGTAGTGGTAGTGGTAGTAGTTTATACTAGTGACCTTCTGATAAACAGATTGAAGTCATGTTGATTGTAGTAGTAGTAGTGGTAGTGGTTTATACTAAACAGATTGAAGTCATGTTGTTTGTAATAGTAGTAGTTGTAGTAGTTTATACTAGTGACCTTCTCATAAACAGATTGAAGTCATGTTGTTTGTAGTAGCAGTGGTAGTAGTTTATACTAGTGACCTTCTCATAAACAGATTGAAGTCATGTTGTTTGTAGTAGTGGTAGTGGTTTATACTAGTGACCATCTCATAAACACTAAAACAGTTTGAAGTCATGTTGTTGTTTGTAGTACTAGAGGTAGTAGTTTATACTAGTGACCATAGCATAAACAGATTGAAGGCATGTTGTTGTTAGCAGTGGTAGTAGTTTATACTAGTGACCATAACATAAGGAGATTGAAGCCATGTTGGTAGTCGTAGTCATTTATAATAATGACCATGTCATAAACAGATTGGGGCCATGTTAGTGTTAATACATACTAGTGACTATAGTATAAAGAAATTGGAGCCATGTTGTTAATAGTAATAGTAAATACTAGTGGCCACAGTATAAAGAGATTGGAGCCATGTTAGTAGTAGTAAATACTAGTGACTATAGTATAAAGAAATTGGAGCCATGTTAGTAGTAGTAAACACTAGTGACTATAGTATAAAGAAATTGGAGCCATGTTAGTAGTAGTAAATACTAGTGACTATAGTATAAAGAAATTGGAGCCATGTTAGTAGTAGTAAATACTAGTGACTATATTATAAAGAAATTGGAGCCATGTTAGTAGTAGTAAAGACTAGTGACTATAGTATAAAGAAATTGGAGCCATGTTAGTAGTAGTAAATACTAGTGACTATAGTATAAAGAAATTGGAGCCATGTTAGTAGTAGTAGTAGATACTAGTGACTATAGTATAAAGAAATTGGAGCCATGTTAGTAGTAGTAGTAGATACTAGTGACTATAGTATAATTAGATTGGAGACATGTTAGTAGTAGTAAATACTAGTGACTATTGGAAAAAGAAATTGGAGCCATGTTAGTAGTAGTAAATCCTACTGACTATAGTATAAAGAAATTGGAGCCATGTTAGTAGTAGTAAATCCTACTGACTAGTATAAAGAAATTGGAGCCATGTTAGTAGTAGTAAATACTAGTGACCAATACCAATGCCACAGCACTAATGAATGTCATGGAGGTGAGGGGTTTGCAAATGGCAATAGACACATTGTGTCTAGAGTGGGACCTCTAGGGCTAGTGTCCTAACCATTAGGTGGTCTAGACTCCCTAATGCAATCAACCTACCTACACCTATCTATCTGTGCATGTGACATTTCACCTGGGACGGTCAGTATATCTTGCGGTGACTGAATCGGTAGAGCGCGGGCATCGCGTGAGGGAGATCGGGAGTTCAGTTCTTGGTCGAGTCAAGCCAATGACTTATAAAATTGAGATTTGTTGCTTCCTAGCTTGGCGTTCGACATTAATAGGATAGGGCAAGGACAGGTTAGCTCAGTGTAAGGATAATGTGACCGAGTGGGATATCGGGTCATGATGCCAGCAGCCTGATTTCCCAGTGGGGCAGCACTATAAAGTCACCATGAGTGGGCACTGTCACAAGTCGGTACCCATCCTGATATGACCTTAGATGTTTCCAGGACGTAAAACTCCAACAACCAACCATCCTCTCCCTCCATTGCTGACAAGTGCCTATTTATTGCAGGGTCCTGCCAGAACCTCTGACCTCAATTCTCGAGAACGCCTGGACCGCCCGATCATGCAGATCATGCAGAGGCACCCGGGAACCACGATGCCTGAGGCACACGAACTGGTTACGGTGAGTACTTGGCATTATGCTGCGAGAAAATAAGAAGCCCGAATGAACCTACCCCCCCCCCCAAAAAAAAGATTCTGTGACTGGATCAGGGTTTGTACTCGTCATCAAATATTTTTAAAGTACCATCAGTGTTCGTACTGGTCATTAAAACAAACCCACTAAAAAGTACTAACTTTTGAAAATGCAAAAATTAAGTACTGAAAAGTCCTACAATTATTCAAAACGTACTTAAAAGTCATTGAAGATTATGGATGTCAATATATTGGGGGGAAAATGTTTTCAAAATGTTTGTCTTGTTTCTAAAATCGATATTTATTTTGTGTTTTTTAAAAATTTTAAATTAATATTCTGACATTTCATAGATTTCACATTCTTTATCATATGCCAGATAAATTCTCAGGGTTACTGCAGACAGACAATAATTTTGGGCTAACCTTGGCTGTCCTCCAAAGATTACATTGAACTTTCTACCCACCTGATGGGTAATATGACTAGTGGAGCATACTCAGAACCTGGAGTTATTGCATGCTGAAAAAGCTGTGGAATTTGTTCATTTTGGTCATTAAAAAACAGTTTTATTGGTCCTAAAAAGTAATTAGGAATTAACTTTTTTTAAAGAACCATGAAAAAGGGTTGGAACCCTGTGGATATTGTAATTTTTACTTAACAGTAAATAAATCTTGTCAGCTGATGAATATAGTTTTGTGGGTTTCATTTTTGGGTGTTATAATATATTATGTGAGTACTGTTTATGGAGTTATCTTGCTATGTTGTCTGTGTCTATGCTATGTCACTATTTGCTACTGCAACCTCCCAAGTGCCACTGAACTGGCCAAATGCACAAGAGCGCTGGCTCGCTTCCTGTGCAGGAAGTCACTGGTTTAAACCCTGGCTGAGTCAAAACCAGTGACTCATAAATTTGATTCTTGGCACAACCTGGTCTGGTATTTATAGGATAGGCCAACGACTGCTTTGCTCAGCGTCAGGATAATGTGATTGTGTGGCGTGGGATATTGGGACATAGTGCTGGTGGTCTGATCTCCCAGTGGGGGCAGCACTATAAAGTCACCATGAGTGCACACCGTCCTGATATGACTTTTAGATTTTGATAAGGCATAAAGCCCCGGTAAATAAACTGAACTAATGGTGTTTCCTTTTACACGCTCATTTGTAGTCTGGCGATGGGCTGTTGGAGTCACTCACTGCTACCAAAAGAAACATCGGTCTGCTCAAATTGGCACGGCAAGAACTCGAGTGCGACATTCGCGACAAGTCTAAGGCCATCAACACCGATGGCAATATTGTCCGCATGCGCAGGCGCAAGGCAAACCACCGCTGGATTTTGAGCGATAGATACTAGGCCTAACTTGGGGGCATTACTTATACCTATACTTTCTTTCATTTTTAGTTAATTTAACATATGGAGAGTTAAAAATTGAAATGGTTAAATTATATTGAAAGTAGCCCATTTAGGATAAATGTGCAATTTTTACAACACCATCATGTACTCACCTTAAAAGAAATTGTTTCTATTCCGCTTTAAAAAAAATTGTAATTTAAATTTGTTTTAACTTAAATAAAAAAAACTAAGCTGCTGTCTAAAATCAAGCAAATAAGGCCAGGTTAAATAGATGTTTATATTGTAAGGTGGTAAATATATGATATTATTATTATTATTGTTATTATTATTTCTATGAATTATTATAGCTCTGATGCTTTTTTATTACTTATTTAATGAAACTATCAATCGGATCATGAAAAACCCAAATGCATTTTCCTTTATTCATAAACTAGCAATCACTCAAACCTTGGTGGCATCGCATTTGTCTGTTTGTGTAGTTAGACCTTAATACAGCTGTGATATCAGTTAAATAATCGAGTGACATATCACTGTCGTTCAGCGTCTGGACGATTCAGTTTCACCATACGTTATTTACATTAATCATGGTCTGTATGTATATATACATATATATAATTGATGTATATATACATGCATATATACAAGTATCCATATTTAAATATATTTATATATTATATATGTATATATAAATATACACATATAAAAATATGTGGATATATGTATATATGCATATATATACATATTATATATGTATGTGAGACTGTCTCAAAAGATGCTAAGCAATATGGGACAACACTTTGTCCATAGTAACGATCAACACACTATCTAATTATGCATTTGCTCATGATAAACTGATTTGTTTTTTTACATGGTGTTTCATAATCTCAATAGAATACATATTGATTTGAAGCAAATGTCCTTGTGTTTTCTGTGTAACCGTTTCTGTGCTGTTTTGTGTCAATCATTACTATGGACAAGAAAACGAAGAGTTACCACCTTTTGAGACAGGCTCATATATACACATATATTTATATATAAATATTTTGTACAAATTAATTGATCAAAACGAATACCACTCAAATCTTTGCACACCCTTCATTTTAATGTAAAATTCTTTTTTTAAATATTTTCAGTTTAAAAGAAATAGTTGACTGATATGTAGTTTTTTTTAAAACACCCTTGAATTGATGAATTTCTCACACCCTCAGTATTATTTTCGCATCAGACATGATGACTTATTCAATGTATTCATTTAAAAATCAGTATTTGTCGGCTACATGAACTTTTTTTAAATGCGTAAGAATACCCGAGCAGTCAGTTGACATCACTGGAACAAGTATTGTCTTCGGATAATCCAGGGGCATTTAAAACATTTCTTTCGCAAGCTGACTGAAATAATGTAATTAATTAGTAATTATTTAGTCGCCTTTTACAGACTACTTTATGCGCTTGTCGGTGAATGCTATCTTAATTATCGACAGCTCTACTCTTTGACATGTTGGTGAACCTATGGTATTGTAGTGGTCTGCACTGACCTCTCAGGCAATGAGCCGCATAGACAGGTAGGCGTGTGTAGTCTGGTGAGATCAGGGAGCCTAAGTGGTGTAATGGTTACCACAATGGCCCGGAATGCAAAGAGATGTGGGTTCGAGTACCACTCTAGGCGCAATAATTCCCATTTTCATCACCCCCACGACACTGGTTGCAGTGACCATGATCCTGTACAAGCTATGCGCTGTATAGTTGTTTACCCTACCCTATGTATGTATATGTAAGTGCATTGCCTGTATGTATGTAATTGTAAGCATTAAAAGAATTACAATTCCAGGGGGACGAGTGTAGTAGTCTACACTGACCTCTCAGGCAAGGAGCCACATAGACAGGTAGGCGTGGGTAGTGTGGTGACATCAGGGAGCCTAGGTCGTGTAATGGTTAGCACACTGGCCCCGGAATGCAAAGAGATGTGGGTTCAAGTCCCGCTCTAGGTGCAATATTTCCCATTTTCGTCACCCCCACGACAGTATTACTATTTATCAGATTGTAATTGTAAACTGACACTCCTCTCTTTACATTCAAGCATGCTGTGATATTGACACTAAGATCAAATTGTGTGATTGTAATTTCACCTGGCGTGAACCCCCTTTTTTTTCTTTTTTTTAATGAATGGAAGTATCTAAGCTCCATTTCAGATACTGGATGTTGATCCCCCACAACGCACCTATCTAAAAAAAAGATTTAAAAAAAAGTATTACTTATACTAAGTTATAGCTAACCTTTTGTCTTAGAGTGGATTTCATCTGGGGTTTTTTAAGTTTTCTTTTAGCAATGCTATTTCTTGGGATACAGAAGGCTTTTCCGGAGAAGAAATGTGTGCAGAGAGGACTTATGACTTATCTTCCATCACATTCTTATTTGTTGCTGTTCTGTTGTCTGCAGTATTTAAACAAAAGTATTGTTAGATCTCTCTACCTTGTGATAATGCTGGATATTCGGAAGTATTCAAACTTATTAAACATCGATTACTACAAAGGAAAATAATTTGGTTATATGTGGATATAAAAGTATTTAATATATATATATTATATATATTATATATATAGATATAGATATATATATATATATATATATATATATATAATGAAACGTTTGAAGGTTTGACTGTATGTTTATCTCAATTTTTGGATTGGTGTTTACACAGTTTTGCGCATCAACCCGTCATATATATAATTTATTATGCGGATATAATTAACGGCAGCCCCTTAATATTTCCCTTTACCCATCTTAACAGGATGTTCAGTGGTACTATTGCTGGCACTATATAAAGTTGCATGGTCATAACAATTTGTCAAAACTAAACCACATACTTACATTTGATCCTATTTTTCCAACACAGATGGGAAAATATTAGACTCAAAATCTGAAGATACTGAGTTTGTTCTTTTTGGTACATTAGTTGATTAATCATGGATAATTGGTCTTCCTCATTTCACTGCTCCTTGCCCTATCCTAATAATGCTGAATGCCAGGTGAGGTAGCGACAAGTATACATTTTTATGTCATCGGTTTGATTTGACTAGGGTTCGAACCCAGGGATTGTGCTATGTGACTAAAATTAAATATATGATAACGTGGCTGAGTGGGAAATTGAATCATGGTGCCAATGGTCTGGTCTCCTAGTGGGGCAGTTCTATAAATTCAAATAGAATGGCCGAATAAGTAGAGCACCCACCTCACATTTGCTAGGTCATGGAATTCGAACCCCCAGGTTTGAATCCTGGTTGAGTCAAACCAATGATTTAAAAGATTATACCTAGCTTGGTATTCAGCATTACTAGGATAGGGTGAGGAGCAGGGGAAATAGGAAGATCAAATTGTCTGTGACTGAAACTTCCCCAGCTTAATCAACTGATGTACAAAAAAGATACACACACAAAAACACTGGGTACGATCAGATTTTCAGTCTAACATTGTCCCATCTGAGTTGGAAATATGAGATCAAATGTAAGTAAGGGGTTTGATTTTGAAAAAAAAAGTATGCTTCATCAGACCATGCAGCTCTAAAACATGGTTTGAACCCATGGGTTCAAATCCCATGACCTACAATGACTTACATCAGTAGGTCAGCCCACATCACATCACATCCCATGCCAACAAACAAATGATGGCGCAGTGGCGCCATCATTAGAACATGTTACGTGGCCAGTCTATTTTTTATTTAGGTCATTCCATATCACATGGGCTTCGCGAGATGTCAATATGCGTCATACTATAGCGAGACTAGCCACTTTTCATCAAAATGACTTCGGGCTAATGATTAGTAGGACACAACGATCAATTTGATATATTTATCTAAAAAATAAGACAAAGATTCAAACACGATCGGACTATGCAACTTTAACTTCCACGCTATTCACTGCGGAGCGGGCATTCTGCCCCCCCCCCCCCCCCCGCCTCCTATATGCCGTAAGCCAACTGGCACTCTGCTCACTTTCAAATATATATATTATTTTACATGTTTTCATTTGCAGGAAGACACTGCGAGTAAGATGAAGCTATAAATTCTTCCTAAACGAGTAAGAATTATATAGAAATAGACAAATATATGAATAAGCCATGCCTTAAATTGCACTCCTTATATAAGAAAGCCTACACCCAAATACATGCGACTTGGTGGCTCATTGGTGAAATTCTCGCTCTCTTTTTGAAACTCCAGGAGATGAACTAAAAGAATCATCATAATCCTACTATATCATATCACAATATTGGAACATTCTAATAATATTAATTTTATACATTTCTTATAATACAGTCAAAAACCCTATAATACTAAGACGGCTCACTCCCTATCTCTCCCATGGTAATGTGAATTTCACAGTGCCACCTTGTGGTGGGTTTGATCAGCCCGGCTATGTGCTATGAACAAATACACATCATCATCATCGCCATCATCACACATCTTTCGCATTCATATATACATTTATACATATAATATAGCAACTGTTTAACCAAGAGAACAGCCAGTGCACCAAGTTGTGGCTTTGATCATTTTGATTACACAGTACAGGCTGAGTGAGCCGTCTTAGTATTATAGGGTCTTTGATACAGTATACCAGTCCCCTCCCACTCGGGCCGTAATCGATTAACACGACCCGAGCGACTCGGGTCACCCGAGTCGTCAGAATTTCAAATCGAACACTGCAAGTAGAGTCGACAAATACATGTGCTGTGTGCAAAACGATCCGACCCAAGTAACCCACCTCCTAGCTGGGGTAGGCTACGAGCGATGACGTCACATTTGCGCTGGTACCATCCTGCAGGATAACAGCTACCAGTACCAGTCATACATGTTTTTTTTAAAGAATAGCTTAGATTAATGAAATGGAAATATAGCTAAACTAGGCCATCATAAAATACTTTAAATCCTATTTTACTGTAGTTTTATCGGTTATTAAAAAAAATAAAAATTTCCACCCGAGTGCAGAGAAGCGTACTCGATTATTCGACCTGAGTCTGTAGGATGTGCGCATGTGCCAAAAAGTGGCTCAGGTCACCCGAGTTGATTAATCGATTACGCCCCAGATGGCAACATTATAGTCACCTTTCCACCCGATGGCATCACAAGAGTTCCCTTCATTTCCACCAGATGTCAGCACCCCGTTTCCAACTTATTCGTATCACAATGGGCGAAATCGAAAATCCTATTTTGCTATAGTTTTATCGGTTATTAAAAAAAAAAGAAAAAATTGTCCACCCGAGCGCGGAGAAGCGTATTCGATTATTCGACCCGAGTTTGTAGGATGTGCGCATGCGCCAATAAGTGGCTCGGGTGACCCGAGTTGATGCGAAATCCGCGCATGCGCAGAAGCAACGGGACACGGCTTAGCACGGGAACGAGCTGAAACCGCCACACCGCAGAAGCAACGGGACACGGCTGAGCACGGGAACGAGCTGAAACCGCCACACCGGTGTGGCGGTTTCAGCCGTGTCCCGTGCTCAGCCGTGTCCAGTTGCTTCTGTGCATGCGCGGATTTCGCATCAACTTGGGTCACCCGAGCCACTTATTGGCGCATGCGCACATCCTACAAACTCGGGTCGAATAATCGAATACGCTCGGGTGGACAATTTTTTCTTTTTTTTTTAATAACCGATAAAAGTACAGCAAAATAGGATTTAAAGTATTTTATGATGGCCTAGTTTAGCTATATTTCCATTTCATTAATCTAAGTTATTCTTTTTTTGCACACGGCACGTGTATTTGTCGACTCCACTCGCCGTGTTCTATTTGAAATTCGGATGACCCGAGTTGCCCGGGTCGTGTTAATCGATTACGGCCATGTTTATTAGATTCTGACGCATGCGCAGAAGCGAGGGACACGGCTGAGCACGGGAACGAGCTGAAACCGCCACACCGGTGTTGCAGTTTCCACGGCACACCAGTTTGCGAGGGACACATCGCTTCTGCGCATGCATCAAAATCGAACAGCATCATCACTAACCTTATAAAATTAATATAATGTTTTTGGTAAAGATGTTTTCTATATGTGTACCAAGCGATTTGTTTCTAGGTGGTGTGGTTTTAGAGATATTTCACTTTTTCTGTATTTTCTGTATGAAGATTGCTCACAACCATTGACAATGCCTTAAGTTTGACGGTACGCGCAGTGCAAAACATTAGTTTTATTCAAAATTAATAGAAGTCGATAAGCCTAACCTTATAAATTTAATATAATCTATTCATTGAATATGTTTTCTATATGTGTTCCAAGTGGGTTGCTTCTAGGTGGTGTAATTTGAGAGATATTTGACTTTTTCTGTATGAAGATTTGCTCACGGCCATTGACAATGCATTTGAATGTATGTGTCCCTCGCAAACTGGTGTGCCGCGGAAACTGCAACACCGGGCCATTCGGGTCAAACGAGTTGCTAGAATTTCAAATCAAGTGCAAATCAAGAACAAGTGCTGTGTGCAAAACGACCCGACCCCAGTAACCCACCTCTTGGCTACGGTTTGCTAGGAACGATGACGTCACATTTATGCTGGTACCATCCTGCAGGATGGAATAGCTACTAATACCAGTCCTACATGTTTTTTGTTGGCAATAACACAGATTAATGAAATGGAAATATAACTAAACTATGCAATCATAAAATACTTTAAATCCTATTTTGCTCTAGCTATATTGGTTATTAAATAATAAAAACAAGTTTTGGATTAAGCCACCATTTTTTCCACCGCGAGCGTGGAGAAGTGTATTCGATTATTCGACCTAAGTCTGTAGGATGTGCGCATGCGCCAAAAAGTGGCTCGGGTCACCCGAGTTGATTAATCAATTACGCCCATAATTAAAACATTTGACCTTCCCCTTTCCACCAGATGGCAGCTCTATAGTTCCCTCCATTCCCACTAGATGGCCGCACCCCTTTTCCAAAACGCACTGGCAGAGTTGCTCTGCGAATAATAGCCACCAATAGAGGGGATGTAATGACGTCACAAGACAACTTTCCTAAGCCATATTGGATTATATACAGAAGGCTTGCAACTGCCTACTCTGTGCTTATTTACTGATTTGTTGGTTTATTTGTCACTGTTTTGAGCAGTTTGGCCTCAGAAGTTGTTGCTAAAGTGCTGTAAGTAAACACATTGGATGTAAACTGCCCAGAACCTCCCATAACACAAGAAAACTCTGTTTTACTGCATCTGCATGCATTCACAACATGGCTAGGGAGGATGCTCATAATCCAAGATGGCTGGTCGCTGACTACTGAGTTTATGACGTCACGTGCACTCCCTCTATACTGTAATTCGCAGAGCTGCAACCAACCAACCAGGATGCATCATCTTACTGCGCATGCACATGTGCAGCATTATTTTGCTTTTTGTTTTGGTCATAATGCTTTGAAAATAACAGACAATTTGAAAATAACAGACAAAAAGGGTGATCATCTCCGACCGTGCCTGAAAAGTCGCCCACACCTCTTTTTTTTTCAACTGTTAAAAATGCGATCGGATGGTAGCAATTCAACTTTCGTATCAATTTTTTAAGTCATTGGGTTGACTCGGCCAGGGTCGGCCAGGAGTTCGAATCCCATGACCTACCAGAATGGGAGGCGGACGTTCAACTCATTCGGTCACCACCCGCCCGACCCTGATTTTTATTTCAAAATGACAAATCACCAATTTAATTTTTTATATGACCTAATATTAAAGTTGCATAGTCTGATGGTTTTGAGTCTCTGTCATTTTTCTAAGATAAATATATCAACCTGGTTGCTGTAATCTACTTTACTTTAGTTTGAAGTAACTTTTATTTTAAATGACTAACTTTTGAAATATTTGAAGAGCAAATATGTCAAATTAATTTTGCCAAGCATGCCAAAACTCTGACACCATAGACTTCTGCAGAGCTAAATATGGCACGTGATAAAATCCGGTAAAAAATATCCAATTTGGTGGGAGTTTGAAATGACACAGAAAAGCACATATACAAGATAATATCATGACATTTTTAGGTTTTTCTTTCATTATGCTCTTTCTGTTCGTATTATTTACGATATACTTTGATAGATGGGAATTATTTAAAGCTGTATAGTCCGATGAAGCATCAAATTTTCAAAACAAACACAATTACCTAAAATTAATTCTACATGTCTAACTTGGTCGTAATGCTCGCATTGCGGTTGATTCGTGGTGGGGGAGGAGGCCCCCCCCCCCTCTTTCCTCCTTCCTCCGCTGCCGCTCTGACGCCCCCCCCCCCCCGGCTCCGGCCTTATAAACCGGCCGCCTCGCTGCTCTCAGCCACTCACCTCTCATCACTCTCCTGGAGCACTCACTTTTTCTTTTGGCTCTCATCCTCCTCGCCGCCTCGCGTGCAGCCACGCCTCCGTGACTTCACCTCCACACCATCATGCCTGCCGCAGCACGAGGACGAGGCTGCCCCACCGGCCGCCGGGGGGCGCGCCGGGGGGCGCGCCGGGGGGCGCGCCGGGGGCGCGCCGGGGCGCGCGGGGCGCCCGGGGGCCCTCCGGGGGGCCGCGGGCCGCGCGCCGGGGCGCGCCGGGGGAGGAGCGCATCCACCACCTCACACGATGCCGCCTCCGCGACATCAGCCGCCCCCAGCCTCCAGTCCGAGGCCACCTCATGGGCCACCTCGGTCGACGCCCGGATGGACGCCCAGGCCGCCGCCATGGAGGCGCAGACAGCCTCCATGAACCACCTCACCGCCCTCGTGCAGTCCATGGCCGTCGCCCCGCCTCGGGCCACCGCCCCGGCCCCCTCCTTGGTGGACCGCCTCGCCGACCTCCTGCAGGACTTTACCTCTGGAACGACGGGGGTGGCCAGCCTCCTCTCCGCCCCCGGACACACGCCCCAAGACGTGCACCCCACCTACCGCCGCTACAGCAGACAGAGCATCTACGCAACCCAACACGCCGCCTCCGCGGCCCGACTCCCCGCCGCCCCTCGCGCCGCCCTCGACCACTCTCCCACCTCCGCCGCCGAGGCAGTCCGGGACATCCTGGAGTCGGCCGAGGCACAAAACACGGGACGACGGAAAGGTATTCCCTCAGGATATATATTCCCTAACGACCTCATAGAGAGGGGGGCCGAGGGAAAGGCAGTGAAAAGGGGCGAGGCTACCATGGAGGAATACAACCTCGCCCTCCGGATGCTAGAGTCGCATCCGGCCTTCCCCTCGGACTCCCTCCCCGGATTACTCCATCACAACCTCACGGTCTTGAGAGACTGCGTCACCCATCCGTGGCCGACCGTCCGGCGATACTCCGAGAGCATATTCGCCTGGATCGCCGACGGACGGCTCCCGGATGGGTGGCTCGACCCAGTCGCCATCAACCCCCTCCGGATGGACGTCATCACCACCCCCACGAGCGCTCCCGGGGGAGTCAGAGCAATAGCCCCTCGGGCCGCAGCCCGATCAGCCGCCCCCCAGCCCAGAGCCGCCCAATCAGCCGACCCCCGCACCCCCTATACCCGCAAGGCCTACGGGACCCCCTGCCCGGCTTGGAACAGGGATCCCGCCTCATGCGACCTCGCCCCCGCTGGTGAGGCGTACGGAGACCAGGGGGCGTGCAAAAGGCACGCGTGCGCATATTGCGCGAACGTGCGCTGTATCCTTACGGCTCATAGTGAGGCCCATAGTGTGTGCTTTACTAAGCGCACCCGGCAGCGGGCCTCAGGCGCCCCCGCGATCACCTCGCCGGATTTTTAGTCCGGCGGCGGCGACTCACCCCTCGCCCCCTCCCCCCCCCCACCTCCACCCACCACCACCTCGACTCACCCACCACCCCCTTTCCCCGAGACTTTGACCGCACACAGAGAACCTCCTCCCCCGCCATCCCCCCCCTTCCCCCCGCCTCCCCCCCCTGCCCCTTCCCCCGCTCCCCCCCCCCCCGCGACCTCGGAGAGCCTATCGCCGAGGTCATCAGCCCCGCCCTCCAGGACACCCTCCCCGCCGCCCCCTCCTGCGGCCCCACCCCCCACGCCTACCGCCCCACCCTCCTCTCCATATGGCCCCACCTTTCAGGCGCGGCCTGGAGCTCCCACCCCACCTTCTCCCGGGCCTACGAGACCCTCCGTGCTGTGGGCCTCCCCAATTTTTTGGCTGCCCGCATCCCCCTCACCTCAGCCCTCCACATCCCCGCCTGGCGAAGCCGCCTCCGGGAGTACCACGACAAGGACCTCGTGGACCTCCTGGAGTTCGGCTTCCCTGCGAACTACTCCGCTGGCGTCCCTCCCCGCCCCACCTACACAAACCACCGGGAAGCCCCCGAGCACCTAGTCCACCTCCGGGACTTCATAACCTGAGAGCTTGCCCACGGCGCCCTCGCGGGCCCCTTCCTAGCCCCCCCCTTCACCCCCTGGACTCAGGTCTCCCCGATGATGACCCGCCCCCAAATCCGACCCGGGCAAGAGGCGGGTCATCGTCGATCTCTCATACCCTCCTGGAGGCAGTGTAAATGCGGGGATACCCCGACGTGAGTACCTCGGGAACCCCCACGCCTACAGGCTCCCATCTGTCGCCGATGTGGGGCGCCGCCTCGTTCACGAGGGCACGGGGGCGTACACCTGGACGGCAGATATCTCCAGGGCCTACCGCCAGCTGCGCGCCGACCCTCTCTCATGCCCCCTCTTCGGGGTCACCTTTGAGGGGGCCACATACGTCGACCTCGCCCTCCCCTTCGGATGCCGATCCTCGGGCACCGCCTGCGTGAGGGTCACCGCGGCGGTGGCCTGGATCCTCCGGCGGGAGGGATACCATGCCCTCGTCTACGTGGACGACTTTGTCGGGTGTGAGCTGACCTACCTGAGGGCCCGCCAGGCCTTCGACGGCTTCATCGCCCTCGTCGGCGCCCTCGGCCTGGAGGTCGCCTCAGGAAAATGCCACCCTCCGGCGGTGCGGGTCTCCTGGCTCGGCTTCGCCATCGACAGCGAGGCCATGACGATCCGCATCGCCCCCGACAAACTGGACGAGCTCGTGGCCGACTGTGAGGCCCGAGTCGCGGCCCCCACCCTCGGGCGCCAGGCACTTCAAAGCATCCTCGGCCGCCTCAACCACGTCGGCAGCTGTGTCCTCCCCGCGAGGAAGTTCATGGGCCGCCTCCTCGGGGCCCTGCGCAGCTGCCACGGGTTCGCCACCATCACCCTCGGGGACGCCGCCCTCCGGGACCTTGCCTGGTTCGCGGCCTATGGACGCGCTTCCAACGGCCTCCATCTCCTCCGCACACCGGCCACCCGGAGGGTCGTCATAGAGTGCGACTCCTGCCTCAACGGCGGGGGCGCATACTCTTCAACCCTGTGCTACGCCCGAGGGTACTCCGAGGATTTCCGCGCTCGCTTCACCAGCATCCACGAGCTCGAGGGGGTCAGCCTCGTGGTCGCCCTCCGCGCCCTCCTCCCGTCGACGTCGCCGGAGCCAATGTGATCATCAATACCGATAACATGGCCACCGCCGCTGCCCTCGACCCCGGGAGGGCGCGCGACCCTACCCTCGGGACCTGCGCGAGGGAACTCTGGCTCATGGCGGCCGAGGCTTGCTTCGAACTTACCATCCTCCACAAGCCCGGCACCGACCTCGTTCTCGCCGACGCCCTCAGCCGTGCCCACCTACCCGGGCGCTGGGCCGCTGTGGCCCGAGACGAGGTCGCCCGCCTCGGGCTTGCCTATACGTATGCGAACCACGACGAGTTCCCCGATAACCCCGGACTTTAACTTCAGGCTACACCGACACCGAGGTCGCCGCCGTGGACGGACTCCGCCTTGCCTCCCTCGCCCCCTCCACCTGCAGGAACCGCCACCGCCAGGCCCGAGGATACGTGGAGTTCGCCTTGGGCCACCACTGGGATCCGCTGGCTCCCACCCCCTTTGACGTGGCCGCCTACACCACCTCGCTGTATGCCCGCCGGGTTGCCCCTGCCTCCGTTCGGAACTCCATCTCCGGGGCGCGCTCCTGGCTGGAGGCGGTCGGGGGCGACTCCTCGGCCTTTGCCTCACGCCTCGCCCGAGACGTCTGCCGAGGGGGCGAGCGGGCCTCCGGCCACGTCCCCTGCCCGGCGCCCCGTCTCATGCCTGCCTGCCTCGCCGCCGTTGCCGCACACCTCGCCCTTGCCGGGCCCTCGGGCGTCGTCCCTCGGGCCGCCCTGCTCCTCGGGTACAACGGGATGCTGAGGCAGTCCAGCCTCCTCTCCCCGTCCCCCGAGGTGTGGGGCGGGCCACACACCATCACCCGAGCCGACGTCGCCCCCGCCCCCGGGGGTCTCCGAGTTACCCTCCGGAGCTCGAACACCATCAGACTTCCCTCGGGGGCGGTGGCCCTCTTCATCCCAGCCTCGCCCGGGCACCCACTCTGCCCCGTGGCGGCCTGGACCGCCTCCACCGCCCTGGTGCCGGCACTCGACGCCGAAATCGCCTTCATCCTCCCCTCGGGCCGCCCTCTCGACCCGCGGAGCTTGACGTCCATACTCCGCGGTGCCCTCCGGGCCCTCGGGGTGCCCTCCCCCGATGGCTACACCCTGCACAGCCTTCGCCGGGGAGCCACCCAGGCTTGCCACCGTGCCGGGGTGCCCCTGGAGGACATAATGGCCCAGGGCTCCTGGACCTCCGATGCCGTGCACGCCTACATCCCTCGGATCGCCCCCTCGGGCGCCCCTCGAGCCCTCTCCTTCGTTTTGGTGGAGGGCTCTTCGGGGTCCCTCCCCCCATGATGGACACTGACCTCAGGTCCTTGATGACTTTCACTTGTTCCCACATTGTACCTCATACCTATATTGTTTCATTACCCTGATTGCTGTTAATTGTTCATTATCCTCATTGCTACTAATTAATTATCTAATATTGTCTTATTTCTCATATTCTCTGCACTTGACCTTCTGATGAATAAAGTGTTTTATTCCAACTACCGCCTTCCTCTCCTCCCTAGCCACGCTGGACTGAAAACGAATCACCCTATTCTAGCAACGGTCATTTATAAAATGAACCAACTGACAACAGATGGGTATGATATCCACTTGTGCTGGGTGCCTGGCCATGCTGGCATACAAGGAAACGAACGAGCTGATCGGGCTGCGAAGAAGGCCCTGAACTGTGATCTTGAACCGTGTCTGATCCCTCACTCTGATCTGAAACCACTAATAGCCACCCACATAAAATCCAAATGGCAACATGAGTGGGATGAAAACATTAATAAACTTAAAGAAATTGAACCATCTGTGGGAAAGCCACCACAGACTCATGCGGGAGGTCGGCGGGACCAAGTGGTCCTTAGCCGCTGCCGTATTGGCCACTCGTGGCTTACACATGCTTTTCTGCTCAAGGGGGAACCTCCCCCTGAATGTATTGGGTGTCAGTCCCCACTGACACTCAAACACATTTTACTAAGTTGCGTTGATTTTTTGGCCCTGCGCCAACGGTTCTACACTGCAGACAGTATGCATGACCTTTTTACTAAGGTAAAACAGGAAAACATTTTAGCCTTTTTGAGGGCAGCTGGACTGTACCACCTTATATAGTTTACTAAATGGATTCTATTAATTATTAATGAAACTTTTCTTTTTCTATGGGAATTTGTTTCCCTTGACCACAGATATATGATTGTGAGCTTTCTAATTTAATTAGTGTCTATTGGCACATAATTGATTGTCTGCTTTTACATGTAAAAGCGATGGTTTGAACAAAAAACAAACATTTCTCGCCGTGAATATGGCCTATGCTGCCGACACGGCGTAAAGCAACCACCAATCAATCAATCAACCCTAGCCACGTATCGGTCGTAATGCTCGCATTGCGGTTGATTCGTGGTGGGGGAGGAGGACCCCCCCCTCTTTCCTCCTCCCTCCGCTGCCGCTCTGACGCAACCCCCCCCCCCGGCTCCGGCCTTATAAACCGGCCGCCTAGCTGCTCTCAGCCACTCGCCTCTCATCCCTCTCCTGGAGCACTCACTTTTTCTCCACCCACCCACCCATACTCTATCACTCTATCACCTCTACATACGGTGGAGGGCTCTTCGGGGTCCCTCCCCCCATGATGGACACTGACCTTAGGTCCTTGATGACTTTCACTTGTTCCCACATTGTACCTCATACCTATATTGTTTCATTACCCTGATTGCTGTTAATTGTTCATTATCCTCATTGCCACTAATTAATTATCTAATATTGTCTTATTTCTCATATTCTCTGCACTTGACCTTCTGATGAATAAAGTGTTTTATTCTAACTACCGCCTTCCTCTCCTCCCTAGCCACCTATCAAATACTGGGGCACTTATTAAACATTTGTTGCCACTTAGAAGGGAATACTGCAGCAATTTAATAGAATCTGTTACTTCAGAAGCCTATGATGTCAGAGTTTTGGCAAGCTTGCAAAAATTTATTTTGCCTGTTTGCACTTCAAATATCTCAAAAGTTAGCCATTTCAACTCAAAGTTACTTCAAACCAAAGTAAGGTAGATAATAACGATCAACCTAATATATTTATTTCAGAAAATGACAGAAACTCAAAACCATCGGACTATGCAATTTTAATATAGACCTATTTCACATGACGGCAGCATAGGTAATTAGGTCAGTGCGCGTGCAGCTTGGCTGCAGGACAACATGAGCGTTGTAAGAGTGATACAAGATGGACGTCCGTACACGTTGTGTGTTGAGTAGAGAGTGGTTTATTTCCCCCCGTGTGTCACGGGAATGTTCTCCCCTCCATACATGTACATATATGACATCGCCCCTCTTGCGAGGTAATAAAGGACACATATGTGGATTTTGTTGTCCTTAACACCTTAATTCTAGAACGTACAATTATATTGATATGATCTTTTGTGAACTTTTAGGGTTTCGAATGTTCAACTTTAACGACATGTATCCTAGTGTGAGAGTGTTCCTGTGACCTCGATCACATTCATCAACATACATTTTATACACTTTATGTAATTTCAAACAACTACAAATAGCCTGTTCGCTTATTTTGTAAGAGTGTGTTCGCATGGTTGCCTCGCTAAAGGTCAAGTCTTATGACTGGCCGTATGGTTCGTCCGTATCTTGATACTTTTGGTTGTGGAGCTATAGGCTGTTGTGTTTCGATCATTTGCTCTGGTTCTGATGGTTGTTTGTCATTTTCTTGACTGTCCTGTGGTCTGTTTTGTTCTGTTTGTCTAATGTCTGGGGCTATATCGGTTAGGTATTCTTCGTCAGGTGTTTTCATTAGGTGGATGCGGTTTCTGTTTATGTGATTGTTGTCTGTTTTTCTTATTTGGTATTCTCGGCCTGTCGGTCCTTTGGTGCCGGTGATTGTGCCTGGGACCCATTGTTTTTTGTGATTTTGATATCGGACCTTGTCGCCTGCTTTTAATTGTTTGTGTGGTCGTCCTGATCTGATGTCGTGGTAGTATTTTTGTTGTTGTGTTTTGTTGATCAGCTGTGTTTTGTTTGTTTGTGTGCGTTGGGACTCTCGACCTGAGCCGCCGGCTCATTAGGAGCTGAGCTGGGGATGCGTTTAGTGTGACCAGAGGTGTGCTCCTATAGTTTAGTAACGCTAATTCTACGTCCCAATTTTGTGCTTTGCATTTTATCATCATGTTCTTTATGGTTTGGACTAACCTCTCGATCTGGCCATTGCTTTGGGGAAATTGTGGACTAGAGTAAACTGGTGTGAAGTTGTAGTGTTTTGCGAATGCGGTATATTCTCTGCTTCTGAACTGTGGGCCATTATCTGAGACTACTGTTTGTGGTATCCCGTGTCGTGCAAAGTTTTCTTTAAGGGCCTTAATTATGTTGTGAGATGACGTGTTGTTTAATAGTGTCACTTCGGGGTATTTAGAATAATTATCTACTGTTATGATGTACTGTTCATGGTCTAATTCGAACAGGTCCGTCCCTATTTTTTCATATGGACGGTTTGGTATTTGGTGACTTATTAATGGCTCGTGGTGTAGTTGTTTCCTGTTCGCTTGGCATGTTGTGCATTGTTCTATTCTTTGGACTATCTGCATGTCAATGTTGGGCCAAAATACGGTGTCACGTGCTAATTGTTTTGTTTTAGTGATCCCTAAGTGTGTTTCGTGAAGGATTTCGATGATTTTTTTGCGTGTGTTTTGGGGGATGATGAGTCGGTTGCCTTTCATTATTTTATTATTTTCGATCGTCAGATCATCTTTATGTGCTTTGTATGGGATTAACGCTGCTGTCGTGTTCATGTCTGACATTGGCCATCCGTCGTTTATGTATTGTTTTAGTTGTTTCATGTCATCGTCTGTCTCATACTCTTGTTGTATCTCTGTCATTATGTCTGACGTGGCTGTGACTGATGCCACGCTGACTTCATCATCAAACAGGCAGCTGGGCTCTAGTATGTCACTGTGCGCTCGGGAAAGTGTGTCCGCAAAAAAAAGGTGAACCCCTTTTACGTGTGTCAACACTACATTATAATTCAATAGCCGCATGCACATACGCTGCATGCGTGCAGATAATTTGTGAATGGGCTTCTCCATTATCGAAATGAGGGGTTTGTGATCGGTCTCAATTTTTATCTTTTTACCATATGCGTATTCGTGGAATCGCTGGCATCCAAAGCAAATGGCTAGCATTTCTTTCTCGATCACCGCATAATTGGATTGTGCGTGATCGAGTGCTCTGGATGCCATCGCTACCGGCTTTCCGCTCTGTAACAGCACGGCCCCAGCCCTGATTGGCATGCATCCACTTGGATGACGATTGCTTTGTTTACATCATAGTAGGCTAGGACTGGAGTGTTTCTCAGTTTTTGTTTCAAGGTTCTGAAAGAGCTTTCTTGCTCTGCTTGCCAGTGCCACGCCACATCTTTCACCAGCAACGTTCGTAATGGTTTAGCGATTTCTGACATGTTCGGAATGAACTTTTGCACATATCCGATCGTGCCGAGAAATCGCTGCACGCTGGGTTTGTCGTGTGGAGTGGGCATGTCTATGATCGCTTGAACTCGAGAGGGGTCTTGTGTGAGCAAATGGCCTACATATGAAACTCGTGTTTGGCATATCTTAGTTTTGTCAGAGTTAAGTCTTAAGTTGACTGATCTTGCCCGTTCCAGTACTGCTTGCAACCTGCTGTTGTGCTCCTCTATCGTGGACCCGTATATCAATATGTCGTCCGTCACCACCCCTACACCTGGCAGATCCCCCATAATGCGCTGCATCTCCTCGATAAAGATATCCCCGGCTGTCTTAATGCCGAAAGGCAGGCGGGTATATCTAAACCGCCCCCAGTGGGTGTTGAATGTGCAGAGGAGTGAACTTTCTTTGCTAAGCTCGATCTGCCAGTACCCTGACTTTGCGTCTAACACAGAAAAGTATTTTGCATGGGCAGTGTTGGCTAAAACTTCATCGATAGTCTTACTGGGGTAGGGGCCTCTCATGATCGCTTTGTTGAGCTTCGTGGGGTCGAGACAAATTCTTAACTTATTCGGTTTGCGTACAATGGTGATAGAGTTCACCCATTTGGTGGGCTCGTGTTGCTCTATGATTACTCCTAGCTTAACCATTCATTTAATCTCGTCGTGAACTTTACCCTGAATTGCGTATGGAATACGTCGTGGTGGATCGACTATAGGCCTCACATTTGGATCAGTGTATATTACAGCATCATTTTTTATTAGGCCTAGCCCAGTAAACACATCAGAGTATTTGCTCACCATTTTGTCCGCACGTTCACTGAGCGATCCCCGAGTTCCTGCCTCGTGTATCTCATCGACCCTGGCTAAAATCCGTAACTGGGTACACGCTCGCTGTCCCAGGATCGGGTCACCCTGCTGCACCACCTGGAACCTCAATTGATGTCCATTGATGTTCAGGTTTGTCTCGCCGTCAGGGATGATCTTGTGTCCGGAGTATGTGATGAGTCGACATTTACGCGCCGTTAGCATCGCTTCTTTTAGTTGGTCGAAGATTTTCCTGGGGATCAGGTTGGCTTGCGAGCCTGTATCCAACTTGAATCGGATGACTCGATCCTCCACGCGGAGGTCTTTGTGCCATGTCTCCTCTTGATCGTCGTG
Organism: Branchipolynoe longqiensis; assembly: GCA_030323885.1. NCBI lineage: Eukaryota > Metazoa > Annelida > Polychaeta > Phyllodocida > Polynoidae > Branchipolynoe > Branchipolynoe longqiensis. The sequence goes on from CM059190.1 coordinate 1,438,706, forward strand.
ATCATTGCCCATGGACCCGACGAACAGGTCCGCGTCCAGCTGATCCACTAGGGCAATGGCTGCTCCCCGTTGTTCCCTGTCTGGTTGTCTGTCCTGATGATCCCACGTAACTCCATGGACTGGCGTTGGCTTGCTTCGGCACACACTCGCAAAGTGTCCTAATTTACGACATGAGTTGCATGTTTTCCCGCGTGCTGCACATACTCCTCTGCGGTGCTCGAACCCGCAGTTGCCGCACATGTTGCGGGCTGTGTTGTTGTTGTCGTACCTGCCACGCTGATTCCAAGATGGCACTCCTGGTTTGGTGGGCGGTCGCGACCCGGCACCGGCATCCCTGGCTGCAATGGCGTCCACTTCTTGGGATAGCTCGTTTTGTTTCTCCTCCAAATGCCTGGCTTTGAACTCACTTAGTTGACATATCTCCAGGCCCTTTTGCAGTGTTAGGTCAGCCGTTTGGAGTAGTTTGTCCCGTAGTTCCATGTTGCGGACGCCTGCTACTATCCTGTCGCGTAGCAGGATCTCTTCCATCTCCCCATATTGACAGTCTGTCACCCGGTCACGGAGGGTGGTGATATAAGTGGCCGTATCCTCCGTGGTCTGGTTGTGTGTGTTGAACCGATATCTCGTGATAATTATGTTGGCTCTGCCTGTGCAGTATTCACGAAATGCATTTAACAATGGCTCCATCTTGTCCTCCTCGCTGTGTGTGAATTGGAAAGTAGCGTGCACTTTCTGAGCTTCCTGCCCAGCCACGTGCAGGAATATGTAGCATTGTACGTCCTCCGGTTTGGTCTTGACTCCCGCTGCCGTGGCATAAATTTTGTAGGCCCGGTACCATATTTTCCAATTACTGGCTGCATTTTTGTCGAGAATTAGTGGGCCTGGTGGTCTGAGGCCAGTCAGAGATGTTGTGGTACTTGAGTCAACCATTTTACATCTGACACCATGTAAGAGTGATACAAGATGGACGCCCGTACACATTGTGTGTTGAGTAGAGAGTGGTTTATTTCCCCCCGTGTGTCACGGGAATGTTCTCCCCTCCATACATGTACATATATGACAAGCGTAATCGATTGATCAACTCGGATTGAATAAACTAATACGCTTCTCCACGTTCGGGGTGGAACAAATGGTAGCTTAATCTAAACTTTTTTTTTTTTAATAACCGATATAACTACAGCAAAATAGGATTTAAAGTATTTTATGATTGTATAAGCTGACCATCTGTTTTTTTTTTTTTTAAAGAGCATTAAACCAACACGTAGGACTTGTACAGCTGTTATCCTACAGGTACCAGCACAAATGTGACATCATCGCTCCTAGCAAACCCCAGCCAAGACTTGGGTTACTGGTGTCGGGTCGTTTTGCCTCTGCATGGATCCATGTTTTTCAGGCGTGGAAATGCTTCCAAGAATACCTCAGTAATGTGATGTCATTTTCTTATATCATTTCCAGGATGTGGTAGCAGTACTTTTAGAACATCTAGAAAATATCGAAAGTGAGATATCCAGCATGGATAGTGTAAGATAACGAGTGTGTGTCTCAGGTGGTAGCCATACAGGAAGTCCTTATTCCGAATCCGACCATAATAAACATACCCGATACAACATCTCCCCTCTTTCAAAGATGACTCGGATGGTCAAGATCATTAAATGAGTATCTTAAACCCCAATGATATAAGTCAATTTAATCACTCAAACCAGTTAGTTATGTTCAGAGTTCATCTGTCTTCTTCTTTTTTTTGAGTGATTAACTATGTCTGTACATTTATCATAAGACTAGTAAGTAATATGGAGAAGGGTCCACAGTGACGAAAGGCGCAAAAACGCATGACCACTGGGTCATATTGAGCATATCCTTGCAGGAATAGTTTCCCATTCTGTAATTACTGATATTGTGTAATTTAAACAGAAATTGATGTAGATAAATTTCAAATATACTTCAAACACTTTAATCCATTTATTTTCCGCCCGATATAACTACAGCAAAGTATTTTATGATTGAATGAGTTCAACCGTGGCTGGTTGGGTCGCTCCGTATAGCACTGAATATGCTTATGTTTCAGCTATTATCGCTCAGTTTCCAACCTGGTCCCCGAGCCTTTGGGCAGGTGTCGCAAGTTTAAACGGGCTGAAACGAGTTCAACCGTGGCTGGTTGGGTCGCACCGTGGCTGGTTGGGTAGCTCCGTATAGCGCTGAATATGCCCGACTGTGATATGAATATGATCAACTGTGGCTGGTTGAGTCGCTCCATATTATCGCTCAGTTTCCAACCTGGTCCCCTAGCCTTTATACTGGAAACAAGTTTAAACGGGCTGAAACGAGTTCAACCGTGGCTGGTTGGGTCGCACCGTGGCTAGTTGGGTCGCTCCGTATAGCCAGAGAGCGTGTATATAAACAGATGAGAGGGACAACTCCCATACTAGACCGTGTAACAGCTGCCGACTGTGGCGCTCCAAGTGGTGGTTGTTGAACAGTATATAGCCCTGTTTACACGGGCGATTTAAAACGCTTCATATGAAACCACTTGCCTAGATCGACTCACATTTGGCGTGTAAACGCGACTCTGAGGCGTTTTAGGGCTGAATCACTTCATATGAAACGGTTCATCTATACCACCTCGCGAGGTAGTATAGATGAAGCGATTCAGCTGGTTCCCGGCAGTGTTAGGGCCCATAGCAGTGCTTGCCGGCTACAGGCGCACCACAGGCTGCTGGTTCCTGGTGGCCGACACACTTTCAAACTCGCTCGTGTAAACGCACCACTACATCGCTTCATATAAATTGATTTGTCTACATCGTTTCACAATTCCCCGTGTAAACACGGCTTAAGACACAGCTGTCAAACTCAAGGCATTGTCAATGGCCTTGAGCAATCTTCGTACAGAAAAAGTGAAATATCTCTAAAACTACACTACATAGAAACAAACTGTTTGGAACACATATAGAAAACATATTTAACAATGAGACTATATTAAATTTACATGGCTAAGGTTCTGTATTTCTATTGATTTTGAATAAAATACACGTTTTGCACTACAGGTACGGCAAACTCAAGGCATTGTCAATGGCGGTGAGCAATCTTCATACAGAAAAAGTGAAATATCTCTAAAACTACACCACATAGAAACAAACCGCTTGGAACACATATAGAAAACATGTTTACCAAAAGGATTATATTAAAGTGATAAGGTTAGGCTTCTGTATTTCTATTAATTTTGAATAAAAACAAATGTTTTGCACTGCGCATACCGGCAAACTCAAAGCTTGTTCAACACTAACCGCCAGGAACGCCACTGTAGCCTGTGTTACCGATTTTCGCGGGTGTTGTCTCTCTCATCTGTTTATATACACGCTCTCTGGTATAGCGCTGAATGTGCTTATGGAGAAATGAGGTTCCGAATCCGACCATAATAAACATACCCGATACAACAGATAGCAGGCACTATGCCATTCTGCTATGACGGCACATATGTTTAAAATGAAGATTTTCTTATAATCAAATATAGTACTTCGGCTTTCAGCCCTTTTCTAGGATAGAAACAAATAGATGAACACCTTAAAGGGACCAGATATAGGTCGCTGGCGACGGGAACGTACTCCGACAAATGCTCTCCAAGCACAACCTTGTTTAGTTTTTATGTTTAATTGAACCAAGTATGTGTGGGGAGAGTAGGGGACCAGGGCAGTGCTAATCTGAACTGCAAAGCCAGTTGGTTGTCTCCAAAATGGCCGCCCCCATAGGCGGCGGCCATTTGCAATGCAAAAGCTGCGCTGTGATTGGCTGAAATTGTGCCGGCAACAGGCTCACACAGTAACAAGATTCGCTGGTTCTCAGCTTGTGCCCGGCAGTGTTAGGGACCGATTACGCCGAAATCTATTGAATGCGATCATATTTAACAGAATTACATACTCAAATCGTGAAATTTCATTAAATTAACCCTAAATTCGAAGCGTTATTAAGGCTACCGCCGCATTGGCGGCGATATTAATAGTGTCGAATCGACGAATGTAAAGTAAACAAATCGTGGCTTCTGCGCATGCGCGGATTTTCGCAGGTTGCGGCGATCACTGCTATTTGTTTTGTTTACACTCGGCGATCCGCGCATGCGCAGAAGCCACGACAGTGGCTCGAGTGACCCGAGTTGAATAATCGATTACGCCCGAATATACAAATCGCCTCCGCCGCCGGCGCATTAGGCGTCGAATCGCCGAGTTCGTTTGTTTTCCACGCGGCAGATAGCTGGCCGCTTTAAATGGGATTCGAACCTGAGAAATCCAACATGGAGAACATGCACTTTACCATTGTTCAACTAGAGGACATCCACATATATATATATATATATGCTTTCATTGCACCATCCCTTATAATTTGCACTTCTAAAAGCCACACCCAAATACAAATAAATGCCTTGATGGCCCAATAGTAAGATCGATGGCCTCCAACTACCAGAAGCACGTACTGGTGGCTAACACTAGTTGCGTATCTGGACAATGCCTAGGGTTGAGGGTTCGAATATCACTGGGCCCTTGTGGTTTTTAATCATGGTAGTATAGAGATCACTGTTCCGACTGCGTATTCGCTGAAAACATACAATTTCAGTCACTTTACAGGTTGATGTTTACATCACCATTGATTAGACATAAGTAATTCTTGTTCTAAATATTAAAATGTCAAATGTGTCAACAATAATTTGTTTCAAAGAAATATATAACCAATGTCTGATTAACCCAACCCATTTCCGAGCCAACAAATGTTATTAACCATAGGATATAAATAAAAACATGATTAAAATGAGTCAACCGTACTCTGGTTATGGCTCTAACACTAGTCTGAGTGCCCAGATTCTTTTCAATCTAAATGCAGATGGTATAAGATGTGCTGATTAGATTGATCGAAATGCAATGCTAGATAAAAGATTAACATCTTAATTTGTTATATATATATTTTTTAGTTGGTATTCTATGTTTCAAACAAGAGCTGAGATGAGCTGAAACTAGCATATTTCATAGCTGCCCCCAGTGTCTTAGCATTAGCCATGTGCTTTGTGTGTGTGTATGTGGGGGTGTTCTTCCACACATCCCACAATGCACCGCGTGGCTGGAATGGTGATCTAGTCTATTCAAACATTTCTAATGATAGAGTATACTACTTTGTTTTTCCGCCAGATGGCAGCACGGCTTGCTTGCCTGCCTGTATGTTCAACTTCCTGCCTGCCTGCCTATATGAGGAGAGCGGGACATAGTTCAGGCGCAGACACTTGCTATCCGGACCGCACTTCGTCCACACCTCTCTCTATCTCCTCTCCACTGGCCTTGCTCCTCCTTGATATATCTGAAAAGAGTTCCAGGAGAGGGAGCCCGCCATCATTTCACTTTCTACTCTTACTCTGTCCGTGTCTATGGCTCACTGGTTGGTCACCAAAGACCAAATAGACATGGTCCTTTGACTCAACTCTCCTCATTTCTCTTTCCTAGACTCTACCCTTTCTATTTCTCCCAGGCATACTTCTCCCCCTGATCAGGGGAGTTGTGTGCTTGGGTGTGGCCCTGTACCTTTACGTTTCTCTCGCTTTGTTCTTGTTGCTGGAACCACCGTTGGACCCATCTTTACCCGCCCTTCCTCGAAACCCTTGCTGCTGTCTGCTGGATTCAAGTGCTCAACTACCGCCGGACCGAAGAGATTCGGGGCTGCCCCAATGCTTCGCCGTTACAACGTTGTAAAGATGTCCCCAGCTTCTACAACCGTCCCTAATGAATAATAATCTTCAACCAAAGATTGGGCCGATTTATCAGAGCCTCTCTATAATGTTGCAGTTCTGCAACCAGTAACCATAGTAAGGTTACAAACCGCCCCAAGCAAGCAAGGTTCAGGCAGTAGTGTCCACTTATGAACTTGCGATCGATCCTGTTCAGCTAGTGGACTCATTTGCATTGTTTGGGCTATTTTCCATTCCAACCAGTGGTCCACAACTGGTTCATCAAAGGCTGTGGTATGCGCTCTCATCTATGGGAAAGTGCATATTTATAAAAGACCCCTTGTTGCTTATCTGAAAGAGTAGCCTATGTGGTGGCAGCGGGTTTCTTCCAATGAAATATGTTAGAATGACCATATGCTTGAAGTCCATTAGCCGATGATATGAAAATCAATGCGCTCTAGAGGCATCGTTAAATAAAACAAACTTGTTGCCTACATGAATGTATGTTTGCCTACATGTATGATTACCTGACTGCTTGCCCATGTTTTCCTGCATATATGACTGCCTGCCTGTATCTGTGTAAACATGTCTGCCTGCCTGTTTGTTGATTTGCCTCCCCCCCCCCTCTCTCATAAGATTCGATCTCGATAAGCGCTGTGCAAAACTGTGAACAAAAAGCACCATGCAGGGCGGTCAGCTTCCAAGATGGCACCCAGACCTCCACCCCGGATATCCAGTTCCAAGATGGCAGCCAGATTTTAACCTCCAACCATTTGTGATTTCAGGGGCTATTGTGAATTACAAAACTAGCAAGCGCGTTGTGATATTGTGCATAAAAGTAAACCCTGTGGTGCAAGAAACTATTACAGAGTCCATACACATGTGAAGATAGGGAATTTAAGGCCATTTCAAGGCTTTTCAAGGTTGCTTTTGGTTTGCTTAGGAATTCAAGACTTTTTTCATTTGGATTTCAGGAAAAAAACAATGCTGTTGAAGATTAATTACCCCAAATAGGTTAAATTAAAGGCCTTGAAATGGGGCAAATGAAGTTCAACTTTAAATAGAGCCGACAAATAAATGCACTAACAGTGATTTCAAGTTTTCACACATAAATAAATGCTCGGCTGTGAGCTCATTACATTAGATCACTCGCAGCAGATATTTTTTCATTAACAACACTTTTTTCTTTATTAATTAAACTTCAAACAAAGTTAAACTTGTTTATATTAATTCAACTTTTTAATTTTTTAAATTATTTATTAAACTTAATTTGTTTAAATTGCATCTACATCGTATTGATCAGAAATGGCAAACAATCTTGGGGGTAAAAAAAACAAAAAACACCAAGTTTGGTTGTGTGTGATAGAGGCTGACAATACCAAGTTTATTTCGTCAATCAAACGCTATGTCTGAAATCCTGCGGTTAAACCTATGAAGTACACAGCAATTTGTTCAATACTCCAGTATAATTAAACATACCGTTATCCGACGAAACCTTTGCATATGTCTTTACACAAGCTTATGCCCCCCTTGGCTCTAAGGTTTTATAATAATAATAACATACATATGTTACACATATACACAGCAGGCTATTTAATTAATTATGTGTGTTGTTGTTGGATGAATTACCACCATTATTATTCACATTGAATCTGTTAATCTGTTATACATCCAAGTCTTGGTTTTGGGACCCCACCTCCCCTCATGTATGTAATCGATATGTAAGTCTGACTATATTAATATCCAAAACGGGGCGGAGCCGGTGGGAGGGCGAAGCTTCATGACCGCCCATCTGAGAGGTGGGCGTGGTAGGGTAGTGGTTAATGGTAGAGCCAGTCTATAAATAGATCACTTCACGAACAGCCCTACCACATATCAGACATGGGATAGATTTAACAAAAAAAATGAATCTAATTTTAATTTAACAGATGGGGGGGGGGGGGAACAAATACCGAACCATACTGAACATCAAAATGCATGCTCTTCTACCTATCTTAATTCAGTATAAAATGCCCAGTTTGCGTTTTGTGTTTGTGTTTTTTTTTTTTTGTAGTCAAAGTGAAAACCTTATCGTTTGATATCAAATACATATGAACTTTTCACTGAAAAGCTATGAATCATCAAAACAAACAAAAATCAAATCAAAAAGAAAGAAAAAAGAGTGAGTTGCGTTCTCTGAATGTCATCAGTTGTCAGCTTAATGGAAATATGACATTTAGTGCCAACATTTAAGAGATTTTAAACTGTCAAAATATAGCCTTAACGTGGTTATAATTTATACACATATATGTATACATACACACACACACTTAAAGTGACGTTGATTTTACACAGAGCCTATGCTTGGCGAGTGTCCATGCAGGGAATACTCGCCAAGCACACCAGGTCATAGGTCTATAGTGAGTGGGTGTGTGGATATGGAGGGGGGGGGGGGGGTGTCAGGGTGTGTGTAGCAAAGTAAAAGGAAGATTAAAGAAATATAATAATATCTTTCACCAAAAGCCGAACGTAATGGTGCCCGAGTGAACTATGTATATATACTTCTAATAACAACCATTTTCCCCCTTCTTCTTGGTAGTGCATTTCTATTAGGTATTACAGCAATTATCAAGCGGAGTTGGTGGAAATGGGGATGGGGGGTGGGGGGGATGGGGATGGGGGATGGGGATGAGGGAGGACAAGGGTGTTGCTAGTGGTCAGATGACATCACCTATCCGCTATGACTAATCTACAAAGGACGTGCTTCTGCACACTAGCGAAGCATTCGCAGACGGTTCGCATAACATCTATTATTTATTACCCACACCTGCACATAACTGAATGCGGACAGTTCAGCATCTTGTGGCAAGAGTCTCTTTGGTGGACAACCTCCAGGCAGCTTCACAAAGGACAAAGAAAAACACCACCACTGCCAGGTCTGTGATAACTAGTTCCATGCTGTGCTACCAGGTGGCGCCACCCTCCGGTGGCACCCAAGGGGCAGCTTATGGTTTACACAATATATAAATAACACACATATATTATATATATATATTTACACATGTGTATATACACATAGATATATATATATATTTATCTATATTATGTGTATATATATAATATATACATACATATGTACAACATGTGTATATATAATATATATGTACATATATATTATATATATGTGTTATTTATATATTGTGCAAACCACAAGCTGCCCCTTGGGTGCCACCAGAGGGTGGCGCCACCTAGAAGCACAGCATGGAACTAGTTAATCACAGACCTCAGACATATATATACAGTAAAACCTCTCTAAATCGACCGACCATGGGACCAACTTTAAGTGGTCCAGTTAGGGAGGTGGTCGGTTTAGAGAGTTAGAATATCCTTACAATGGTATTTCTGGGACCCAAATAAAGCGATCGATATAGGGGAGTGGTCGGTATGGAGAGGTTTTACTGTATATGAAGAAACTGGTACATCTGAACATGGCGCACACAATTCCAGAGAGATGTCGTTTTGTTGTTGTTTAAATATCAGAAAAGATATATATTCACTTTGCGATTTCAATCCACACTTTTCTCACTCTCTCTATTCTGACACTGTAAAACCCATCGACAGGGCACACTGGGTAACTTTGACAGGTTCTTAATTAATTAATTAATTTTATGTACATACATATATATTATACCTCCAGATACTAGTCTCATATACGCATGCGCACTGCCTATGATGCTTGCGGTTTGACCCGCAAGAATCTCACACCAAACCAAAGTTGCCCAGAGGCACATACTTGTTTATATGGAATGGGCCAATGTCCCATGTTTACCCCTTCGACAATTTGGTTTTAAATTGGCCATTGCATTCATATAATATCTTTATCTATACATACACAGGGATAGAAATAAGCACAATTTTCACTTGTCCAACGGACAAGTCTAGTGTGATTTTCACTTGTCCGTCTGAATTTTTACTTGTCCCAGACAAAGGGACAAGCTCTTATTTTGAACGCTGTATATACATACATATACACAGTGATAGAAATAAGCACAATGTTTCACTTGTTCACTGCACAAGTTTGGTGTGATTTTCTGCCTGAATTTTCACTTGTCCGGACAAGCTCTTTATTTCGAACGCTGCATATATATGTGTACATATGTATATATATATAATGTATATATATTCATATACATAAATATAAATATATATATGAATGTTAATACCTAGACATTTCAATGTTTTCAGACACTGATGAAGTTGTCCCGTGGAGTCTATTTAGATAATTCACTTCGCTCCTCAGAGATGTGCACATTCACTGTGGAGACATCTCACAGTCAGCGCTTAAGTAGACCACAGCAGACTGGGACCAATTTAACTAACGGCCACCGGAACAAATCCTTCATGGCCAATTTGTTAACGAATGAACATTCAGAGCTCATATTTAAACAGGGATGAAAGCCGCCTCTGAGAAAGATGTTTGTTGTTGTTTTACGTCCTAGCTCTGAGAAAGAATTTTTTTTTTAAAGGAGCGGAAACCTGAATTTCCCTGTATTCTCAGGCATTACAAAGCCCCCACTGAGGGGCTGCCCGCAGTTTTGCAGAAATCGGCAAAAGCAAGATCTTAGATCCCTGAACTAACCGTGGCTGATTGAGTTTAACAGATGGAATCTTCCGCTAGAGCCATTGGCCCAATAAGCATGGTTAGGTAGGAGCGCATAACATGAATTCAAGACTTCCAACATGGACACACATTAGCAGTTTCGCACCCAATGACAGAAAGGGGGGGGGGGGGAGGGGAAGAGAGTTGGATTACTGGATTACTCCTAACCCGGCTTGACCAACAGTGAAGAAACAGCTGAACAGTTCAACTTTACGCAATCCCCTTTACACAGAGTTTCCACAGGGCGACTACGCGAATGCAAATCGCCACAAGCAAGAATTACTCAAGCGCAGCCCTGCACTGCAAGTCTACGCGGATTGGATGAGAGGGAGTACTATTTCAGACGCGTCACCTTCTCTACCATGGCAACGAGCCGCAGTAATTAACCAGGGTATCTCCCTTCTGCTTTACAATAAATGAACAGCTATCTCATGTTAGCCATCATACAGTCGAGACTCTTTACACACACCACTGGTGTAGTTGGACTAGGTTCATTAATGAAACCAATCATTATGGTATCTCATTGGTAGTGCTCATTTGTTTCACAACACCCCTCCCACTCCCCCCCCCCCCACCGCCACCGTAAAATATTCCTCCACTTTATTAAGCACTTTGTACTTTCACATTACTATTTTATCCTTTCAACAGGGTAACAAAACAATATATTATATATAACAAATAAAATAAGCTAGTATCTTAGATACATAGATGCCGGTATTAGATTATTTACGAATTTTATGCACTGAGTGTTTGTAAAAATGTCCCCTTTAAATAATAATAATCATTATAATAATTTCAACCATAATTTCTTTTTCGGCACCATGTGGTTGGGAATTTTTTTATCACAATTAAACAAATACATAATCATAATTACATAGCTTTCACCTGCACTGTTTTTTTCCGTCATCAATTAATTTTGTTAATTTAATTTTCTTTTAATTAAATAAATTTAAATACATATTAGCAAACCCCCAAATTACCATCCCTTCCCTCCCTCCAGTCCTGACGTGCCCTTAGATGTTGCCAAGACGGGGGGAGAGGGGGTGCGGGAGGAAAGGGAGGGCAGGGGGTTATTAAACACCAGGTGCCGGTGTGGCCGTCTCAGCTGCCACAAGGCTGATTTGCCAAATGTCGTTTCTGCGCATGCGCGGATTCGAGTGTACATTCAAACTGCGACACCACCCCAGCCCACCCTCTCCCCTTTCCAGTGTTCACACAAACACACCCCACAAACAACCAAAAAAAAAAAAAAAAAACCACCACCACCCAACAAAACCACAACCCACAACACCCAAACCACCCAACCCAACCACAACCCACACCCAAACCACAAACACCCACAACCCACACCGGGTTCACATTCACAGGGTGCCTCCTGGATTTCTGATTTTTTTTCTTTTCTTTTTTCAGGGTTTATTCAACATTTTTCTTTGTCCCTCTGTCCACATTTACCCAACTCGACACATATTGTGATACAGTTCTGAACAAAAATTGATTGATTGGTGGTTTCTTTACGCCGTGTCGGCAGCATAGATACCCCCCCATAAAAAAAAAACACCATCTTTTTTTTATAAAGACCCCCCCCCCCCCATGGTGATGGCAAATACAATGTCCAGCACTCAACCACTACTGTAGCGACAAACTGCAGACAGACAGCTTTTCATTGTGTGAACCTTTCAGTTTATTGCCGTAATCGCCTAACACGCAGGTCAATTCTCCAGAATGGAAGAAATCGACCTAAATTCTCTTCTACTTAGATTTATAAATAATAATTATTGTTGTTATAAATTGTTAGTTTAAATCAAATTATCAAAGAAGCTGAAAAATAAATTTATTTTTAGCCACGGTGAAAAAAAAAGGAAATGAGCGTTTTTTTCCCCGGAGTCGTAAAAATTTCATTTCATTAAAAGATTTCCTTTCTTCCCGGTTAATAAATACAATTTTTTTTTACTAATTTGTGATGTTTCACTAGTGGAAGAAAATATTAGCTTCCACCTGCCCCTCCCTATGATTTCCTTTCTCCCCGGTTACTTTGTTTAAATATTAGTTTTTTAATTTCTGTTATTTTTCATTTTGCTTCCAGTTGCCGCCCCCCACCCCCATGTCTGGCCAGCACCCGGTGTATTGGTTACCATGGTGATGCAGAGTACAAGACGAGGGTGACCCAAAATGAAGCCTAAATTCCATGCGTGGTTCCATCTGAGGATATGAAATTAGTGAAAGTAATAAGGAGTCCTTCATAATTATCAACATTTTCACAAGTGTACAAAACATACACTTTATCATGATCCCCCCCCCCCCCCCCCCCATTCCCCTGGCCACTCCAACCGCAAAGTGTACAATTATTTTTTTTTAATTAAAAGAATTAGACAATAATTTGACCGACATTTTTCTCAGATTTAGAAAGCATAATATGGTAGGTTTTAATCCCCCCCCAACATATGGTTTATACGCTTCTGAAAATGTTGATAATTGTGATGGATCACGTAATAATATGGCAGAATTGATCCCCGCTCCTATCCCATCTCACCTCTCCCACACACACTACAAACATACCTGAGGGAGAGAGCACATTTTGAGTGTCGAAAATAACACGGAGTGACAAACCGGCTTCATGAAGCCGCCGAACAGGACTATACAATGTGTTTAAGCACAGGTCAAGGCTTTGACGCGAGGTTATCATCTTATGGTGCCACGCTTAACATGTCCACACACTGCACAAGACGCCCCCGGAATTTCTAGCTTTGGAATTTGTAGTTTTACGGGCTGCTATACCAGAGGCTGCCACATAATTATCTGTTTCTTCACTCACAATTGGTAGTTTATGGTAGCTATCGCCAGCAAGCTACTAAGTAATTTCAGGTTTCTTCACTCATAATTTGTAGTTTATGGCAGTTATACCAGAAGCTACTAAGTAATTACGGGTTTCTTCACTCATAATTTGTAGTTTATGGCAGTTATACCAGAAGCTGCTAAGTAATTACAGGTTTCTTCACTCAGAATTTGTAGTTTATGGCAGTTATACCAGAAGCTACTAAATAATTACGGGTTTCTTCACTCACAATTTGTAGTTTATGGTAGCAATTGCAGAAAGCTACTAAGTAATGACAGGTTTCTTCACTCACAATTTGTAATGTAGGGCAGCTATCCCAGAAGCCATTACACATTTACGGGGTTTCTCCTGTCAGAACACGCAGTTTGTGACCATTATAGCGGGAAAGTACATTCTTACCGGTTTTTAATCAGAAATTTGTAGCTTGGGCCAACACTCCCCGACGTTACGTCACTGATTTTTTTCAACACGCATAATGTTCGGTTTCAAAATAGTTATGCTTGAAATTTAGATTTGAGTTTTTGGGCCACCCACACGCACTAAGCCAGCATTACCTAAGCACAATTAAACAAATGAGTATTCAATTAAGTTAATGATCTGTGTATTAATTTCGCCTAACACCAGTGAATTCTCCAGCCCAGTGCCGACTTTGTTACAATGATAGGTCACTGACATTACAGGTTACAAGTTGAACTCGGAAAGAAAAGAAAACAGAGACGAGAGAAAGAGAAAAGAAATAGTATATGCATGCGTGTGTGTGTGTTGTTGGGGGAATTCTACAGTATGTACAAGATGACCTACTTAATACCAAATAATCATTTGTCGTCAACTTTTTGTTGTTGTTGTTGTATATTAGTTGTTTAAGCAGGGGAAATTTCAATCGCAGACAATTGGTCTTCCTCATTCCACTGCTCCTTGCCCTATCCTAATAATGACGAGCGCCTGGCAAGGAAACAACAAGTATCAATTTTTAAGTCATTGGTTTGACTCGACCAGGGTTCGAACCCACAGTCTACCAACACTGGAGACGGACGCTTTAACTCATTCGGCCATCCCGTCTGGTTAACTTTACTGTGTAGCACTGAAATAATGGGGGGGGGGGGGAGGGTGTCAAGTATTGATAACTTGTTTTCAAGAAGACCAAAAAAGTAATCCTAAATAAAACCCACACAACTTGATTAGGTAGATACCTTTTGTTTCAATTGCACATAAATTGAACATATATATATATATGTATACCAATTAACCATGCTAAGGACTCGCCAACAGAAATATGTACAATCACAAAGGAAAGTATGCTTACATGTTTTACAACTATAGAACACTTGTAATCATTGTTGTTGTTGCTGTTGTTATTGCATAACTTTGTGAGGTCTCTGCGATTCTGAGATGACGACAACAACAACAACAACACCACATACAGTGCAGAGCATCCCGCCTAGCTCACGTCTCTGGACTTTTCAACACCAGAACCAGAGAGCGGTATTTAAGCAGAACCCTATTCCTCCCTTCTCTTTGGACAATTGGAAAAATAGGCATTATTATTATTAGTAGTATTAGTAGTAGTAGTACTACTACTACTACCACCACCATCCATCCATCCATCCGATATATATATATCCTTCTAGAATGCTTCAAATACAGTTACAACCAAAAAAAATTCTTAAGTTAAAAAAAAAGAAAATGGAGAGGGAATTCCATCCCCATCCCCACCCCTACCCTCCCACCGCCACACACCGACAAATAAAACCCCACCCCAAATAGAAAATTAATGAGAAAACTGAAGAGAACAGTTTTATCATATAAAGTAGCTCATCCAGTTGGACTCTCGCTGACACTGCGCCGTCACGTGACCAGTGTGTCAGAACGTAGGAATACTGTCGACCAGGTCTGCACTCAAGCTGTCGCTATGCAGCAGTAGCCTCCGCCTCCTGCTTCTGCTCCTCCTGCATCTGCTGCTCCTTCTGCTCTACTTGCATCGGTTCCCTCTGATCTGCTCATCTAGCATCTGCTCCTCCTCCTTCTGCTCGTCTTGCATCAGCATCTGCTCGTCTTGCATCTGCATCTGCTCGTCTTGCATCTGCATCTGCTCGTCTTGCATCTGCTCCTGCTGCATTTGCTCGTCTTGCATCTGTTCCTCTTGCACCTGCTGCTCTTGCATCTGCTCCGCCTACATCTGCTCCTCTTGCAACTGCTGCTCTTGCATCTGCTACTCCCACTCCTTCATCTGCCCTTCCTGTATTTGCTCCGCCTGCTCCTGCTGCATCTACTCCTGCTCACTTCAGTCTTTTGTCATTCGCTGCAACCCGCACACCATGACGCACTCCTGGCCACGCGTCGCCATTGTGACGTCACCAAACCACGACGTCACAGGGAGGAGGTGGGAGGATGGAGGTGGAGGTGGGAGGAGGGGGTGGAGGCAAGGGGATCCGATATGCATGACATACGCAACATGTGTCAATGAGGGGATGGGGTAGGGTGTGTCATTTCCAGGGATGACATTATGATGGTGATCTACAACTATTTTCTTCTGCTGCTGCTTCATCTGCCCATCCATTCTTCTATCCATCCATCCACCAATCTTTCTCTTTGTTTTATTAGGGGTTTTCTTCTTAAGAAGTGAGGGGTCGCGGCAGCCAGGGTTAATAATAATAATAATACATTATCGTCGTTACTATTGCCATACCTTACTTACACAATTGGTTGCCGCCATAGGATTGCTTATGGGGGGATGGGGGTTGGGGGTTGGGGGGGGGGGGGTTTATGGTGTGGTGTGGTGTGTGGTGGTGGTAGGTCCAACAAATGAGGCAGGTTGGGTGGCGCGGGGTGTGGCTAGCAGGCACAGCCCTCCTTGTTCTGGCTCTGGTCTGTGTTTAGCGCGTTGCGCGGTGTCGAAGGCTTGTGCTGCACGCCCGACTCGGCCGCGTTCAAGTCCAAGCTGCAAGCACACAAAGCCAGGCATCCAGGGTTACGTCAGGTGGATAAACCTAGCAACATCAAATGTCATATCAGAACGGATACCCTACTGAGACTCATGGCGGAGAATGGGCCAGGTCGCCAGCACCATGACCCGATAACCCACTCCATTACATTATCCCGATACTGAGCAAACCAGTCTCTGTTCTATCCTATTAATGGCTAGCGCCAGGCTCGGTAGCGACAAGAACCAACTTTTTTGGTCATTGCTTTTACAATTTCCATCTATAAGTCAAAACTTTTCTTTTGATCCTAGGCGGTCTGGCAAAATACTTCGATACATTTCCAAAATATTTTGTTGAAGGGCAGGACTCAAACCCACACTTCTGCCATTCCGCAGCTAGCATCCTAACCGTATCTTATCCGTGATACAATTAACCTACCCACGCCTACCTATGTATTAGCATTTCAACAGCGGAGGTCAGTACATTACATCTCCATAAGCATGTCCTTATTAGTGTAGTGGTCTACACTGACCTCTCAGGCAAGGAGCCACATAGACAGGGTGTGGGTCGTGTGTTGATATCAGGGAGCCTAGGTGGTGTAAAGGTTACCACACTGGCCCGGAATGCAAAGAGATGTGGGTTCGAGTCCCGCTCTAGGCGCAATATTTCCCATTTTCATCACCCCCACGACATTATACATAATGTTATATATGTAACATATATACCATATTATGTAACATAAAGATATGTATGTGCAACATATATGTTACATATACAACACTACCTTAAGCTGGAGTAGTAGATTATTCGTTACTTCCACATTATTTACTTTTCCAGTTCCTTACCATAAATTATTTATTATTAAACTACAGATTGACTTGCCTTCCATCTTGAATATTCTGGTAGATCTTTTTTGCTGTGTCTAGGAATGCATCTTCAACGTTCTCTCCACTGGAAATAGGACACAGACACAAAGGCGGACGCAGTTAGATGCAAGTGAACAGAAGGCGCACTTAGTCAATCAATCAACCAAATAGAGCATAAGCCAAACTAATTATTTTATTATGCTGATGCTGATATTAGATTAATATTCAACAAATGTTACACTGGTATTATCACACCTGTTGATATTCACAAAATCATACATTGGTATTATTATTCTATTATGCTCATTAATATTTACCAAATCCTATATTGGTATTATATTATATTCATTAATATTCAGGGCTGAAAGTGGTCTCCGGGAAAAAAAGCGGAAATGCTGATATTCTCCCATAGGGTTAGCATTGTCAGGAAATCGCGGAAAATTCTGGGAACTCAGGTTTCATACATATATAGGTTTGAAGCATGTATTAGTAGTATACACTGATAGTGCTGTGGCATTTGAAGCACGTATTAGTAGTATACGCTGATAGTGCTGTGTCATTTGAAGCATTTATTAGTAGTATACACTGATAGTGCTGCGGCGTTTGTACCACATATTGCTGCGGCGGTTGAACAACGTATAAGTATAGACTTATAGCTACAAGAAAAATCACGGAAATCTGCGAAATCACAGATATCTTTCATCATTGAATATTCACTAAATGCTACATTGGTATATTATTAATATTATTATTATTATATTATACTCATTAATATTCACCAAATCCTACATTAGTATTATTAGTAATATTACCATTGTTATCATCATCATATCATACTCATTAATATCCACCAAATTCCACATAGGTAGTTTTATTATACTCAATAATATCCACCATTTGTATTATTATAAACCATCACCAGTCAATCAATCAATCAATCAATCAACCAACAATCACCAAAAATAACTTTGATCTCAAATAGACTTATACTCACGTCTTGGCGCTACATTCTAGGAACATCAAGCCTGGAAGCAAAGTCAGTTATTAAACTCAGTATTTATAGTACATGCATAAACAGAGAATATAACATAGATCCATTTAATCTGTGATTATCCTCGGAATTATTCTATATTTTCTCCATACAGGCAAACATAACCAGTTAGAATGTTTGATTTGACGTTGGATGGTTGTTGGAGTTTTACATCCTGGCAACATCTAAGGTCATATCAGCACCGGTACCGACTTGTGACAGTGGAGGGGAGGGGAGGGGAGGGGAGGGGAGGGGAGGGGAGGGGAGGGGGGAGGGGAGGGGAGGGGAGGGGAGGGGAGGGGAGGGGAGGGGGAGGAAGGGGGAAGGAGGGGGAGGGGAGGGGGAGGGAAGGGGAGGGGGAGGGAGGGGAGGGGGAGGGAGGATGGAAGGGGGGAGGGAGGGGAGGGGGAGGGGGGGGGGAGGGAGGGGAGGGGGGAAGGGGAGGGGAGGGGAGGGGAGGAGAGGGGAGGGGAGGAGAGGGGGAGGAGGGAGGGAGGGGGAAGGGGAGGGGGGAGGGGGGGAAGGGAGGGGGGGAAGGGATGGGAGGGGAGGGGGAAGGGGGGAGGGGATGGGAGGGGAAGGGAGGGGAGGGGAAAGGGAGGGGAGGGAGGAGGGAGGGGAGGGGAGGGGAGGAGGGGAGGGGAGGGGGAGGGGAGGGGAAGGGAGGGGAAGGGAATGGAAGGGACGAGAAGGGCGGGGAAGGGAGGTGAGGTGAGGTGAGGTGAGGTGAGGTGAGGTGAGGTGAGGCGAGGTGAGGGTAGGGTAAACAGGCTACTCTCAAGGTTCTTGAATATCCACAATTTGAACCTGAAGGAATGCAGGCCTGAATCACGCTTTAGCCCTCATATGCACAGTCCGATGAAACCAGCAAATTTTCTAAACCAAAAACACTTGCCTATATTTGATCTTACATATCTAACTTAGATTTCAGTGCTCTCAGAATTAAATCAACTTAAAACTGTATAGTCCGAGGAAAGCATCACATTTTCAAAACCAAAAGGCTCACCTAGATTTGATTCTACATATGTAACTTAGATGCTGATGCACTTATGAAGCATTTGTTGCCTCATAGAAAGGGATCCCAAGTCATTTTAATAGAAGAAGCCTATGGTGTCAGAGTTTTGGCGTGATTGTTAACATTAATTTGACATGTTTGCACTTCAAATATCCCAAAAGCTAGCCACTTAAAATAAAAAGTTACTTCAAACTGAAAGTAAGATCAATTATAGCGATCAACATAACATACGTATCTCAGAAAATGACAAAACTCAAAACGATCGGACTATGCAACTTTATTACAACCTTTCACTGCTGTTTTGTTTGTTGAGGTTTTACATCCTGGCAATATTTAAGATCATTTACAGGACGGGTACTGACTTATGACAGTGTACACTCACGGCAACTTTGACCTGATGTCCCACTCAGTCACATTATCCGGACACTGAGCCAACCAATCCTTACCCCATCCTAGTAATGCCGAATGCCAGGCTAGGTAACGACAAGTATCAATTTAGTAAGTTATTGGTTTGACTCGGCTGGGATTCAAACTCCAGACCTTCCGTACGGGAAGCCTGCACTCTAACCGATTCGACCACTATTACAAGGGGGAAGGGTTTTGCTATATTTACCAAAATAACACTGACTTTATAGTGCTGTCCCACTGGGAAATCAGGCCGCCAGTACCACGACCCGATATCCCACCAAGCCACACTATCCCAACACTGAGCTTTGTCCATGGTATAATCAGGCCCAGTCGCGCATGGTTAAAAAAAAAAAAAAAAAAACTTACCGTTTTCCTCTGCAAACTGTTTGGCTTCCTCATACGTGACGTCCCTCTGAGCCTCCAGGTCAGACTTGTTGCCAATCAAAAAGATTACCTGCAGCACAGCCGGGAAGTGTCAACATTGCTTAATCAACAAAAATACAACAAAAACACACAAAAAAAAGTCCCACTACCCGATGAAACCATACAAATTTGTATTCAAACCAAAACACATGCCTACATTTGATCCTGGTCTGTACCACCTCATATAGTCTATTAAACCCATTTGATCAATTAACGACCATCACCTTTTATCTAGAATTTTATTTCCCTTGCTCGGCCACAAGTTATATAATTGTGAGCTTTTTAAATTCATACTGTCTATTGACACATAATTGATTGTATGCTTTTGCACTCTGTAAAAGCGATGGTTAAATAAAAAATATAAAAAAATTCTCGCCGTGAATAAGGTCTAGGCTGCCGACATGGTGTAAAGAAACCACCAATCAATTAATCAAAACATTTGATCCTATATATATGGATCATTCTCTGAAACTTGGCACCACATATTTGGTTTCCACGTTACGATGGTGATATTTAAATCTATTTTTTTAACCTTTTTTTATAGCAAGTCAAATTATTGTTGTCTCTGAGCTCTGAGTATATTAGCAATACAACATATATTTAATCTACCCCACAAAATATATCAAAAGCATGCTTGTATGATTTTGTACTAATCTGTTGGTTGGTTGGTTGAATGGAGTTTTACGTCCTGGCAACATCTAAGGTCATATCAGGATGGGTACTGACATGAGACAGTGCGCACTCATGGCGACTTTTAGTGTTGCCCCACTGGGAAGTCAGGCTGCCGGCACCATGACACGATATCCCACTCAGTCACATTATCCTGATACTGAGCTAACCAATCGTTGCCCTATCCCATTAATGCCGCATCCCAGGCTAGGAAGTGACAAGTATAAATTCTTTACATCAGTGTTTTGACTCGGCCACGTTTCAAACTCGACATTCCGCATGGGAATCCTGGACTCTACTGATTCAACCACTGCATCCGGTCAGATAAAATAGTTCATTAACATAAAAAAGTAAGGCGCAGATACTCACTGTGTTAGGGTTTGTTAGGTTCCTGGCGTCTGTTAACCAACTACTGAGATGGTTGTATGTACTTCGTCTGGATGGAGAGATGGAACAGAATTGATTATTAATACTGCAGGGTCGGACAGTAACTTTTTTCCCCACTTGCCCAACTGGGCAAGTGACTGAATTTTCTACTTGCCCGAGTGGCAAAACTTGCCCAAGTCAGCCAATTGAAAAATAACAATCAGAAAAATAACGACTTGCCCGTTCGAGCAGGTCACAGAACTTCACTTGCCTGACCCAGATAGCTAGTTGCCCCGGGCAACCGGGCAGTCCTTATTGTCCTACCCTCTACTGACACACAAAAATACCTAGACTTCTATAATTTTACTCATACAAACTTGTACTCTTACATAAACAAATAATTTTAAACCATCAAGACGCTTAAATATTTTTAGCCTGTTGTCTTGTCCCTCTCTGCTGAGTGATATAGTCGAGATTTTCAAAAACTAAACAAAAAAACCCATCTTGCCATGAATATGGCCAGAGCTGCTGACATCGCGTAAACCCCCCCCCCTCCACCCCCCAAGTCACTTACTCACCCAAAATAAGCCCTTTGTTCACCATCATGAGGGCAGCAGGACCATGCCGCCTTATATAGGTCATTAAAATAATTGTCATCAATTCAGAAAGAACGGTAGCTTCAACTTTTATCTAGAATTTTACATGGCCTCATTTTTGTTGTTGTAATTGTGAGCTTTTAACTTCAAAAGAGTCTCTCGACACATAGTTGATTGTATGCTTTTACATTCTGTGTAAATGTTTGTTTGTCGTCCTAACAACATCTAAGGTCATATCAGGACGGGTACCGACTTATGACAGTACGCACTCATGGCGATTTTATAGTGCTGCCCTACTGGGAAATCAGGCCGCCGGCACCATGACCCGATATCCCACTCAGTCACACTATCCTGGCACCGAGCTAACCACTCACATTCTGTGTAAAAGCGATGGTCCAATAATAATGCAACAGATTAAGATTTGAACACTTCTCGCCGTGATTATGGCCTTTGCTGCCGACACAGCGTTAAGCAATCACCGCGAACTAACTGACATATTTCTTTGGAGGAAACCCGCTGCCGCCACATAGGCTACTCTTCCCGATAAGCAGCAAGGGGTCTTATATATATATATATGAGACTGTCTCAAAAGGTGCTAAGCAATATGGGACAAAACTTTGTCCATTGTAACGATCGACATACTATCTGCTTATGCATTTGCTCAGGATAAACTGATCTGTTTTTTACATGGTGTTTCATAATCCCAATAGAATACGTATTGATTTGAAGAAAATGTCCTTGTGTTTTCAGTGTAACCATTTCTGTGCTGTTTTGTGTCAATCGTTACAATGGACAACAAAAAAAAGAGATCTTTTGAGACAGGCTCATATGCACTTTCCCACAGACAGGACAGTGCATACCACACAGCCTTTGATGAACCAGTTGTGGACTACTGATGTTATTCGCTGGGTGTTACCTTGTGATGTCGTAGACCATGAGCGCGCCAGCCGCCCCGCGGTAGTAGCTACGGGTCACTGCCCGGAATCGCTCCTGCCCTGCAGTGTCCCAGATCTGCAGCTTAATCTTCTGACCTGCCACCTCAATAATCCTGTAATAGGCACATCAACCAGGGATGAAAGTGGTCCCCGGCAAAAGAAAGCAGGGGAAAAAAGAAGACAAAAAAAATGGAATCTATGGTTAAGTTATCTGTAAATAATGTTAGGTCAATAATAACATTGTTATCCTAGTAATTATTATTATTATAATTATTATTATTATAATAATAATAATACAGTACAACCCCGTTAAACTAAACTTGAAGGGACCCTAGAAATTTGTTTGGATTAACCGATCATTGGTTTAACCGAGCTTTGACTTTGACATGGCTTTGGCAAAAACTTTGGTGCATTATGAATGTAATATACAATGTAGGTGGACACTACGATTATTGTTTTTTATGCATATACAGTTTAACCCCATTCAACCAAGCTCGGTTAAATCAAAAGATCGATTAATCCAAACTTTTTTTGGCGACCCGTCAAAATACTACCATTTATCATATAAAAAAGTGTCAGATGACCTTAAAACCATATGAAAGTTTGGTTTAACTGTACCGGAAGTGTCCTGTGGCCGACAATTGTGTTTGGATGAACTGATACTTTGGATTAACCGACTTTGGTTTAACCAACTTTTTTTATATGATAAATGGTAGTATTTTGCCAGGCCACCGAAAAAAGTTTGGATTAACCGATCGTTTGGTTTAACTGAGCCTGGTTTAACAGGGTTGTACTGTAATAAGAAGGGAACCAGACAGCAATTTTTTGCAGAAACGCATATATACTCCCATAGGCTTAGCACTGTCAGGAAATCGAGGGAAATTCCTGGAAGTCAGGTTTCATCTCCATCTCTCCCAGCACCATCCGAGCTGCATTCTACTGATCAGTCAGTACAGTTTATCCACGGAGAGCATTCCACAAACAGGGATGGAGAAGTGGTCTCCGGTAACAAAAAAAATTCTAATATTTAAAAAAAAGAAGCATAAATCTATAGTGAAGTTATCTGTAAATAATGCTTCCCCAATAATAACATCGTTATCCTAATTATTATTATCTTTTTAATTATTATTATTCAAGGAAAGGAACCCGATAGCGATCGCCCCTCCCCCCCCCCCAAGAAACGCGGATATTCTCCCATAGGCTCAGCACTGTCAGGAAATCGAGGAAAATTCCTGGAAGTCAGGTTTCATCCCCATCTCTCCCAACACCATCCTAGCTCCATTCCACTGATCCGTCAGTACAGACTATCATTGGAGAGCATTCTACTAGCCTTGTTGTGACCGTATTACCACCCATGCTACCAATTCCCTTTCTCTCTCCACAATAGACGAGATCGTCATTCCGACTGCGCATGCGCTGAAAACGGCATCGAGAGCAAAACACAGGAGTATGGCCATTGAGTTTGCCGATACACGTAGGGCAAAACTTTTACTTTATTCAAAATTGATAGAAATACATAACAATTTGGCATAAACATGTATGCACACATGCAATATAATGATCTGATAAATATACCTAAGACAAAACTAGCCATAGTTAAACAGTTTGAGCTAAGAAACATACAATTCCATACAAAACAATCAGTCACTTTAAGGCTGATGTCCACATCACCATTATTAATTCTTGTTCTAAATATTAAAATGCCAAATGTGTCAACAGACACTTGTTTCAGATAAATATATAACCAATATCTGATTAACCCTACTCATTTTCTAGTCCTACATGTCATTAACCATAGGATATAAATAAAAACATGAATAAAATAAGTAAAACTGACTGGCTATCACTCTTAACACTAGTCTGAGTGCCCAGATTTGTCTAAATCTAAATGCACATGGCATAAGATGTGCTGGTTATATTGATGTAAATGCAATGCTGGATAAAAGATTAATATCTTAATTTATTATATATATATTTTTAGTTGGTATTCTATGTTTCAAACAAGAGCTGAGAGGAGCTGAAACTAGCACATTTCATAACTGCACCCAGTGTATTATCATGCGCCATGTGCTTCTCATGGGTTTGTTCTTCTTCCATGCATCCCACAATGCATCGCGCCGCTGGAATGACAAACCCGCCTATTACTCCTTGCTTTTAGGTGTGTTTGGATTTTATGCCCTAGCAATATCTATGGTGATATAAGAATGGAATTCAGACTGACCAATATATCCATGGTATTTCGTGAACGTTAATCGGAGATTATCAAAAATTGGGGGAAATCTACAAAATCGCTGAAATCTTTCCTCCCTGATCAACGCACGATTTGACTGTAAACCCACAGCACATATTTTCTACAAAAAGTAGAGTCATGGAGCTGGAGGAGGCGGGAGGCGGAGTGGCTGGAGGCGTTATAAGGAGGGAAGGAAGCCGCGGGGGGAGTCGGGTGGCAGGAGTCGGAAGCGGAGTCTTCCTTCGCCGCGAATCAAGCGCAATCTAAGCATTACGACCAATGTTACTTGCCCACTCTCTACATGCACTTTTGAAAGTTACTTTCCCATGGGGCAGGTAGATAAATGTTTTTTTTAACCAAAAAAAAAAGAACCTACACACTTTCGTACCAAATGCTTGGAGATTCAGTGAATATCCTCATCGTTCTGTTCTTTGTACTCCCAGGCACAAACAGACCAGACCAGCATTCAGCACACTTTAAATGAGCACTAAGAACAGTTTGTTTGTTTGTTGTTTTACATCCTAGCAACAACTAAGGCCATATCAGGACCGGCACTGACTTGCGATTTTATAGTGCTGCCCCAGTGGGAAATCAGGCCGCCGGCACCATGACCTGATATCCCACTCAGTCACATTATCCTGACACCAAGCTAACCAGGCTAGGAAGCGACAAGTATCAATTTTTAAGTCATTGGTTTGACTCGACCGGAAACCAAACTCGCGAACTCCCGATGTTCCGCATGCGAGGCCTGTGCTCTCCCGATTCGGCCACCGCGGCCGGTCACCCCAAAGAGAAGTAAAGCGTAGCTTACCTAGTTCCGAATTCCACTCCGATAGTGTGCGGGCAGTCAGCCATAACTGTCATTAGGATTAGAACATGAACAGCACGTTAAATACGTAGAACCCAGCAAACACAAGCCGACCACAGTAATTTGTATTAAAAGTTATATTTTTATTGTAATATGTGCATCAGCTAACTAATCTTGTGAAAGCCTCCATTGTGCATAGTGCCTAACGAGGCCCACAAATTACTGTACATATCAGGGATGGAAGAAGTCTCCGGCAAAAAAAAAAAACCAGCAGATATCAGGTCGAGACCATGGCGCCAGCTAGAAATTTCCGGCAGAACTAAGTCATGGTTATTACACCGATGGCAAATTTCCGTGAAAACAGACATTCCGAGATAGGGCATATCGTCGGGAAATTTGGGAAGTCTGGTTTCGACTTTCCTTGTTGTGACTATATTATCGCCCAATGCCTCACTCTTTCTTGTTTGGGTTTTGTGTTCTAGCAATATCTAAGGTCATATAAAAGCCGGGATTCAGACCAAACCAAATTGCTGTCATATCTATCCTGATTCCTTGGCATTTTGTGAACGTCAATCAATGAATATCAAATATCGTGGAAATCAGTAAAATCGCGGAAATCTTTCATCCCTGATAGATTGCTTGTTGTTGTTTTATGTCCTAGCAACAGCTAATGTCATATCAGGACCGGTACCGACTTTGTGACAGTGCGCACTCATGGTGACTTTATAGAGCTGCCCCACCATGGCCCAATGTCCCACTCAGTCACATAATCCCGACAGTGAGCTTACCAGTCCCTGCCCTATCCTAGTAATGCCTAGCGCCAGGCTAGGAAGCGACAAGTATCAACTTTAAAGTCATTGGTTGACTCAACCGGGAAGCGAACCCCCGATCTCCCGATTTGGCCACCGCGCCCGGTCCCTGATTAATTGTGATGCCGTTATAATAATAATTATAATAATAATAATAATAATGTAAATTTAATAGAGCGCCCATACTAGTAGGAGCCATTCTAATCTAAGGCGTTGTACAATAAATCCTATCTGAAAAGCTATACTGCCTACCAGAGCAGAACACCTTCAACCAATGCCTGGTCATAAGTACATTGGTCATGAATGTGATCAAAGGATTTTTAATTCACCGAGAGTTAATAAACTTGAGCATGCGTAATGAACTGCTACCCTCAACATTAGTTCTCACAACTGCCATCAGAGGACAGGCTGACGGTGGAAACCATCTATCTGTAAGACCGTTTCCACGAAGCATGCCACATCGCTACCCACATTAGTTCTCAACATTGCCATCAGAGGGCGGGTTGGTAAAAAATCCTCTATAACTTATAGTGTATAAGACCTTTCCCACAGAGCATACTGCATAGTGAACTGTTATGGCCCTTTCACATTACGACGCATCTCGCAAGCGTGTGGGCCCACTCATAAAATCACTTCTATTTTTTTTACGTCGAGAGGCGTCAAACTTTTCAGCGTGGGGGCAAAGTTGGACATATACATACGTATGGCTAACATGCCCCGGCGTAAAATGCTTGAATTATGCTCACGGTACATTCGTAGAACGCCGGTGAACGTTATATAAGTTATTCGATCACCAGAACTACGCCTCATACGTTACATACATCAAGACACAGAGGAGAAATGCAAAAAGTATCCATAAGTTGTCAGTACGCGGACTGTGCGTTTCCACTCCCTTTAACATAGGTCAACATAGTGAACAACGATTGTCTAACCTACACCTAACGTATACATAACGTACAGCTGACATAAAATCCACATGTTGTCAAACGTAGAAAGTTTTGTGCATGCACAAATCTTTGCCAACCCCCTTACGAACAACGCCATATCTCAACGAACATTGGCGTACATTGATGTATACCAACGAGCACATAACACCCAAAAATCACATACGTTGGAGTACGTTTGTGCGATGCGTCGTAATGTGACAGCACCATTACCCATATTACCATATTAGTTTTTGCTACTGCCATCAGAGGGCAGGTTGGTGGTGAAAATCCTAAATATAAGGCCTTTCCTACAAAACATGTGGCATAGTGATCTGATACCCACAACTTTAATTCCCTCCCCCTAATGTCAGAGAGCAACATCAATCTTTGCTACTGCTGGCAGCGGACAGGTTGGTTGTGAAAATCCGAAAGAAGACCTTTTCCACAGAGTATACTGCACAGTGAGCTGCTATCCACCCTACTTCATCCGTTGCAGTCAGAGGGCGGGTTGGTGGTGGAAATCCTCTACAACACTGCACTCAGCTGCTGCCCATAACAACAGTTCTTCCACTAACATCAAAGAACGGGTTGGTGATATAAATCATCTATTGTGTATTTTATTTCATTTCATTAACAGAGCTCAGTGTATCATGTCTTTCAGGCTGAAAACGCTCGTCAAAGTGAATCCATTACTCTGCCCCTCGATTAGTCAACAGATTGGAAGCCTTAAACCTTTAGAAATTATACATAAGAAATTAAAATTATTTTGACTCACAGCAAGCCTGTGCTAATTTCAGCAATCAAACTTGTTAGATTCTTTACATGTGGATATAACTTGAAGACAATGTAATCACATTTAATTATAGATCTTTTCATTCTGTTCATTTCGGTACAGAAAAATCAAGTCAATATCTCAAATAGAACCAGATTAATTTTTTTAAATAGAGATTTTAATATGGATGGTTAGTGAAAATCGCATAATTTGTCATGCTTGATGTCAATTTGATAACAACAAAAATTTGTAGGGTCTGACAAAAATTGAGATTAGAATTGTACTAGAAATAATCATCTTAAAAAAATAATAAAGTGATTAAAATGAAATTTGCCTTTAACAGGCAGCCTCATAACATCAGGATTCAAGCATTTTCAAAATCACTGACAATGTGTGCAAAATTGAAGGGGGGAGGGGAATTAAACATTAAAACAATCATAACTTAGGGACTAATGAGCCGATTTACTATTATTATATATATTTGTAATCAGAATGATAGTCTTTGCAGGGATGAAAGTGATCTCCTGTGGAAAAAATGCAGCTATTCTCCCATAGGTTTAGCATTGTCAGGGAATCACGGAAAATGTCCAGAAGTCGGGTTTCATATATATGTATACGCTAATAGTGCTGCGGAGTTTGGAACATTTATTAGTAGTATATGCTGATAGTGCTGTAGCGTCTGCACCACATATTAGTATACGCTGAAGGTGCTGCGGGATTGAAAAATCCTGGAATTCCGAGAAATTGAGGAGATCTTTCATCCCTGTCTTTCTAACTACACCAGTTGCAAATTAACTTCATGGGGAAAAATCAGTTTGGAGTACCGAATTGTAACAATTTCTTCGTCTGCAGCCCCCCCCCCCAATAATCAAAACGGACTCTACAAAATGTGCACTTACATTTTTTCTCCGTGAATTGATGTAGTAGACATGATTTCCCAACGCCCATATCACCTATGATGATATACTTGAAGATATATGAGTAGTTGTATGGCCCCGCAGCCATCTTGAAATCTCCTACCTAAAAGTACAAAAGAAAAGTTATTAGAATTACAGATTTATAATAAATGAATTAGCTATAAAAAAAAAAAAAAAGTACACACACACACAAAATTAACCATTTTACATGGCTTCGTTTACACTGCTGCTATAGCTTCCAAAAATAAACGCATATCTATGTTTAAAGTTGCATAGTCCGATAGTCATTAGTTTCGGTGATAATATATATATATATATTTTTTAGATGAATGAATTAAGACTTAATACATGTGATTTGGTGCAGGAAAAAACCTTGAAATTTTGTTTAGGTTATCGTGGAGACACAGCATCCTACTGAGTCGTGAGAGGGATGCAAATAGTGTATTTCAGAGGTGTTTCGGCGGCCAGGGAAAAAAAACGGGATTTAACCACCAAAAAAACTGAATTCCGGTTACAGCAGCCATGGGGAAAAAAACAACTGAATTCTGGTTAAAACCGGAGAAATCACATGCCTGCTTTTATAATAAATGGTTAACTTTGGAGACACTTAAAGTGAAAATATGCTAAATCAATTTTACCACACGCATAGAAATGCAGGATGCCATACACTCCAGCAGCGACAGGTTCTGTAAAATTGACTTAGCATTTCCTTCTATTAGGTACTCCAAACATAGGACTGGTTGCTGATGCTAACTGGCCAGTGGGAAAAATAGGGAGACTTGCTCTCAGCACACTACCCCTCTTTGAACGTTGTCTGCTGCGAGTGAGTGCATCAGAGCTAAAAAAAAAAAAATAAAAAAAAATACTTTCACAGTAAAGTAGAGATCAATAGCTTTAGTTTCGTATCCATTATGGCCGACTTCAGGTGGGAAAAGTTTGAAAAATTGAGGTTTGAAAACTTTGGAACGATCGTAAAACATGATTTCACGAAATATTTTTCGTGAAAAATATAATATTACATAGAAACATTTTCTCTACAAATCTGTGGATTGTTAACCACTATTTAGCACTCACTCTCAGTAGTTAGGACTTAACCATAGAATGGGTATGTTAATTAGAGCAATCAATTTTTTTAGATTTTTAAAATGTTGATATAGCTTAAAGACAATGTAATAACATTATAGATATTTGCATTCTGATCATTTTGATACAGAAATCAAGGAACTATCTCAAATAGAACCAGAGATATTGTAATTTGCCTTCAGCAGGCAGCCTCAAACATCAGGGGCCATATGCATGGAGCGGTGTTAGCAAGCCAAACCGCGGTTAGGGCGTGATTTCTGGTTTATCGCCGAAAAGTCACTATGCATGGAGCAGTGTTAGGCCAACACCGCAAGTTTAAAGTCGGAGATTCTAACACCAGCCCATAGCAGGTTTACAGCGGTGTTAGTGTTAGGTTAGTGTCAGGATGGAGTTCCGATTAGGCCCAAATCTATTCAATGCTATCATATTTAACAGAATTACATACGCAATAAGTGAAATTTCATGAAATTAACCCTAAATTCAAAGCAATATTAACGCCGCCGCTAAATCGGCGGCTATATATTAGGCCCAAATCTATTCAATGCTATCATAATTAACAGAATTACATACGCAATAAGTGAAATTTCATGAAATTAACCCTAAATTCGAAGCAATATTAACGCCGCCGCTGCATCGGCGGCATTATTATTGTCGAATCGATGAATGTAAACTAAACAAATCGCCGCCGAAGATATTGTCAAATGGCGGTCATCGCCGGGAACAGGCTCACACAGTAACAAGCGCGTTGGTTCCCGGTGGGTAGAGAAGGCAATATATTAGGCCCAACCAGGTGCTCACCCGCAACAGGCTCAGAGAGATTTCCATAATGTATAAATTAATTCACGTATATCTAACACAAACCGCTTAGGCCACCATGCATACGGCATGACATACTTTGCGACGCCCCTGATAACCGATGATAGCTACCCGGTGTTAGACAGTTAACACCACACGCCGCTAACACCGCTCCATGCATATGGCCCCAGGATTTAAGCATTTGCAAAATCATGAAAAATGTGTGTAAAATTAAGGGCAAAAATTAAATATTAAAAAATTCATAACTCAGGGACTAATAGACCAATTTTTCATTATTATATATATTTGTAATCAGATTGATAAGAGTTTTCCAACTGTACCATTTGCAAATTAACTTTATAAAAAGAAAAATTCAGTTTGGAGTTCCTACTGCTATGCAACAGAAATGTGATAATAGATGCGCCGGTATCAAAGTTGGGTTGATCGTAAGGGCTTTGGTTAAAAAAATTCGATGCTTTCAAAGGATTATGCAGCTTTAATAGTATCAGGATCCATAGACATGTAGAGATATGAAATGCAAGGCTACGTCAAGCCTTTTCAAGGCTGTTTTTGATAGGAATTCAAGACTATTTTCATTCGGATTTCAGGAAGAAGAAGAAACAATGGCGATTTCGGACTAATTTATATCAGTAGTGACAGTTTAATGGAATCCAAGGCTTTTCAAGACTAATTATCGAAAATGGGTTAAATTTAAGGCTTTTCAAGGCCTTGAAATGGGGCAAATGAATTACAAGACATTCCAGGCCCCATACGGACCCTGTAATATACTAGGAAAGTTTGTTTTATTTAACAACGCCTCTAGAGCACATTGATTTTTATCATAGGCTATAGACCCCTTTCAATGTTTATAAACAGTGTGTATGCGCGTGCACCTTGGCTGCAGAACGAATGCACACTGCCATTGAGTTTGCCGATCCGCGCAGGGCAAAAACGTCTATTTTATTCAAAATTAATAGAAATGCAGAACCCTAATCTTATAAATTTAATATAATCTGTTTGTTGAATATGTTTTCTATGTGTTCCAAGCGGTTTGTTTCTAGGTGGAGTGGTTGTAGAGATATTTCACTTTTTCTGCATGAAGATCGCTCACGACCATTGACAATGCATTGAGTTTGCCGATAAGCGCAGTTCAAAATGTCAATTTTATTCAAAATTAATAAAAATGCAGAACCATAACGATATAAATTTAATATAATCTCATTGTTGAATATGTTTTCTATATGTGTTTCAAGCAGTTTATTTCGAGGTGGTGTGGCTTTAGAGATATTTCACTTTTTCTGTATGAAGATTGCTCACGGCCATTGAAAATGCATTGAGTTTGCCGATACGCGCAGTTCAAAATGTCAATTTTATTCAAAATTAATTTTAAAAAAATGCAGAACCCTAACCATATAAATTTAATATAATCTCATCATTGAATATGTTTTCTAAATGTGTTCCAAGCGGTTTGTTTCTAGGTGGTGTGGTTTTAGAGATATTTAACTTTTTCTGTATGAAGATTGCTCATAGCCATTGAGTTTGCAGTGTGACAGTGTGTCATCCTGCCCCCAAGCAGCGTATGCACTGACCTAAATACCTATGCTGACATCATATGAAATAGGTCTATTGGACGTCGAACATATGGTCATGCTGATATTTCTTGGGAGGAAACCCACATAGGCTACTCTTTCCGTTAAGCAGCAAAGGGTCTTTTAGATGCACTTTCCCACAAACAGGATAGCAAACACCACAGCCTTTGATGAACCAGTTGTGGACCACTGGTTGGAGCGGAAAATAGCCCAAACTGCAAATGTGTCCACTGAGCAGGATCGATCGGGTGACCCACACCTTCAGAGGCGGACACTTTACTGCCTGATCTACGTCCCACTCCCCTAATATACTAGGAAGACAATGATGCAACTACATGTTGTGGATTCTTGTCCAGTACGAGTGACCGATCGTTACAGATGTCATCGTGTTGTTGCAGCATCGTGCATAGAGTGGGACTCGAACCCACATTTCTGCCATTCCGGGGCAATCAGCCAAACCATTAAAAACTATTGTGCCAAACCTATGGTAACTAAGCTCCGTGATGCAATGCCCCTACCCACGCCTACCTGTGTAGGTGGCATTTCACCTGAGGAGATGAGTACACATCCTACAATTACAAATACCCAGGAAGTGCACCTCCGCTACACACTCAGAGAAGGTTCAACACCAGCCCCCGTTCAAAATTTACAGCATTCTAGTTACAGAACCAGAGTCGTGGAAGGTGTTGTAACAGGAACATCCATGACCAGAGTGGGACCCAGACCCACATTTCTACCATTCCTAACCATTAGACTGTAACAGGAACATCCATGACCAGAGTGGGACCCAGACCCACATTTCTACCATTCCTAACCATTAGACTGTAACAGGAACATCCATGACCAGAGTGGGATCCAGACCCACATTTCTACCATTCCTAACCATTAGACTGTAACAGAAACATCCATGACCAGAGTGGGACCCAGACCCACATTTCTACCATTCCTAACCATTAGACTATCTAGGCTCCCCGGTGCAATCAACATACTTATGTGTGTCATTTTACCTGGACAGGTGAGTATAACCCATTATGCTCAGTATTTACAGTAGTCTACAAACCTGCGTTTTACAGAACAAAACCACATTAAGCAGCTACAACAGGATTCCTGCACCAATCAGGCAATCACATTTAAGACCTTTCAAAGACTTTTTAATACCAATTTCATACAAATTAAGACCTATTTTTGCGGCAAATGTAACGTAATATTTAATTAAATGCTAACAGAAATGAGTGAGGTAATGCAATCTATGGATCCCTATGTGGACGTTAACTATATTTCAGCTCCACTGCATTTGTGCTTTGTGAAGATAGCTGGTAAAACATTTTGAAAAAATATTATAGTGACCAAATCCAATTTAAGACCCTTTTAAGACCTTTCACAGAAAAGTGACCATATTTAAGACTTTTCAAGACTAATCAATTTAAGACTTTTTAAGGATCCACAGGAAACGTGTACAGGGTTTAAAGTAGGTATCCCAAGTGATTTTTAAAAACAGGTCTGAGCTTAATTTAATGGATTTCATTGGTTAGGCTATTTAATTTGAAACAAAATGATACTTCATTTGTCAAAATCGCTCTAATATGAAGGAAGATGTGGACGTTTTTTAGGCTGTTACTTAATTAGGCCCATCCGAACCTAAAAAGATAGCATTTTTGATGGTCCCCAAAATTAAAACTAATCACCCAATCTCACTTCTAATGTTTTTGGTGATTCCATGGCCTGTATAAAGAGTGTTTTGTGGTGGGCTTTTTTGTTGGTTTTTAAAGTAATGATTTGAACCGAAACTAAGTTAGGAGTTATTTTGAGGCGTAACATCAATAGAATTATGTAATCCTAGGTGGTTATTGGTGGACACCTCTGGAGTGAATGGGGTTAAATCCACCTGCCGGCCGGACACCACAATACTCCACAGCCAAAAGGTCACTGAACTGTACTTTTCCTCTAGCAAAGACAGGTACAAGAAGGCTGTGGCACTATACAAAATTGAATAAACCTGGGATTTCCCAGAAGCAGAAACTTGAAGCTAGTTCAATTCCCTCCTCCCCCACCACGCGCTGACTCAACAGTGAATATATCCTACCATTCACATTTATTAATTCATATTTTAGTCCCAAACCTCTTCATTTTGGCTCATCATGAGCAGGGCCCTGTTAATTTCAGGCGACATTTGCCCATCCCCCCTTCCGCCCAAACAAAGAGGTTATAGTTAGAGAAGTGGTTATTATAATCTGGGCCGAGGAATCCCTCCAAATATTTAAATAATAATAGTTGGGTTTGCGAACTCCATGTATTCCCTCACTCCTGTGTATGACACTCCAACCAATCTAATATATATTTATTGCTAAATTATATCTAATAGTGAGTAAATAATTCAACAATCCAGGGGCGATATATATATAGAAAAAAAATAAAACAGTAATGTCAGTATTAATGGAAATAGGAAGTGATATTTCTTGTTCAGATTTAACAGTGTGTTTTCGAAAGAATATATGAAATAGAGTACGACTGTAACTTACTAACTACACTAGACTGACTAGTCTCCAACACCCAGTAGGCCAGTTCGGGTAGTATGGCTGTAAAAGCATGTATGCGAGTGTAAATTCAGTAGTTCCTATTCTACATTTCATGCCAGTCGAACCAGTTCATTCATTAACTGAACTGAATAGTCTTTTCATATACCGTAAAATAATGTAACCAGACCTAATTAGTTTCACCTTGACATAATAATATTAATAATAGTAATAGTACCAATACCAGGAACAAAATTAAACTAAAACTGAGAACACAGTAACATATTTATGTCATTTTGCAACTACGACGACATACTATTTTCGGATTAGAATAGCTAGGGTAAAAAATGTGTGCGCAATTGACGACAGGACAGCTAAGGAAATGAAGATCTCTAATTTTCAACGCCCTTTTCTGGGGTGTGTGCCCCCCCCCCCCGACACATCGCTTACTTAGTCTTAGATCAGTCTCAGAAGACGGCTATTGACAGAAGACTGAGAAGTGGGTTTAGCACCAACAGCCGGCTTCCTCGAGAATCACAGATAATTAATTCAACAAACCATACCGAGTGGGAAGTAAAGAAATATGTTCTGTCTTATATCGAAAGCAATGCCAATATCAACTAAATTCAACGCTAATCGATCTGGTTTTCTGTCATATGACACACGATTCCATGGCGCTCAGTCAAGAGGATGTCGCGCAGAAATTGGTCGCCAACCATGATGTCAACACTTTCTTTTCGCCCAGAAAGAAGGCGCTGCCAAAATTCAACGCCTACTAAAATACTCTCATTTAACTGATAGACATACCGGTCGTTCTCAATGCAAGCGCTGGAATAGCGACTGTAAGGTTTTCGGGGGGAACTACAAGGTTTTCACAGCAACCTACCTGGCCAACTTGTTATTTATTTTTCGGATCCAATATGGCGGATGGAGGTGTTCCACCCTTCCCGGCATGCATGACTGCACGCATCTGCTGCCACCTCGCGAGAGCAACGGGAAATAGTTTGCACCATTTCCGCCCTGGTGGTTATGTGCGATGCTAATATATTCGCCCCAGTGCCAGCCATTTTGTATGTACATGTATAGCCGTGTTTACACGGGCGATTTAAAACGCCTCATATAAAACGCCTTGCCTAGATCGACTCACATTTGGCGTGTAAACGCGACTCTGAGGCGTTTTAGGGCTGAATCGATTCATATGAAACGGTTCATCTATACCACCTCACGAGGTGGTTTATTTGAAGCGATTCAGCTGGTTCCCGGGTGGCTGTAGTGTAAAATAGTAGTGCTTGCCAGCTACAGGGAGAGCAGTAACTAATCGCTGGTGCCCAGCAGTGTGAGGGACCGATTAGGCCGAAATATATTGAATGCGATCATATTTAACAGAATTACATACTCAAATAATGAAATTTTATTAAATTAACCCTAAATTCCAAGCGATATTAATGTAGCCGCTACATTGGTGTCATTATTCATATTGTGAATCGAAGTATGGAAACTAAACAAATAGCAGTGCTTGCCAGCTACAGGCGCCTGCTGGTTCCCGGCGCCGACACACTTTCAAACTCTGCCGTGTAAACACGCATCTAAAACGCTTCATATAAATCGCTTTGTCTAGATCGTTTCACAATTCCCCGTGTAAACACGGCTTATGATGTAGTGCTTACTTGGGATTTAACTGAGTTGAAGCATAATGGGGCTGTCACATTACGACGCATCGCGCCAATGTACGCCGACGTATGTGATTTTTGGCTGCTACGTTGGGATACGTTGTTATGCGTTAGGTGCTCGTTGGTATACGTCAATGTACGTCGATGTTCGTCCAGATACGGCATCACGCGTCAGGGGGTTGGCAAAGTTTTGTGCATGCACAAAACTTTCGATGTACGACAACATTCGACATTATGTATACGTTAGTCCTCGGCCGTACATTATGTATACGTTATGCGTACATTGATATACGTTAGATGTACGTTAGACAAACATTGTTCACTACATTGCACTACATTGGATAACATAAGTCTAATTAACATACGTCTAGCATACGTTTAGCGTTTCTCCAGCGTGTCTTGACATATGTAACGTATGAGGCGTAGTTCTGGCGATCGAATAACGTATATAATGTTCACCGGCATTCTGTGAACATACCGTGAGTGTAATTCGAGCTATTTTTCGCCGGGAGGCACTTTAGCCATATGTTGGTCATACATTGGCCATACGCTATGTATACGGTATGTATACGTCCAACTTTGCCCACCGTGTCGAAAAGTTAGACGCTTCTTGACGTAAAAAAGTGATTTTATGCAATCACAGCACGCTTGTGAGATGTGACAGGGCTTTTAGAAAAGGCCCTGTCACATTACGACGTATGGCCTTAGCGTATGCCAATGTATGTGATTTTCGGCCAACACGTCGATGGACATTGAGATACAGTATGAGTATGTTAGGCAGGCGTATGCTGGTATATGCTAGTATACCCTGTCAAACACCATCATACGGCATCACACGTCAAGGCTCCGAAAAAATTAACATACGACAACATGTTGGTTATACGTTAGGCATACGCTTTGTATACGTTATACATACACCGTTAAATGCTAGATGTACGTTATACATACGTTGAAGTACGTTAGTCATAAGTCGAGCCGGCGGAAACGTACAGTCCGTGTATTGCCAACGTATGAATAACGTACGTCTGGCGTGTATTTAACGTATAAGGCATACTTCTGATGATGGAATAACGTATATAACGTTTGCTGGCGTTCTGCGAATGTTGCATAAGCGTGTGTGAGTGCTTTCCCATCCAACGTATGGCCAACGTATGACCAATGTATGACCGACGTATGACCAACATGCCTCCCACTTGGGATAGGTTACTCATATGCTACACATACGCTGGTCATACGTCGAGAACGCGGGATGCACGGTAGTCAAACTTTGGCCACCCTTTCTATGATACACTCTGATACTCTGTCATATGCTAGCAATACGTCACACATATGTTCTGTATACATTCAGTATGTTATACATACATCCAACTTTGCCCCCCGCGCTGAAAAGTTTGACGAATCTCAACGTATTGGGGCCATTTCAGCCGTTGGCCATATGCTGACCCAATACGTCTCATTGTGACAGGGCCATAAGATTCTTCCGAATCTTACGAACAGCGGAATCAGTGATCAGGGGAGACATTGTTTAAACACCTACCATGCAGCCTAGAACGGATCAGTCTTTTGTAGCATAGTGTAGTGGTCTGCACTGACCTCTCAGGCAAGTAACCACATAGACAGGTAGGTGTGGGGAGTGTGTTGATATCAGGGAGCCTAGGTGGTGTAATGGTTAGCACACTGGCCCGGAATGCAAAGAGATGTGGGTTCGAGTCCCGCTCTAGGCACAGTATTTCCCATTTTCATCACCCCCACGACACTGGTTGCCGTGATCAGGATCCTGTACAAGCTTTGCGCTGTATGGTTGTTGAACCTACCCTGTGTATGTATGTGTTAGTGCATTGCCTGTATGTATGTAATTGTAAGCATTACAAGACTTACAATTCCAGGGGGACGAGTGTAGTGGTCTGCACTGACCTCTCAGGCAAGTAACCACATAGACAGGTAGGCGTGGGGAGTGTGTTGATATCAGGGAGCCTAGGTGGTGTAATGGTTAGCACACTGGCCCGGAATGCAAAGAGATGTGGGTTCGAGTCCCGCTCTAGGCACAGTATTTCCCATTTTCATCACCCCCATGACAATATTAAAGGAATAATTAACTAATTTCCACCAACAAATCCCTAAAACCCTGCTTCCTCCACCACAAACCATGCCACTTACCATCAAGTGAATTCAGGCAATAATCAAAACCAGTGATCAGGTCAATATAAATACACAAAAAATGTGTGGGCTGGTAAGGCCCCTGATCACTAGTCCCGCTGTTCGTAAGATTCAGAAGAATCTTAGTAACACTTCAACTTACCACTGGTAATACCAGGTAAGTCTTGTTTTATACCAGGCCTACATATTCTTGCCTCATCTTAAACGCCGGGAACCAGCGTCAGGGGAGAGATTTCGTACCTAAATTAGTTAATTATTTCTTCCTAATTATTCAACAATTGAACATTGAACTATTTCACCGTAAAAATGTTGACTAATTATCTTCCTGTCTCTTTTTAGAGCACATCTAACTGCCTTCACATCACCATAACCAACTCTAGTATCAAAATACTACCTTAAAGTTAAAGCTGCATAGTCTGATGAAAACATCAAATTTTCAAACAAAATAATTATGTAGATTTGATTCTACATATCTCACTTAGATACTGGTACACTTATTAAACATTTCTCGTCAGATAGAAGGGAATACAGAGGCAATTTAATATAATCTCTTACTGCTGAATCCTATGGTGTCAGAGTTTTGGCATTCTTGCTCAAATTAATCTAGCATGTTCACACTTCAAATATCTGAAAAGTTAGCCATTTAAAATCAAGTTATTTAAAACTAAAGTAAGGTAGATTATAACGATCAACCTAATATATTTATCTTTAAAAAGAATAGATAGAAACTCAAAACCATCGGACTATGCAACTTTTTTTTTGTAATTTAGTACACTAGCAATGGAAGGATGCAACATTGAAATATTCTTCTTTTCTGCCCACTGAGACAATCCATTGTAATAAAATAAGTAGGCATATCCCTTCTGAGTCGATTGGCTCCAAGTAATTTTGAAATAGTTCAGAACTTTATTACTTAGCTTGTACTCCATTAAAGTGGCCAGTTATACCTCGTGGCGATGGGAACCGTACTCCGACAAATGCTCTCCAAGCATAACCTTGTTTAGTTTTTATGTTTATATAACCAAATATGTGTGTCGAGAGTAGTGGACCCACTTCACCACCAGAAGTGGGGAGCTGCTGAGATCAGGGTGGAGGAGGGGGGTGGGGGGGGGGGGCTGAGGCTGGGACTAGCTGGCAGCTGTTGTTTTAAAAATGGCTGGTGAGTGGAGAGAAGAGAGGGTAAAACTGGGGTATTTTCAATTTTCTTTAGAGTAGTTCAATCAGGAAATATATTTGCTTTAATGTAAATATATGTTAGTACTTACATTGCATAATTCAATGAGAAACACATATAGATGAAAAACGTTTTCTTTTGTTGTTGAATGTAAAAAGGTTTGAACCCACAAGACAAAACAACTTCAGATTACAAGTTCAACACGCTAACCACTAGTCCACAGAGACCACACATCATTACTTGTCTAAGTTCAGGCTATTTGTGTAGGACGTCATATATACAAGGTGTGTGTGTATGTCTATATGTATGTATGTATGTGTGTGTATGTATGTATGTGTGTATGTGTGTATGTATGTCTGTATGTATGTATGTATGTATGTGTGTGTATGTTGTGTATGTATGTATGTCTGTCTGTATGTATGTGTGTGCATGTATGTATGTAAATGTATGTTTTGAGTGCATCAGTTTGAAATTTGTCAGTTACACTGTATATAAAAGGGGAAATTTTTTTGTTATTGAATGTAAAAAGGAGTGAACCATATGGAGTGAGATATGTGCATTTGAAAATTGTTAACTTCCAGATCTTTTGTATTACTATTAACTAATGCAGTAGCCATTCCACGCTGGCCACGTCAGCCGGGCCTGAGCATTAATAGTTCGAGGAGATCTGCTGCAAATGCACAGGTTTCCGGTTTTAATGCTATGATGGCAGCAGCCGTTCTGGGTGTGCCTATGCGTTAACATTTGGACGGGATCCATTGCAAATGCGCCGGGTTCTGCGCTTAATGCTATAATTCCAGCAGCCATATTCTACGATCCAGCCGGACCTAAGCGTTAATGGCTTGACGGGATCTGCCGCAAATGCGCAGATTTCCAGGTTTAATGCTATGATGTCAGCGACTGTTCTGGTCATGCGTTATCGCTTGGACAGGATCCATCGCAAATGCACTGGGTTTTGGGCTTAACGCTATGACGTCAGCAGCCGTTCCGCAGTGTATGCGCCAGCGGACGATTTGGGATCGCAGAACGTGCAGTTCGTCATAGGTGAGTGTAGAAACTGATATGGACATCACTGTCACAGCAAAGAGCTAAATGGAGAGCGGCAGTCAAGTAATAAAAGCAGTCTTTGTCGCATTGCGACCGACAGCATGATGATGATGCGCTTCTCGCGGGTTTGTTTTGCTTTGACGCATCCCACAATGCAACGCTCCGCTGGAATGGTGAGGTCGTCGATATAACCATAACTCGGGCCTATGGGCTTAACGCCTTGACTGTTCCGTCGCAGAGTAGCGCACGTGCAGAGGAACACCTACACTGGTCCCGATGACGTAGGCTTTTACGCCAAGCCTAAAGCTAGGATTCCTTACACACGGTATGCGGTATGCGGTATGCGGCATGCGGCGTGCGGCGTGATTACGGGATGGGTCCTTTCACCCACACACACACACCCACCCACACACAGTGTCAGGTTTCCTCACCACTGTTCTCTATGGCAAACGCAGCAGCATTCGCATTCGCATGCCGCACCGATCGCTACATGGACCGATTCAGTATTCGCATGCCGCATGCCGCATGCCGCATACCGCGTGTAAGGAATCACCCCCATAGACTTAGATGCTTTTAGATTTTTTGCCGCATTCGCATTCGCATACCGCATACCGCGTGTAAGGAATCCTAGCTTTAAGCCTTGCACGCAGTATGCAGTATGCGAATGCGGCAAAAAATGGAAAAGCATCTAAGTGAATAGGGGTGCTTCCATGCCTCCGAATGCGAATGCGAATGCGGCAACTGAATCGGTCCCTGTAGCCATCAGTGCGGCATGCGAATGCGAATGCTGCTGCATTTGCCATAGAAACCAAAACTGTTCCTTCACAAATTTGGAGGAAAAACCCCAACAAATGTTGGGGGTTGGTGTAAAGATCAACCATCACTCTCTGGCATGTGTGTTGCTATGATTTATTTCAGACAAGATGACCTCCAACTAACAGAAGCACGTACTGGTGGCGAACACAAGTTGCGTATCTGGAAAGTTGGCATATATCTAGGCCGCATATATGACATTCGCATGCCGCATGCCGCATGCCACATACCGCGTATAAGGAATCTTAGCTTAAAGCTTCCTTATACGCAGTATGCGGCATGTGAATGCGAATGCAAATGCGAATGCAGCAGAAAATCAAAAAGCATGTAAATGAATAGTAGTGCTTCCATACGTCCGAATGCGAATACAAACGGGAATGCGAAATCGAATATGGCAAACGGATCGACCCATGGACCGATCAGTGCGAATTCGAATGCGAATACTGCTGCGTTTGGCATAGAAAACAATAGTAACTTTGATCTTCCTTCACAAATTTGGAGGAAAAACCCCCAAAAATGTCATGGGTAACTTTTCTTTTTTTTTTTTAACCATATCCCAGCACAAAAAGTAAACATCGGCTATTGGGGGTTGGCATATATCTATTCCGCATATACCACATTCGCATTCGCATGCTGCATGCCGCATGCCACATGCCGCATACCGCATACCGCATATCGCGTATAAGGAATCTTAGTTTAAGGACTGCTTGTTCGTGGCAGGGGACCAAGCTACAGCGGTGTTAAGCTAGCATTCCTTACACGCGGTATGCGAATGCGGCATGTGGCATGCGAACGGGTTGATTCCTTTCACACGGCATGTGGCATGCAGCGATTTGGTTTGACTAGTACACAGTAACAACTTAAAAAAGATACCAAATGTGATAGGGGAAACCTCCCCCGCCGTTAAGTGAAACCCCACACCCTGCCTTATCAGGCATGTTGAGAGAGTCCCAGCGGCATGTCACCCACCCTGACATAACACCTCCCTCATCCACACCCACACACACGCCCACCCCCACCCCCACCCCCACCCCCACACATGGTGTCAGGTTTCTCACAACTGTTTTCTATGCCAAACGCAGCAGCATTCGCATTCGTATGCTGCACCGATGGCTACATGGACCGATTCAGTTGCCGCATTCGCATTCGCATTCGCATTCGGATGCATGGAATCACCCCCATTCACTTAGATGCTTTTCCATTTTTTGTCGAATTCGCATTCGCATTCGCATGCCGCATCCCACGTGTAAGGAATGTAGCCTTGAATGCGAATGTGGCAACTGAATCGGTCCCTGTAGCCATTGGTGCGGCATACGAATGCGAATGCTGCTGCATTTGCCATAGAAACCAATACCATTCCATCACAAATTGTGGGGAAAAACCCCAACAAATGTTGGGGGTTGGCATATATCTACGCCGCATATACAACATTCGCATGCCGCATGCCACATACCGCGTGTAAGGAATCCTAGCTTTAGTGTTGGTGTCGGCATTCGGCAGAAAAGTTTGTAACTAAGCGTAGTCAGAGAGCGTGTATATAAACAGATGAGAGGGACAACTCCCGCGAAAATCGGTAACATAGGCTGCAGTGGCGATCCTGGCGGTTATTGTTGAACAAGCCTTGAGTTTGCCGGTACGCTCAGTGCAAAACATTAATTTTCTTAAAAGATTAATAGAAATCCAGAACCCTAACCTTATAAATTCAATATAATCTTGTTGGTAAACATGTTTTCTATATGTGTACTAAGCGGCTTGTTTCTATTTGGTGTAGTTTGAGAGATATTTCACTTTTTCTGTAGGAAGATTGCACACGACCATTGACAAATGCCTTGAGTTTGGCCGTACGTATAGTGAAAAACGTCAGTTTTATTCCAAATTAATAGAAATCCAGAACCCTACCCATATCAATTTAATATAATCTTGTTGGTAAACATGTTTCCTATGTGTATTCCAATCAGTTTGTTTCTAGGTGTTGTAGTTTTAGAGATATTTAACGTTTTCTGTAGGAAGATTGCTCACCGCCATTGACAATGCCTTGAGTTTGCCGTACTCGTAGTGAAAAACGTCAGTTTTATTCCAAATTAATAGAAATCCAGAACCCTAACCATATCAATTTAATATAATCTTGTTGGTAAACATGTTTTCTATAGCCGTGTTCACACGGGGCAGTTAATTCGAATCATATGAATCGACTTGCCTAGTTCGGCTCAGATTTGGCGTGTGAACGCGCGTCTGAGTCGGTTTAGGGCTGATTCGAATCAACTAGTTCGCTTCATCTATACCACCTCTGTAGGTGGTTTATATGAAGCGAATTATATGATTCGACTTAGATCGCCCGTGTGAACGCAACCGACTAACTTGAGGCGGATTAAGGACGTCACACGCATGCGCAGTCGAGACCTTAGTTTGTTGACTTTCCGGTCGATCAAAAGCGCATATTATATCATTTAATTAATGAAACCGCTATCTATGCACAGATATTTTTTTCATGATTTATTTTTAGGGTTTCACTGCCCAGCAGAAGTTTTGACCGTTCCAAACCAATACGATTCAATCCATACATATCTAGGTCGAACCCACACTCTCTCGGTCGACGTCGACGCACCCAAACGTGTCTGGACTTGCTCATGCGCAGATATCCACTTCCGCATTAAACCGATTCAAAGCACTGCCCGTGTGAACGCGAAACACTTTCAAACTAAATCGAATCATATGATTCGATTTGTCTTATTCGCCTCACATTTTGCCCGTGTGAACACGGCTTATGTGTACTCCAATCAGTTTGTTTCTAGGTGTTGTAGTTTTAGAGATATTTAACATTTTCTGTATGAAGATTGCTCACTGCCATTGACAATGCCTTGAGTTAGCCCATTTGTTCAACAACCACCACTTGGAGCGCCACAGTCGGCAGGTGTTACAC
This sequence comes from Branchipolynoe longqiensis, assembly GCA_030323885.1. NCBI lineage: Eukaryota > Metazoa > Annelida > Polychaeta > Phyllodocida > Polynoidae > Branchipolynoe > Branchipolynoe longqiensis. Next base: position 1,483,328 of record CM059190.1, read on the forward strand.
GGTCTAGTATGAGAGTTGTCCCTCTCATCTGTTTATATACACGCTCTCTGGCGTAGTTGGTCACTTCATATCGGCGGTTAACGCTAGGTGGCGCCATCGTACAGGGTTAACCGCATTGGAGATTCGGGCCGTTGGTCTCGTGGTGGTTAAAGGAGCTGTCACACCCCCCCCCCCCCCCCCCCCCCCCCCCCCCCCCCCCCCCCCCCCCCCCCCCCCCCCCCCCCCCCCCCCCCCCCCCCCCCCCCTCCCCCCCCCCCCCCCCCCCCCCCCCCCCCCCCCCCCCCCCCCCCCCCCCCCCCCCCCCCCCCCCCCCCCCCCCCCCCCCCCCCCCCCCCCCCCCCCCCCCCCCCCCCCCCCCCCCCCCCCCCCCCCCCCCCCCCCCCCCCCCCCCCCCCCCCCCCCCCCCCCCCCCCCCCCCCCCCCCCCCCCCCCCCCCCCCCCCCCCCTCACTAGGACGTATGGCCTTAGCATTATGCACACGTTAGGGGTAGGTTGGAATAGTTTAGAACACGTTACCCGTACGTTCAGCCTGTTGGGAATGTGCAGTCCGCACACAGCCAATGGATGCATAACATACTCCTAACATACTTTGAACGTATGCCTGCCATATCTCCAGCGTACTTAAAGTCGCCAGCTATCCGCCGCGTGGAAAACAAACAAACTCGATTTGAAATTCTGATGCGACTGAAAACTCCCCAAAACACCAGCGGCCTGTCGTGGCTTCTGCGCATGCGCGGATTTTCGCACGTTGCGGCGATCACTGCTATTTGTTTTGTTTACACTCGGCGATTCGACGCTGATCGAGCTGCTACGTTAATATCGCTTGGAATTTAAGGTTAATTTAATTAAATTTAATTATTTTAGTATGTAATTCTGTTAAATATGATCGCATTCAATAGATTTCGGCGTAATCGGTCACTAACACTGCCGGGCACCAGCTGAGCTTGTAGCCGGCGAGGCCTCGGGTGTTTTGCGCCTCGGTTGCGGCGATTTGTTTACATTACATTCGTTGATTCGAAAATATAACTATTAATATCGCCGCCAATGCGGCGGTAGCCTTAATAACGCTTCGAATTTAGGGTTAATTTAATGAAATTTCACGATTTGAGTATGTAATTCTGTTAAATATGATCGCATTCAATAGATTTCGGCGTAATCGGTCTGAAATTTATTGCCGCCCATACTGGGAACCAGCAAACTTGTTACTGTGTGAGCCTGTTGCCGGCACAATTTCAGCCAATCACAGCGCAGCTTTTGCATTGCAAATGGCCGCCGCCTATGGGGGTGGCCATTTTGAAGACAACAAACTGCCTTTGCAGTTCAGACTAGCAGTGCCCTGGTCCCACTCTCCCCACACATACTTGGTTCATTTAAACATAAAAACTAAACAAGATTGTGCTTGGAGAGCATTTGTCGGAGTACGCGCAGTGTCCCAGCGAGCTATAGCTGGTCCCTTTAACGTATATGCTGTACTTATAGTGATGAAGTAACATACGTAACGTTGGTCAGCGTACCGTGAGCGTTTTGCGAACGTTTTGCTAACCACATGAATGTTCTCATACGCTAGCAATAGGTCAGAGATACGTTCTGCATACGTTACGTATGTTGTGTGTACATTGTGTGTACACCCATTTTTATCCCCTGCCCCTGCAAAGTTCGACGAATGCCGACGTATTGGCAAATTGTCGTATGTTGGGCACGCGCTGACGCCGAACGTCATAGTGTGACAGGCCTTTTAGTCAGTTCGCGGTTTGGGTTATCTTGTATCAGGCGTGAATTACCGATGTTATGAATAACATCCACAATAATGCAGAATCAAGTGGTAGTCCACTTTTAACAAACATGTGACACGAGATTACACAAGGGAATACACTGTGCACATTTTTTAACAGTTTAGACAACGCAAAGGTCTCCCTCTCTGAAAATGAAATCTCCCTGGCAAAACGAGCAGATTAAATAACAACTACCAAAGTATACCCACCAGCCTATAACATGTGACTAAACCAATAAAACATATACTAATGACAAAGCTATAGTTGACCAAGGCAATTTAAATGAGTCATGCAACCATTATTTGCATAATCCAACATCCACTACTACCTGTGTCAGCAAGTCATGCTCATTGTATTAATATAATAATAATAAAACATTTATATAGTGCCCGATCCAGCAAGCCGTTCTCAGGCGCTTTACATAACAAACAAATATACAGGAAAATATATTTCACCTAGTTAAAAGCAGATTTAAACAAATGTGTCTTAAGACCTTTTTTAAAAGCACCAACAGATTTACAATCTGTGATATATGTCTCCTCACAGGTATGATAATCAAATCACTGATATAGTCTAAAGGTAAATGGATATTCTCCAGTCTACATGTGCAAAATAAGACCCCCCCCCCTACTATATTTGTAATGCCTCATTTTAACCTGTTCATATACACTTTTTTTTTTCTTTTTTGAGGCTGTATTTATTCTGTCCATAGCATATAAGCCCAAGTACTCAGGCTTGTTTTCAATGCTGGCCAGCTGTAGTGTTGGTGTTATCTGTTGATTGCCTGCATTACAGTAGCAGGTAAGTAGTTGGTTGATATGGTTAGTAGTCTATGTTAGGTTTTTTTAAATTTTCTTGGCATATATATATTACATTTCTTTTCTACTCTTACTACTAGACTAGCCTACTCCTATTTTCATATCATAGGCTTGTACTTAGTTATGTGGTGTGCTATCTGGCTAATTTTGGCATGGTTACCTTCCAATGGCCATACCCGCTGGTGGGCCGTGATATTTCACATGCCCCCTTGCAGCACAGCTTAGTGGGGGTTTCCTACCCTTACTTTAACACATATTTTTGGTATGTTTTTAGGTCAGGAATTTGTCTTCCTTTACTGTTTGGGTGTTCCACACCTTGGCAGCCATTTCCGGTGTGCTTCTTTCATGAGCTTTTATTTGGCTTCTGGTCTGCCTTAGTAGTGGCACATTATTTGCTTTAGTATTTCTTTGTGGTTGTGTTAGGAGTTTGTTGTTTTGACTATAGCTATATGCTAATGTAATTTTACTTTGCACTATAATTGCTCAGGCCGGAAGACCAGCGCCTCGATGCTGAACAAAGATGTTATTCAACTGGAATTTAAAAATAAATTGAACAAAAAATATACAGAAAAGAGGGGTGGGCGATTTTTCAGGCATGGGTGGGGATCACCAATTTTATTGCGAAGGGTCTCTATTTTCAGAAATTGCTTGATGACATGGCTTGATGAGGCGGTCTGTGCACACAGGTCAATAGTAAGGAGAACGGGGCGTAGCTCAGGTGGTAGCATGTCCACCTGTGAAGCTGTCAGTCATCCGATCGATCCTGCTCAGTAGACCCATTTGCAGTTTGGGCTATTTTCCGTTCTAACCAGTGGTCCACAACTGGTTCATTAAAGGCTGTGGTATGTTCTGTCCTGTCTGTGGGAAAGTGCATGGAAAATACCCCTTGCTGCTTATCGGAAAGAGTAGCCTATGTGGTGGTAACGGGTTTTCTCCAAAGAAATATGTCAGAATAACCATATTGTAAAATATTCCGATACTCAGCAAGGGGGAAATGCAAATGTTCTATTACTGATCAGTGTACGTGACCAGGTGCATATATATAAAAAATATATATATATGGGTTGGTGGTGCCTGAGTGGGATGTAAATAGACATAGTGGTGCTGGCAGGTCTGGGTGTGATTGCACTCAGGCAATAGCCCTTCTGCTGGGGTAGGGGTCACCACACTCAAAAGGTCAAGGTTGGTGGTGACCACGGGGCCATACCACAGGGCCATACAGCTACTGCCTGTATGCATGAAGCGGTGTTAGCTTACACTCAGTGTGTTTGCGCTAACACCGCTCTTTACGTACTGAGTTTTCGGCGCTAACCTAGAAATCCCCACCAAAACCAGTTTTGGCTCGCTAACACCGCGTCATACATATGGGCCCCGGTGGTGGGCAGACCACTGGTATCCATGGAGTCCAGGAATGCTGGATTCCTATTGGTAGGACCAGGAATGCTAGATTCCCATTGGGAGAAGGAGGTGGTATGATACTTTACAATGAACTACTTTGACTCGTTTGAGTGTGGTGATCCATTTCCCAGCAGAGGGGGTAGGCCCTGAGTGCACTGACATCCAGAGCTGCCAGCACCACTATGTCTATTTACATCCCACTCAGGTACCACCAGCCCTTACATATACATACATGCGCTTGGTCAGGTACACCGATCAGTAATAGAACATTTGCATTCCCCCCTATGCTGTATATCGGAATATTTTACGATTTGGTGCTGCATAGAGCCTTAAAATTCACAAACCTTTCTAAAAAACCAACACTTGTACGTGGTTTTGATCCTAGATATCCAACTTAGATACTGCTGCATTTATTAATCATTTGGTGCCCCTTAGAGGCTTAAAATTCATTGTTTTCAATCTGTTGGTGTTCTGTAAGTTGTGATAATCAATTAAAAAAAAATCTTTATGTAATCTTCTCTCCAATAGTACCATCTATATTAGGATATGAATTTGCTAACATATAGTATAGAAAACCAACAGTCAATTTAAACTGTCATAGTCCGTCGGTTTGAGTTTCTGTAATTTCATTTAGATAACTATGTTAGTGTCATTGTTTATAATCTACATTACTTTAATTCGCAGGATTTCGATTTTAAACGGCTAACTTTTGATATATTTGAAGTGCAAACATGCGAAATTAATTTTGGTAAGCAAATCAAACATCATAGACTGCAGCAGTAATGACAGGTTCTATTAAAATGACATAGTGTTCCCTTCTACGCAGCAACAAATGCTTAATGGCGTTCTCTGTGGTGGAGTGGTTAGAGTGTCTGACTTTTTTCTAGGTCAGACTCCTAATCTGAGGGTCGGCGGTTCGATTCCCCGTGCCCCCAGCTCTGCCAATTTGGATTTCCACCGCTGTGTATAACTTACAGTGTCATCAAAGGCCAGTTGCTCTCATACCATGTCTATGTGGTGTGGGAGGTTAAAAATCCCTTGGGTCAGTAAAAGTGTAGGCTCAGGCTTTCTATCGACCAGCAGTGGAATGAGGAAGACCAGTCATCTATGACTGAAATTTCCCCTGCTTAAACAACTAATGGACCAAAAAAAAACAACAAAAAAAAATGAGTGCACCGGTATCAAAGTTAGAATCAAATGTAGATAATTGCTTTGGTTTTGAAAATTTGACGCTTTCGCGAACTCTGCAGTTTTCATAGAACACGTTACAGCTGAAGCCTATGGTGTTATCATTTTCACGTGCATACCAAAATAAATTTGGCAGATTTTCACTTCAAATATCTCCAAAATTAACCATTTAAGATAAAAGTTATTTCGAAATTAAGTAGATTATAATGATCAACCTCATATATTTGTCCCCCCAAAAATAAAAATAGGACGGACATTAAAAAACCATCAGACTATGCAACTTTAATGGAAATGAGAGGACGGTGGATACAATGTTCTAATTGATCGATTGATTGATTGATGGTTGCTTTACGCCGTGTCGGCGGGTGATGAAAATGGGAAATATTGCGCCTAGAGCGGGACTCGAACCCACATCTTTGCATTCCGGGCCAGTGTGCTAACCATTACACCACCTAGGCTCCTTGATATCAACACACTGCCCACACCTACCTGTCTATGTGGTTACTTGCCTGAGAGGTCAGTGCAGACTACTACACCCGTCCCCCTGGAATTGTAAATCTTATAATGCTTACAAGTACATACATACAGGCAATGCACTTACACATACATACACAGGGTAGGTTCAACAACCATACAGCGCATAGCTTGTACAGGATCCTGGTCACGGCACCAATGTCATGGGGTGTTGAAAATGGGAAATATTGCCCCTAGAGTGGGACTCGAACCCACATCTCTTTGCATTCCGGGCCAGTGTGCAAACCATTACACCACCTAGGCTCCCTGATAGCACCACACTACCCATGCCTACCTGTCTATGTGGTTACTTGCCTGAGAGGTCAGTGCAGACTACTACAGTTCTAATTGGTTTCTAATTCATGCTGAGTGTGTAGAGAATCTTATGTGGTGGCAGAATTGAGGGTAAAGACTCGCTAATTACAGTAAAACCTCCCTAACCGACCACCTCCACAGATCGACCACTCCCCTATATCGATCGCTTTATTTGGGTCCCAGCAATACCATTGTAACCATATTCTAACTCCCCACATCGACCACCTCCCTAAATGGATCACTTAAAGTGGGTCCCAAGGTTGGTCGATTTAGAGAGGTTTTACTGTACAGTAAGCAGTAAGCAGTAAGCAATGGGTGCCCCACTCGCTGTGTGACATAAGAGACTATGTGGAAAATATGATAACACATAGTGCCCAAGATTATGACGTGATGTTCATATGTAAGAGACAGTTAATGTTTAGTGAAATGTTCCCTCTATGCACCAGTAAGAGTGCAAGTGGAGGGGAAGGACATTTTTAATATATGTTTATTGTAACTGTCTGCAACCACCTGTTACCACAGGGCTGATGGGCAAGCACACCCAGCCATCCTGCATACATTATGGACACCACCTACAGTTGGGGTTGAGTGACAGCTGCCCCTATTAGGGCGTCGCCCCACAGACTGTAGAGGGTGTCTGATTGGCTGGCTGTGGGAGGCCCAGTCACCTGCATCCCTTGCACCTGACATGCAGACCTCACTCTGATATATATTATTCTTCATTTCACTTCTGGAGACCTCTGGAAAAAGAAGCACTTTTGAGAGCGACTCTGAGCTAGGCACTCTAGCAAGAGACACTCTTCTCTTGTCCAGGAACCCAGATACTCTGTCTGAGGCTCCACTTTCTATACACAAACTAACAGCAGCTATTCAAAAGGCACTGAGCTGTGTGCAACAGCCAGGGGACTCCGGTTCAATGGGCTGTAGGCACTGATTCTTATACACACTAATAAGAGTAATGAGGATCTGTGTGGACAGTAGGTAAGAAGTGAGGGTGATAGGTCGCCAGTAGGTGAACAGGAGTTGATGCCAATAAAGCACAACTTCTTCACTGTCAATCTTGCACGACTTGTCTTCCCTTTCTTCCTTATGAGTTTGTTGGAGAGCGGCATCAGGTGGGAACTGACAGGCAGTTGTCAGAACGCACCTGGGGAGAGTAAGTGGTATAATGGGGCTCCGACGGCCGAGTACCCAACATATTACACACAGATCGACCACTCCTCTATATCGATTGTAAGGATATTCTAACTCTCTAAATATGACAGAGGGAACCCACCCACAATTGAGAAAGAAGATAGGAATATTATATTAGTATCAGAGGTTGAGAAGGCTATCAATGATCTAAAGTCAGGTAAGGCTCCTGGAAGTGACCAGATAACATCAGAAATGATAAAAGGACTAGATGAAGTGGGGATTCAAATCATTCATAAGCTAGTAAATGACATCTATGAGACTGGATTTATACCATTGAATATGAATGAATCCATATTTGTACGACTCCCAAAGAAGCTAAAACCAACATTGTGTACTGAGTACAGAACACTAAGCCTGATGAGTCATATGTTGAAGATGATCCTGAAAATAATTTTACTGAGAAACAGACAGAAAATTGAAGAACAAATCAGTAACGTACAAAGTGGGTTTATATCTGGAAGAGGTACACGTGAAGGGATTTTCAATATGAGAATGATTTGTGAACGTTATTGTGAAGTGAACCAGGATGTTTATGCCTGCTTTATTGACTATGAGAAGGCCTTCGACCGAGTCAATCATGAACTGTTAATCAAATGTTTACAAGATATTGGTGTCAATGGCAAAGACATTAAACTAACTGTGAACTTATACTGGACACAACGTGCATTTATAAAAATGGAGCAGGGCCTATCGGATGAAGTTATGATTAAACGAGGAGTTCGACAGGGGTGTGTATTGTCACCATGTCTATTTAACCTGTACACAGAGATGATTTTCAGACACATTGAAGATTGCAAGGGAGTGACAATAGGTGGCATGAACGTCAACAATCTTAGATATGCCGATGACAGTGTAATACTAGCAGACAGTGAGAAAAACCTACAAGATATAGTGAATAGAATCAATAAAGCTGGAATACTATTCAACATGAAGATGAATGCCAGGAAGACCAAAACAATGGTTATAAGTAAAAAGACAGATAAACCAAATGTCAATATAACCATAGATGGCACAAACATAGAACAAGTATCCAAATTCATATATCTCGGACAAAAGATTACAAATGATGGGAGATGTGAGGAAGAAATTAAAAGAAGGATAACAATAGCCCGAACAACATTCTCCAAAATGTATAGAGTGTTAACATCAAGTAAGATATTAATACAAACAAGGAAGCGTATTCTTCAGTGTTATGTGTGGTCTACTCTAATGTATGGGGCAGAGACATGGACAATCTCTAAGAAAATGTACAAACGTTTAGCAGCATTTGAGATGTGGACTTATCGAAGGATGATGAAAATATCATGGACAAAGAAGATCACCAACAAAGAAGTTCTCAGAAAAATTAAAAATAAGAAAAGCTTGTTTGCCACTATACAGACAAAGAAACTTATTTATTTTGGCCACATCATTCGTCAGAGTTCAATATACCGTACATTGTTGGAAGGGAAGGTGAATGGCAGCAGAGGGAGAGGGAGACCAAGAACATCATGGTTTACAAATATTTCACAGTGGACAGGCTTGAATTATTCACAGTCTATCAGAACAGCACACCATCGGGACAAGTGGAGAACCATTGCATCCAACCCTCGACTAGAGGGAACTATTGATTGATTGAAACCGACCACCTCCCTAAATAGACCAATTAAAATCTGTTCCACGTCGGTCGATTTAGGTTTTGCTCTCTTTATTATTATTTTTTTCTTTTCTTTTCTTTTGACTAAACGATGTGGATGTTTTGGCGTATGCGCGTATGCGTAGCTACGCCCCTGAATGAACACCTGTGGTTTAACACTATTGTTACTAAAGATGACGGTATGCGTCACTCAACTGATGCTAAAGGCCCTGTCACACTACGACGTAACAACGTCAGCGTAGGGAGAACGTGAAGAACGTTGAACTTCTCGGCGTAGTAGGCAAATTTGGGCACAAGTTGAACGTGGATGCAGCGTAGTTGAGGAGAGCGTAACGTCGGTAAAGTGTAGTGATACCGTCATTCAACGAGAGAGGACAACGTCACTACATTCACGGAACGTTATGAACGTTATTCCATCGACAGAACTACGTTATGTGACAGTACATACGGTACATACGTCATGACACGGTGGCGAAACGTTGAACGTACATTCTCCTGACGTTCCCATTATGCCGCGTGGACGTTTCCACCAGGCTTAATGTGGGTCAACGTAGTGGAACGTAGTTGAAGGTAGTGAGCAGCATTTGACTAACGTCCGTTTAACGTCATTGACGTTCGCCGAACATGTACAGAACGTATGGCGAACGTAAACCCTTATGTTCGAGTTACGTCGAAAGTTTTGAACAGGTTCAAAACTTTGACACGCGCCGACGTAACATAACGTAACGTGACGTAGCTCGACGTCAGTCTAATGTCATTCTGACGTCATCATAACATAACCCAACGTACGTCAACGTAATGACGAAACGAGATCACATCAGGCTTACGTTTGCTCGTTATGTCGTAGTGTGCCAGGGGTATTAGGTCCACCTTGGACACAACCTGGCAGTTGCTGTAGCAACGAGTAAACACTGCATTGGCAGTAGCAGGCATGGGTGTGCTCATGGAATATAAATGCACCTCTGCTGCCTCGGTTAGACGTGGGCGAGGGAGAAGGAAGCACATCCGGGTCCAGCAATCTTTACCTACTAATTCAGGATAAAAATGATTCCAATAAACCAAAAAACTATGGTCATGTGACCTAATCTTGGTATAAGTGATTGAATAGACGTAGCAGGGCGTGGTGGGTGGGCCCTCGCCCACGTCTAACCGAGGCTCCTACCTCGGTAAAACAATAGTTATCCATCATCTATACCCAGGTAAGATTCGTCTAACTAATCTATTTTACCTCGGTATACCGCCTCTGGCTAGCCGCAGGCTAGGGAGACCTGTACGTAATATCATTTTTATCCTGATATTCCTGTTAGTTATTATGATTCTATTATCAAGTCTTATTTAAGTATGTGTGTACAATTGGTATGACAATAAAGCGAAAAGTTCACTTTGTCTCACCTTTGTCGTTTAGTTGGTGAGTAGCCTCTGTGCGATAGGTTGAGGCTTCTCTAGTCGCTTGTGATAATATTTTGCAAACGATCTAGCGGTTTTCCATCCTGCATGAGCCAGGATCCGTTTCACGGAAATGCCTAGTAATCTGGCCTTAGATACCATTGCACCACGTGTAGAGTGCGATGAATATCTGTTTGTGTTGACTCCTGATAGTTTTAACACAGTCATGGTCCATCTGGCGAGGGTGTCCCTCGAAATGCCCTTGTGGGGCTTAATAAAGCTCACCAAAAGCTGCCTTGAGTTTTGTATGGTTCTTGTCTTGGATATATATGTCCGTATTGCGGAGACTACACATAATTTTCGATCCTCTGTGAAACTAGTGACACTGATTGTCGACAGGGGATCACCTAAACGATTTGATTTCAACAAAGTTGTTAAATCAAACGTTGCTTCCTTGTTATCGATTTCAAGACCATTGAGCGACAGGGCGACTATTGTTTGGCCCCTGTGTCCTGTAACCAGCAGAAGAAGCAAAGCTACTTTGAAACGTAATAGCTTAACGTCCAGGAACTTATTCTCTGGCCATTCCTTGAAGAGTTTAAACACAAGAGATACATCCCAAAACCTATTATATTTGGGTTTGGGAGGGTTCCTCTGATAAATTGATCGTATGATCCAGCAAATAACATGGTGTTTACCCATTGTTTGTCCATTAATCCTAGGTAGGATTATTGACAGCGCACATCTGGCTGCATTGATAGCGCCATATCCTAAACCTTCGTCTTCTAAGAAACATAGGAAACATCCTACCTGGGATATTGTCGGGTTCATTGGCTTAACTTTCTTAAGTAAGCAATATATACCCCATTTCTTTAAATAGGTTACATACATTTTCACAGTTCCCTTCCTCCAGGCGTGAGAAACCAGCCGTTGTTGTGTAATCTTATCCAAGCCGAATTGTTCCAAATATTTATTTGAAAAAGGAATGCTACCAAAGGAGTCGTCGACACGTTTCCGTGGCGCGCTAACGGTCCCTGATGTTTCAGGTTTCCTCGGTATCTTGGGAAGCGTAGGCTGCTTTTGGCCGTCGCGACTAATCTCGCTAGCCACGGTTGAGTGTCCCATTCGGGGACGATGAGGATGGCGTGTGTTTTGTCCATTTGTATCTTTCGGGCGACTTTGCTAATAATGGTAAAAGGGGGGAAAATGTAAAAGAAATGATTTTGCCAATTTAGCGAGAAGGCATCTATGTGCCAAGCATTCGGTTCGGGGTGCCACGAAACATATTTCTCCAGTTTCAAGTTATTACGTGAAGCAAATAAATCTATAACCGGCCAGCCCCATATGTTACAGATCTGTTTGAAAATTGATGGGTTTAGTGACCACTCTAAGTGGTCATGGAAATGGCGACTCATCTTATCGGCAAGACAATTCTGCGTACCGGGTATGTGTGTTATTGTTAACCAGACCTCAAAGCTTTGCGCCCAATTCCAAATGAGTAGTGCCAACTCGTTACACTTTATTGATTTTGTACCTCCCATATTTCTGACATAAGCCATGGCCGTGGTGTTATCCGTAAGGATACGTACATTATTTTTGGGTACTTTAACAAGGCTGGTTAAACCTAAGTAAATGGCTCTTAATTCTAAAACATTAATATGATCGGAAAATTCTGATTCTAGCCATCTTCCTCCCGTTGCTACATCATTGCGATGTGCCCCCCAACCTTGCAGTGACGCGTCAGTTGTAACTGTAGTATTGGGCTCACCCATTCTAATGGGATTGGGGGAGTTATCAAAGTGACTTAGCCACCAATAAATGTCGGCTAGTCCATTCTGAGAGATAAACATTCTCTTTTCAAAGTTACCCTTTGCTCGGGCCAAAGCTAGATTTTTATCAATTTCCAGGGACTTAACATGTGCAGCCCCATATAAAATAGCAGGGCTGTACGAAATCATTATACTGATTAAGACTGCGACCTCTCTTATCTTTGGCCTAGAAATGTCTAACAGCTGTATCGCTGTGTCCCGCAACTTATCCTTCTTTTGTTGTGTAAGTGACACGGTCATAGCCGTCGTGTTTAAAATGAAACCTAGACACTTAAGCTCCTTAGTAGGAGAAAACACGGATTTCTTATCATGTATGAAGAAACCCAAGTTTGAGAAAAGTTGACATAAATCTTGAACGGCGAGCTCGCATTGTGTGAAAGATTGTCCCATAATGAAAGAATCATCAATGTATGGAAACATACAATGACCAAGTTTAGCCATTTGTGAAAAAACCGGTTTCACCAACTTAGTAAAAAGGCGTGGTGCACACGCCAAACCATTAGGTACGCAGGTAAATTAAAAAAGCTGGCCATTCCAGACAAACCTTAGATATTTGCGATACACCTCCTGAATAGGGACGGTATAGTAAGCATCTCTTAAATCGACACTCGCTAGCCAACACTCTGGGGTGATCAAATCGCGAGCTGTTTCTAAGGAAAACATTTTGAAATGTTGGTATTCAATGATTTCATTTAATTTAGTTAAATCTAAGATCATTCTAATGGACCCATCTGGTTTAGGAGTGGAGAAAATATTTGAAATGAATTCACCCTTAGCATGTTGTACTCTTTTGACGATGCTTTTGGCTTCAAAAAGCCTAACCTGTTCATTTAACTGAAATTTTTCTTGCGAATTGAATTTATATGGAAAAGGAGCTCTTTTCTGGACAGGTAATTGTGTGAAAGGAATTGCAATGCCTTTAACAATACTAATAACCTCTGGGTTTGTGGTTAATTGTTGCCATTGCTCTAAATAATTAACAATGTTGCCCGCTTGAAAAAAGCTTACATCAGTTTGTGTTTCCTCTGTGACCATTTCAGGGCCAGGAGGCTGAAAAGTTTGTGTGGCGTTCTCTACTTGTTCCCTGGTTTGGGGAACTGCGGCTTGGGAACAAACTCCCTTTTGTAACCGCGGTTGTTGTTCCAGTTGAGGGTTGTCTGTCGCCTCGACCTCTTCCCCTCTGGCTGAATGCGAAGGATGGGCCGCCCCTGAACGGCCTTCCTCCCCGGCGGAAGCGAAAATCCGTCCTGCTTCGTCTGAACCCGAGTGGGTTTTGGGATTTACGGCCCTTGAGTTCCGTGTTCTTGGCACTCTTAGTGCCCACCTCTACTTGCTTGTACAGATAGGCAAGCTGACCCCCAAACATCTTGGACTTGTCCAGAGGTTTGCCTTTGATGGGGGTAGGTCCGGAATACACTGTGTATTCCTTGCCGTCATGATCAGTCATCTTCTTTGACCGGGCGACCTTTTGCCCGCGTCGGTAGTGACGGATTTGAACACATTTTCGAAGCGGCGATGTGTCATGTAGTTACTCGCCGCAGCGAGCAAGGCAATGCCCCTGTCCATTACCCGAGCCAAGGACGAGAACTTATTCTCGGTTTGCATGCGGTTTGCAACCGGTTTAATGGAAGTCAAGGACCCCAAAACTGCCTTATGGATCAAAGATAGGGCAGTTTCATAGCGGCGACGTTCGTCTGACAGATGGATGCCAGCACCCATCTCCTTACATACCGTAGCGGGAATACCGTTGACGCCGGAGATCTGTTCAGTCAATTTATTAATGACCTCAGCTGGTTTGAAGGTTGTAAAATGGCCATTGACCGTTTTCCTCATCATGGTTGTGGTACGAACATTTTTTGCCTTTTTCTTGACAATCTTCTTCCCAACCGTAGCGCCTATTTTGGCGTACACCCCAGCGCGTGCCGTATCGGAATCTGATTCCGTGGAAGAGGAGTCGTCTGACGAGTCCGAGGACGAGTCTTTCTTTTTCTTTTTCTTTGACTTCTTAGGGCGTTTAGCGTTAGCGGCCTTGGTGAACTCATCACCTGAGCTGCTTACTGTGTGGCGTTTCTTGCCGCGCGCTTTCGGTTTCGGAACCTCTGGGGCCGAAACTGTGTCTTCCTCGTCGTCGGAAAAGTCTTCCCAATCCTCATCAGGGATTTGGGGAGGGCCCGCAAAGGAAAGAGCCTGGAATTGGCGCATCTTTTCCTCCATCATAGCTGCCATCTTAGCCTCCCAATCACTTGGTTGAGGTGGCTGGTCACTGTCCCGGTCGGACGTCTGTGCCCCGGGCTGTGGAGACGGCGGAGCCGTAGCCGCTGGTGACGAATCGTAATCCGTAGGGGCAATGCCCTCGGCTGCCGCAGGCTGCTTATTCCGCCGAGTGGCCATCGGTTCCTGTAACGACAAAGTGTTACTTAACCGGAATCATCTCAACTACACAAAGTGTAACCAGTAAACTGGGTTGAGGTAACAGGTACAGAATAGCGTGTATTACAACGTTTCAGTACAGGCGTGAAGCTAAATTTTGCCGTAGGTTTAGGGTAACGAAACCAACCAAACGGGGGGTATCGATCCTAAGATCGCCCACTTTCTCTGTTCCGTACACTTCTCCCACCCGTGGCTAAGACGCCAGCAAGTTGGAGAAAATATTACGAAACTCGGAGGTTCGCCTTAAAACCGGTCTGGGGTGTCTATAAAAAACACCCAGAAGCATCCCCAACAACATCCTCTATTCAGGATCCGGGAGAATTTTCTTAGGAAATGAGCCACTCGGGTTACCATTTCTCCCTGTCTCAAAAACAGGTGTCGATAGAACAAAGGACTATCGGTTTCATTTGTGCCAGCGGCACCCAGTGTTCTATCCTCAAGTAAAAAACACGTACAAAGTCCAAAATGGACCTGAGAAAGTTCTGAACTTTCATAATGTGATGCTATAAAGCATCATACACAATTTAACCTAAGATTCCATTACTTACTTTGTTAATAAGTGGTCTTAGTAGATAAATCCTGTTGGAGCAACTCACAAACGTCCTCCCATTGTGAGTCACTTATGCTAATTGCTGGACCCGGATGCGCTTCCTTCTCCCTAGCCTGCGGCTAGCCAGAGGCGGTATACCGAGGTAAAATATATATATATATATATGGTTTCCGGTGGTGGCAACTTGTGAGAGTGCTCAATTCTATTATTGACCCACTATCTACCGGTCTACAATACAGGGTGATGAATGATGTATGTTCATGTATAGGTAGGGATAGTCCAATGGTTTCAAGTTTCTGCCATTTTCTGAGATAAATACATTGTGTCGAGATATTACAGTTGTTTATTATTACCCATTGTTACTGTTGATTACTTGTTACTCTGGTTTGCACTATTTGATGATTAACATGTCACACTTGCTAGTGTTTATTACTCGTTACTCTTGTTCTCGCTATTTGATGATTAACATGTCATGCTGATCATTACCTGTTGCTAGAGTTTATTACTCGTTACACTTGTTCTCACTCTTTGATGATTACCATGTCATGCTGATTATTACCCATCGTTACTGTTTATTACTTGTTACTCTTGTTCTCACTATTTGATGATTAACATGTCACACTGATTATTACCTGTTGCTACTGGGTTTTTTAAATATCTTTTTTTATTGACACAGTATTTATTCTGCCCATACCGTGTAAGCTCCCGCGAGGGTGCTTGTTTTCAATGCTGGACAGCTGTGAGGAATGTTATGGTGTATGCCGGTTCCGGTTCCAGATCCGGTTCCGGGTTGGTATCCGCGACATCCACCAGCATTTATTTAAGTAGTTAGTATATATGTTAGTTTTTTGTGTGGGTATAACTTTCTATCCTGAAACTAATATATTAGCCTAGTATGTACACCTAGTGAGGTGGTAATAGGCTTGTGGATGAGGATGTGTTCCCAGAATTTGTTTGTTTGTTTTGTTTGCAGCTTTCCTTTTACCTGTGCCCTGTCCCTAGTTAGTGCCTAGATGTGCCAGACCACATCCATACTCTTCAGGACTGTGACAGGTGGGTCGGCTGCGGTGTTAAATTGTTAACCATAGTTCTAACAGCATTTTCCCTGACGTTTTGGTTTTACCACCTTCCTTTCACCTGTGCCCTGTCCCGAGTTGGTACCCGGGTGTGCCAAAACAGACCCGTACCCTTTGGGACTGCGACCTGGCGGTGGGTTGTGGTATTTTCTGATGCCATAGTGTATTATAGGTTGTGTTCGGTGAGCATGGTTGGTATGTCAGTACCTTTCGTGATTTGTGCCAGAGCACATATTATTACTCATTACTCTTGTTCTCGCTATTTGATGATTAACATGTCATGCTGATTATTATCATTGTTACTTGCTTACTTACTGGATGACTGCTACATGGTACGATTACCGATTGACCCTGTTCATTACTGCTGTGACCGGCTTACCTACCTTACTACGACCTGTTACAATTTACCGCCTTGTTTCATGCACACTGATACTAGAGGTCCGATTACTTGAACTACCCGACCTGCTACAGGTTCTTGATTTGTTTTGAATAAACCTAATTGTAAACAAACTGTGTCGTTCTCGTTTTGTCAAATGAACCAAATTAGATTGATCTTAATAATCTACTTTACTTTGTTTTGAAATAACTTATTTTAAATCACTAACTTTGGAGATATTTGAAGTGAAAACATGTCAACTTAATTTTGGCAAGCACATCAAAACTCTACACAACAGGCTTCAGCAGTAACAGGTTCTATTACATTGGCTTACTGTGCCCTTCTATGCAGGAACAAATGCTTACAGTTGCATAGTCCGATGCTTTCGAGTTTTTGCTATTTTCTGAGATGAATATGTTATACTAATCTTTATAATCTACTTTACTTTAGTTTGAAGTAACTTTAATTTTAAATGGCTAAGTTTGGAGCTATTTGATGTCAACACATGCCAAAATAATTTTGGCAAGCACACCAAAAATCTGACACCATAGACTTCAGTAGTAAAGGTTTCGATTAATTGACTTATTATGTCCTTCTATGCAGCAACAAATGCTTAATAAATGCACCGGTGTCTAAGTTGAATATATAGAATCAAATCTAGATAAGTGTTTTGGTTTTGAAAATTTGATGTTTTCATCGGACTATGCATCTGGAAGGAGGGGAGAAAGGTGTCAACATGTCTTACGGTTCCAGTCACGTGACCAGGAACTGGACGGTGATTGGCTGTGAGGAGTGCGCGGCAGAAAGATGTCGACACCTCTCTCCCTACACCCCTCTGGTAAGTCAGTGTATGGAAGTGGTGTGCTGAATTAAGTAAAGTATTTTTTTAAACCAGTTTTCTCCAGTTGCCCTGTTCTTCACCGCACTCTTGGAGTTTCTAAACTTGGCCTGTCCATTCCCTGATGTTGTCTTCCCACCTGTTCCTTTTTCTGCCTTGTCTTTTGCTTATGGCAGTGGGTAGGTCCATCGGAAAAGTAGACGCTCCCACCCTCCATGGCCGTAATCAATTAACACGACCCGGGTCACTCGAGTCGTCAGAATTTCAAATCGAAAACCGCGAGTGGAGTCGAGAAATACACGTGCCGTGTGCAAAACTATCCGACCCCAATAACCCACCTCTTGGCTGGGGTTTGCTAGGAGCGAGACGTCACATCTGTGCTGGTACCTGTAGGATAACAGCTACCAGTACAACTCCTACGTGTTGTTTTAATGATTTTTGTTTAATAACCCAGATTGTCAGCTTCTACAATCATAAAATACTTTAAATCCTATTTTGCTGTACATATATCGGTTATTGAAAAAAAATATTAAGTTTTAGATTAAGCCACCATTTTGTCCACCCCGAGCGTATTCGTTTATTTAACCCGAGTCTGTAGGATGGGCGCATGCGCCAAAAATTGGCTCGGGTGACCTGAGTTGATTAATCGATTACGCCCCACGAGTCTCCAAGTTATGGGTGAAATAGCTGGTGTCAACATGGCATCACTGGGCGGATATTATGGTATGAAAACAAGGGCCAAATGGGCGGAAGGGTTCCACAAACTTGACGGCCATATGTTCGACCTAGAGAGGGATGGGCTCCCTCAGGTTGTACTTCACCCAAGATTCACCATGCGACAACAACACACAACCATACCATATCGGATCAGTCAATGAGGACCACATCTTCCCCCATGCACCGGGACGGAGGTGTCAAGGGTGCTACTACTAATGCTATAGAAGCTGGTAAGGCCAACAAGAAAAATATTCATGTTTCCGTTTGCTGGGGAAAATTATTTTGGGTCGGTAGGTAGGTTTTCAATCCAAATATAAGCTTTTATGTGGCTGTCACACTATGGCGTATGCGTATGCGGTTTTCGACCCATACGCCGTCATACACTATGCATACGCTACGCATAGGCTACACATAGGCTGAGCATACGCCGTATATGCTCGTCATACGCGCGTCCGTCCAAAAATTGTTGTGCATGCTAAATATTTTCAGCGTATGCCTCATACGCTATGCATACACCGGCATAGGTTAGGCTTATGCTGAAACCGCACCTTTGGTGTATCTCTAGTGTATGCCTAGCCTACATGTAACGTGAGCATACTCCTAGCGTATACAAAGCATATGCACAGCGTATGCCCGACCTATGGTCTCGGTTTATACCCAGGTGGCGACCCACCCCCGACCTCTCAGAGATAACATACGCTTTGCATAGGTTACGCGTAGGTTGAGCATACGCTACTCATACGTTCATACGCTAGGTATAGGTTGGTCCTAGGTTACGTATACAATGAACTTGTCAATCACAACCATCAACCCACATCACAGTACGACACACATAGGTCGGGTTATGCTTTGAATACGCCGCCATGGGCTAGGGGTAGGTTATGTATAGGTTACGCATACGCTCCAAAAGACACCGCAGTGCACAAAGGTCACCATACGTCGTCCCGCAACGTTTTTCAAATTTTTGCGGTAGGTTTTACATACGCCGCCGCCATACGCTGTAATGTGACAGGGGCATTACTACACAATAATAAATAATACAAAAGAAACAAATTATTTCACATAATAAATTCTTTATTCATTTTAGTAGCACAACACGTAACTCACTTGGAAAATAGCCAAGAGCAAAGCTGCATAGACATAAAATCAATAACATATAAATATGACATTGCTTTTGGACATAGCCCAACTAGCAATGCCTCTTTGACAGGTGATGTTAAATGCACAGCATCTAGCCACCTAAGTATGGGTCAGTGATGAGAAGTCAGTCATCTAGTATCAGCAAAGACAATGTATGACAAGACACGCCGTGCCACTCAGTGCTTTCAAATAGGAATTTCTGAAATCATCATGCAGTGCTGCCACCCAACGGCAAAAAAAGTCAATTGGACAGGTCCTGTAGCCCAGCCTGACTGCTGTACCATTGAAACAAGGGGACAGGTTCCCTAGACCACCCTGACTGCTGTACCATTAAATACAATGTATGATAATTATAGTGTATTATCTCCTAATATTAATAATGAAAACAATATTATTCATGGTGTATTGAAAAGAAATTTCCACTGAATCGGCGAAGAAACCATAAGCATATTCAGCGCTAAAAGGAGAGGGACAACCAGCCACGTTTGAACTTGTCTGAGCCTGTTTGAACTTGCAGGAAATGGATTTTCCTCTTCTCGTTTTCGACAGAACTCAGTGTCAGCCAATCAGAGCTCTTCTTTTTTTATTGCAAATGGCCGCCTCCATGGGGGCTGCCATTTGCAAATGAAAAGAACAGATCTGATTGGCTGAGAACAGCTCTCAGTGTCAGCCAATCCAAGCTCTTCTTTTTTATTGCAAATGGCAGCACCCATAAGGGGCGGCCATTTGCAATAGAAAAAAACAGCTGTGATTGGCTCAAATTATGGAAAGATCCCATTATTTGTTTAGTAGTTTCTTGTTCAGACATATTTACACATATATATATATATGTATCTTTTTCATAGATTAAAGTGCTTGAAGTATATTTTGAATATATCTACATCGACTTCTGTTTAAATCACACAATATCAGGACTTAAAGAATGGGAAACTATTCCTGCAAGGGGATGCTCAATATGGGACAGTGGTCACCAGTTTGTCCTCCTTTCCTTGCTGTGGACCCTTCTCGAAGAAATGCAACTAGTATGCGAGACGACAAGGCACCTTTAATAAGCACTCCTATAGGCCTATCTAAGTTAATGCGCACCTTGTTTGGCGTGGGATGGCGCCACTGGATCTGTATATCAGGGGAAAGCACTGAGTGGTGCGTCTTGTCGTACATTGTCTTTGGTATCAGTTGCACCCCCCAGGACTGAGCTCTATCATGGTTCTAGCTATGTTTGATTAGTCAACGGGTTTTTTCACCGTTAATAAAAACATTACTAGATGTTCTATTTGGAATGTAGCAAATCACCTAAACACTGAGGTTCTACACCCGTCACACTACTGTCTTGAATAAAACTTGAAGCTGCGTAATCGGATGAAGGCATGCAATTTTTTTTATACGAAAACACGCAGCTAGATTTGATCCTGCACATATCCAACTCAGATACTAGTACAGTCATTAAAGCGGCTGTCATACCTCGCCGGATTGAGCAAGGGACAGAATTGTCTAGTCCAGTGGCGATAAGTATCAAAATGTATTAAAATGTTGCGATATCGGGTCAATGGCCACTGGACGAACAGACCTGAATGGATAGCCAATGGACGAAACCAACTCAAACCGGACAAGAACCATAGATGTCAATCTGGTGGCATCCGTTCCTAGTTTTGTGCATGTTCAAAACTTGTACGGACACAAACCGGACATTGTTTGTTTTCTGTCCGTTTCCCCCAATCCGGTGAGGTGTGACAGGGCCTTAAACGATCAATGTCGGTATAGAAGGGAATACTAAGTCAATTTAATAGAACATCTCACTGCCGAAACCTATGCTGTCCAGCATTTTGACATGCAAGCCAAATTAATGAAAAATATTTCCAAAGTTAACCCTTTAAAATAAAAGTCACTTCAACCTAAAGTGAAGTAGACTATAAATAAATATCAACCTAATACAGTTATCTAAAAATTATTGCAGAAATTCAAAACCAACAGATTATGCAACTTATACATATACAGTATAACCTCGTTAAACCAAACTTGAAGGGACCCTAGAAATCTGTTTGGATTAACCAATCATTGGTTTAACCGAGCTTTGGCTTTGACTTTGAGTAAGTGTGTATTGCACATGTAATATACAATGTATGTGGTCATTTTGATTATTGTTTTTTTATGTATGTACAACATAATCCCGTTAAACCCTGCTCGGTTAAACCAAATGATCGGTTAATCCAAACTTTTTACGGCGGCCCGGTAAAATACTACCATTTATCATTTAAAAAACTCAGTGGGGTCTTTGATGACCTGATAAACCATATGGGGTCCGACAATTTTGTTTGAATTAACCGATAATTTGGATTAACCGACTTTGGTTTAACCAACTTTTTTATATGAGATATGGTAGTATTTTGCCGGGCCGCCGAAAAAAGTTTGGATTAACCGATCATTTGGTTTAACTGAGCTTGGTTTAACGGGGTTGTACTGTATATATTTAGTATCACTAGACCAGACGGGGTGGCTGAATGAGTTGAGCGTCCGTTTCCTGTTTTGGGAGATCTGAACCCATGGGTTCGTAGGTTCGAACCGTGGTTGAGTCAAACCGATGACTTAAAAATTCATACTTGTCGCTTCTTAGCCTGGCGCTCGGCATTAGTAGGACCGGGCAAGGAATGGTTAGCTCAATGTCAGGATAATGTGACTGAGTGGGATATCAGGTCATGGTGCTGGTGGCATGGTCTCCCAGTGGGGCAACACTATAAAGTCGCCATGAGTGCACACCGTCACCCATCCTGATAGGACCTTAGATGTTGCTAGGACATAAAACAACAACAAACAAACAAACTTGTCACCCATATGATACCATATTGTTATGGTAACTAGCTTGTTAACCATTACAAATACAGTGATAGCTTATTGCTATGATGCCAAACTGTTACCCATGTTAAATAGTGATAGCTTATCACTATGATGCATAACCTGTCAACCATGTGATAGCCTATTGCTATGGTAACTAACCAATCAACCATTACAAATACAAAGGAAAGTTTGTTTTATTTAACAATTCATCTAGATCACAACATTGATTTTTATCATCGGCTATTGGACGTCATTCTGACACATTTCTTTGCGGAGGAAACCTGCTGTCGCCACATAGGCTACTCTTTCCGATAAGCAGCAAGGAATCTTTTATATGCACTTTCCCACAGACAGGACAGCACATACCACAGTCTTTGATGAACGAATTGTGGACCACTGGTTGAAACGGAAAATAGCCCAGATTGCAAATGGGTGCACTGAGCACGATTCGATCGGATGACCCCAACCTTCTCAAGTGGACATGCTACCGCCTGAGCTACGTCCCACTCCCATTACAAATACAGTCATAGCTTATTGCTATAGTGACTAACCTGTCAACGACCAAGTCTAATCATTCTGTTTATTCAGATTAAAATTATATAAGTGTCGTGGGGGTGATGAAAATGGGACACATTGCACCTAGAGCGGGACCCAAACCCACATCTCCTTGCATTCCGGGCCAGTGTGCCAACCATTACACCACCTCATCATCATCATGCAGTCGGTCGCGATGCGACAAAGACTGCTTTCATTACTTGACTGCCGCTCTCCTTTGTGCGGTTGTACATTTCATGAAAGCTGCCTGCAAAAGTGTTGAAGTGCTGCTGGCTTTTGCAAGTTACCAGCGGCACTCTCTCGGGGAGCAAATAGAGGTTTCACACCGGCAAGAACATGTCAAGACAGGCGCAAAACTATTTGTCCCTGCAGTGGCTGGTCGCGAGATGTTGGGAGTTCCATACATCAACCGCCCTTAATGCTGCCACAGTGACATGGTTTTCTGTTTAGGGTTTGCTCCCTTAGCCTTCGGTTCTGTCAAGAACCTGTACCACAAGGCAGTGGTTTACAACTTTGCAGGGCAGGGGCGTTAAACTCCCTGAGGTATTGCAATACCTGCATACCACCTAGGTTCCCTGATATCAACACACTACCCACGCCCACCTGTCTATGTGGTTACTTGCCTGAGAGGTCAGCGCAGACCACTACACTCGTCCCCCTGGAATAGTAAGTCTTTTAATGCTTACAATTACATACATACAGGCAATGCACTAACACATACACAGGGTAGGTTCAACAACTATACAGTGCATAGCTTGTACAGGATCCTGGTCACGGCAACCAGTGTCATGTGGGTGATGAAAATGGGACACATTGCGCCTAGAGCGGGACCCGAACCCACATCTCCTTGCATTCCAGGCCAGTGTGCCAACCATTACACCACCTAGGCTCCTTGATATCAACACACTACCCATGCCCACCTGTCTATGTGGTTAATTGCCTGAGAGGTCAGCGCAGACCACTACATATAACTAGAATACAAGCCTTAGGGAACATAATTTTGTCAACACGCTACTTTCAATATATAGCAGAGATATTTTCAATATATGGTGGAAAGTTATGTTCAAAATACAGTAAAGCCTCTCTAAATCGACTGACCATGGGACCGACTTTAAATGGTCCATTTAGGGAGATGGTCGGCTTAGGAAGTTATTATTTATCAGCACAATAGTATTGTATGGGCAATCATTTAGGACCCAAATAAAGTGATCAATATAGGTGAGTGGTCGATCTGTGGAGGAGGTCGGTTAGAGAGGTTTTATTGTATAGTGGAGAACTATTTTCAATACACAGCAAAGAGCTAGTTTCAATATACAGCAGGTCTGCCACAAACCCTATCTGAGAGTGTCAGCCCGCTGTCACGGGTTCTGTATATTAGTCAATCTGGCTATTAGTAGAGGGGTCACTCTCCTGAAAACTGGCCAGAAGTGTCACATGGAGAGGTAAAATCTAATATTTGAATTTTTAACATTTTTTGGTTGCAAATGAAAGCTGGAAATCTTCCGTTTACATCTATGTAAAATATAAATTGATGAGATAAGAAATAACGGTGTAGTCCATGATTAAGCTATGTCTTATGGCAGTATAACATGTGCTGCTCAGATGTAACACATGTTTAGGACACCACACAGTCTGTTTATTAAAAATCTAAGCAGAATTAAATACTTTCATAATTAGAAGGATATTAATCATGGCATAATATACAGAAATATGTAGTGCTTATATTGATAAAAAAAAAAAGTAATTCCCAGCCACACTTTATTCACTGAATAATTAGTGTACAATATTTGAGTGGCATCCATACACCACTGGTTACATCTGTGACAGAAATTTGTAATGTTATTTCTGACGACATCAAATAATTTTTTTTTAAATTTAAGCATGCATACATGTTAATAAATACTTCATTTTTGATTTGGGAACTATTTTGTTTGATATATCAATGCAATACAAGATGTTAGTAAGGATCCAACCATGTCCCATATGTCATGTTACAAATTGGTAAATGTAAAATGTTTTTTTTTGGTACAAAAACACTTCATAACTAAAAGGACCAAAGTTACACCCATTTTATTTTATTTGAACATGAATATGAAAAGTATAAGGAAAAAGAATAAGTCGGAACTTTTTTTATTGATGTTTTAAAATCCCATCCCATGCTGACCAGTTTTCAGGAGAGTGACCCAGAGAAATATTTCCAAAAACTGGGGGGAAAACACCTCCACCTTTAACACTGAGAGAGCCATGCACAACTGTGTCCAGTGGACACATTTTCAGCCTCAAATATTGGAGTGTAACAATAACTCATCCACTTGCACGCAAATGGACTAATTTAACCATCTTTGGCTGTATTCAAATGCATGTTTCACAGCAGCGCGTAGGCTAGCAAACCCCACAACGCCTCCCCCCCTCCCACACCCCCAACTTTTCCTTGTTATCTACACCAGAACCAATCTTTGGCATAGTCAACCCTGGTGGCTATCAACAGAACTAGATACTGCTGATTTGGGGTAATCACCGAAAGTAGGTCACCACGAAAGGACCACTTAGATACCATGAATTTAAAGTTGCATAGTCCGATGGCTTTAAAATTGTTCCCTTATGTTTTTTTATATAGATAAATATATCAGGTTGACAATTATAACCTACTATTCATTAGTCTGGAGTAACTAATGAAAATTGGCTAACTTTGGAGCAATTGGAACTGAAAGAACCCAAAATAATTTTGAGAAGCTTCTCCATCTTGCAAAGTCCACATGATATAGGTTGACCTACTAATGTAGGTAGCCTCCTGGAACCTGTCTGAGCGACACTTGGTGCTTAGAATCAGGGCAAGGCTAACAAGGTCATGAGATTGGACTAATTTGTTAGTGGTGTCCCTGCTTAATGGCTTTCTCAAAGTAGGTGGCCAAGGGGATGGTATCGTAAATGCACTGATTATTCTTTCTATAATGTCCCACATCATTAGTTAATGCATCAGTATTTAAGCTGAAGATATAAGATTAAATGTAGGTAAGTGTCTTGATTTTGATAAAATTATGTTTCATCGGACCATGCAATTTTAAGTTGACTATCTACAAATATGCCACCACATTCATTTTGATACAAGCTAGATTTTACTGAAAATAATGTATTGCTAAAACAACACAATCAACTAAAGACAAGAATAATATTTTAAACAAAAACAGCTAATAATATATTAGCTACACTATATCTGTGACATGGCAAAATATCATAATATAGTACTAATATGAATATGCAATGCTTAGGACCGACCCACCCACATTAGTTGGAATGACGAAACTGTCTATAGACGTGGAGACCCAAACAAATGCACGTGGCCATTGAGTTTGCATTCTATGGAGTTTGCCACACACAAAACAAAAAGAAATACAGAACAATTTGGCATGAACATGAAAGTTTGGAATTGGTGTTCTCTGTGGGGGAGTGGTTAGAGTGTCTGACTTTTTTCTAGGTCAGACTCCTAATCTGAGGGTCGGCGGTTCGATTCCCCGTGCCCCCAGCTCTGCCAATTTGGATTTCCACCGCTGTGTATAACTTACAGCGTCATCAAAGGCCGGTTGCTCTCATACCATGTCTATGAGGAAGACCAGTCGTCTATGACTGAAATTTCCCCTGCTTAAACAACTAATGGACCAAAAAAAAAAAATTACAAACTAGTCTATTGACATATACATATAAACGCTCGGAGAATTATTTATTTATTATTATGCGATTCAACACGAGTACACAAATGGCGGCCGCCATAGGGCTATTTCCATTTCCGTTTGCTGGATTTTGATAATTTCATTTTCCACCTATGAGTACGGGTATTGTTTATGTACGTGTTAGTGCTTAGCCTCCCCCCTGGGTGGGTCGGTATAATACGATACTATAATATCAGCTGCACTATAATAAATATGAGAAATCCGCTCATGGAGCTGACTGCCTGGTCTCCCAGTGGGGCAGCACTATAAAGTTGCGATGAGTGCGCAGTCACAAGTAGGTACTCATCCTAATATAACCCCGTGTTGCCAGGACGTAAAACCCCCTAATAAACAACCACAATAAATAACTAAAACTATCAACCTATAAGCGTTCACATAGATGAAACAAAATTGACTCGAAACAAAGAAAGAAAAGAAAGAAATTCTACACAAAGAAAGAAACGAAAGAAACAAAGGAATGATGGAAGACTGAACTTTAGAGAATATGGACCAGACAGGATGGCCGAATGAGTTAGGGCATCCGTCTCCCCTGTTGGTAGACCATGGGATCGAACCCTGGTCGCGTCAAACCAATGACTTAAAAATTGATACTTGTCGCCTCCTAGCCTGGCGCTCGGCATTATTAGGATAGGACAAGGACTGGTTGGCTCAGTGTCAGGATAATGTGACCGAGTGGGATATCAGGTCATGGTGCTGGCAGCCTGATTTCTCCATGGGGGCAGTACTATAAAGTCGCCATGTGTGCGCACAGTCATAAGTCGGTACCCGTCCTGATTTTGTTTCATTGTTGGAGTTTTAAGTCCTGGCAACATCTAAGGTCATATCAGGATGGGTACCTAATTGTGACTACCTACTTGTAACATATTGTTAAATTATTGTCCGTCCTGATATGACCTTAAATGTTGTTAGGACGTAAAACAACAACAAACAAACAACAAACAAACTTGTGACAGTGCGCATACAGGGTCACTTTA
Organism: Branchipolynoe longqiensis; assembly: GCA_030323885.1. Taxonomy (NCBI): domain Eukaryota; kingdom Metazoa; phylum Annelida; class Polychaeta; order Phyllodocida; family Polynoidae; genus Branchipolynoe; species Branchipolynoe longqiensis. The sequence goes on from CM059190.1 coordinate 1,510,593, forward strand.
TAGTGCTGCCCCATTGAGAAATCATGTTGCCGGCACCATAACCCGATATTCCACTCAGTCACATAATCCTGACACTAAGCTAACCAGTCCTTGTCCTATCCTATTAATGCCGAGCGCCAGGCTAGGAAGCGACAAGTATAAATTTTTTAAGTCATTGGTTTGACTCGACCAGAAACCAAACTCCTGACCTTCGCTCTACCGATCCGCAACCGCGCCCGGTCCCCATCCTGATATGACCTTAGATGTTGCTAGGACGTAAAACAACAAGAAACAAACAAACTTTCCCAATCTGGACAAACTGGTGCCTTGGTGGTGAATTACCGCGTCAACACTTCGTAGCCTTCCTTCGTTATGAGCACGGTGTGCTCAACCTGGGCCGTCCAGCTCTTGTCAGTTGTTACAGCCGTCCAGCCATCCGGTAAGATTTCAATGGCACCATTCCCCGGCGTCAGAATCGGTTCTGATTCCAAAAGAAATAGGTATTTCGGGGATGAAAGTGGTCTCCGGCAAAAATCGCAGAAATCTGGCAGGTTCGGATAGAAGTTAGCACAAAGCATAGTTGTTATACCCACGGCGAATTTTCGTGGAAATTCGGTTTTACCCCCTCCCCCCCCCCTCCCCATCGGATTAGAATTGGGGAGGAGTAGGGGAGGGAGAGGGGAGGGGAGGGGAGGGGTGAGGGGTGGTGAGAGGGGAGGGAGGTGAGGGGAGGGGAGGAGGGGTGAGGGGGTGAGAGGGGAGGGGAGGGGAGGGGTTGAGGGGGTGAGGGGGGAGGGGAGGAGGGGAGGGGAAGGAGGGGTGAGGGGGTGTAGCAGAGTGAGGGGAGGGGATGAGATAGGGATGAGAGGAGAGGAGAGGAGAGGAGAGGAGAGGAGGGGGAGGGGGAGAGGAGGGGAGAGGGAGGAGAGGAGAGGAGAGGAGAGGAGAAGAGGAGAGGAGGAGGAGAGGAGAGGAGAGGGAGAGGAGAGGAGAGGGAGGAGAGGAGGGGTGGAGGGAGGAAGAGGAGAGGAGAGGAGAGGAGGGGAGGGGAGGGGAAGGAAGGAGAGGAGAGGAGGGGAGGGGAAGGGTAGGGAGGGGAGGGGAGGGAAGGAGAGGACAAAATAGCGGCAGGAGAAGGGAGGGAGGAGAGAGGAGAGAAGCGGGGTGGAGACGGGTAGAGAGGGCAGGGCAGGAAAGGGGGTGAGGGCAGGGAAGAGAAAATGGAGAGAGGTGGGAAGAAGAGGGGATGGAGCGGAGAAGAGGTGAGAGGGGAGAGGATGAAAGAGGAGGTGAGGGGAGGGGAGGACAGTGCAGTGGAGGGGAATGCGAAGGAAGGGGACAGTATGGGAGGGGGGGGGGGGATAGGAAAGGCAGAGGGCAGGAGAGAGAAAGAGAAGACAGGGTAGAAGAGGGAGATTTACCCCCATCCCTCGAATCATGCAAAATTAAAATACAATTATTTCATAATATCACTGCTGTCTGGTTTTAATCGTTTCCTTTGATGATGATGATGATGTGATGATGGCGATGATGATCATAACCATCATGAAACTATTTTCTTTTAATGTCAGATGCAGTGTATGATTCATAGTGCAGAGTTTGATGCCAGTGTTGACATCCTGATAACTCACCGATTGTGAAGGTCATTCCTGCCTCCATTTCCCCAGGCTCCTCATTTGCTACAAATACAAGAAAGAAAAGTGCATAAGTTCTACATGGCTCCCTCTCTTTATTGGGATGTTTGTTTTAGGACTCTTCAAGGAATTCTCAGGACTAAAAACAACTCTTTTTATGGGCCAATAATAGAAATCCCAAGCCCATCGTTGTTAAAGCATGCAGGCAGCAACCGTGCAAGGATGCTGAAATAACCTACCAACAATCCAAAAATTAATGAATCATGGAGAATTCAGCAACAAAGGGTTCACAAAAAGCAGTTTTATTTGTTAACCAAGATTACTAAATTAAAAGATATGATTTCAAATTGTCAGGAACTATATTTTCATTAATCGAATAATGTTGATTTCCGCTTCCTATCCTTGGCCAGGGTGCTGATCTTCTGGCCATGGAACATTACTTATTTACACAGTTTATCTTTCTGAGGCCTACGTCAGGGGATGGTCGACTAATAAGTGTTGGGGGTAAGGGTAGACAAATACAATAGTAAATGCTAATAATAAATGGCAATAAAAATGACAAATATCTAAAACAATTTATTTATTGTTACCATGAATCTGTTGACCGTCATGTAATTTGGTGAAACAATCCATGTAATTTGTCAGAAAATGTTCATTGAAGCACAAGTTTTGTATGGTATAACTTGTTATGCTCATATTATTTAGGTTGCAGGGCCTAATGCTCCCTACCTGCCGCGTGGCGGGTGGGCGCTGTACCGCCTGCTCTCCCCCGGCTAAGGCTCACCGAGCCGCAGGTGATCAGCCAATCAGCGCTGAGCTTCCCAGGGGAGGCGACTTCGGGCGGTTCTGCCGATATACGGCCTCCAATAGAGGGTATTCCCGTGACGTCATCAAACGGAAGTGCGGCCATTGTGGTGATATCAACTAGTAAACAACCTGACAATGCATTGACAGTGTCCCCATCATTGACAAAAGACTTTCCTTCAATAAGCGAGTTCAGCATCTCAGGCGCGCGGTGGTTGATGGGAAGTCATCGGGATAAACAAACACACGTGCATGACTCAGCCTGGCGGTATGCGCAGTGCATACCGTTTATTTTATTCAAAATTAATAGAAATGCAGAACGCTAACCATATAAATTTAATATAATCTATTCGTTGAATATGTATAATCTATTCGTTGAATATGTTTTCTATATGTGTTCCAAGCGGTTTGTCTCTAGGTGGTGTAGTTTTGGAGATATTTAACTTTTTCTGTAAGAAGATTGCTCACGACCATTGACAATGCACTGAGTTTGCCATTACACGCAGTGCAAAACGTTTATTTTATTAAAAATTAGTAGAAATCCAGAACCCTAACTGTATCAATTTAATATAATCTTCTCGGTAAACATGTTTTCTATATGTGTACCAAGGGATTTGTTTCTAGGTGGTGTGGTTTTAGAGATATTTCACTTTTTCTGCAAGAAGATTGCTCACGCTGTCACGACGATTGAGTTTGCCGGTACGCGCAGTGTGAAACGTTAGTTTTATTCAAAATTAATAGAAATCCAGAACCCTAACCATATCAATTTAATATAACCTTCTTGGTAAACATGTTTTCTATATGTGTGCCAAGCGAATTGTTTCTAGGTAGTGTGGTTTTAGAGATATTTCACCTTTTCTGTAAGAAGATTGCTCATGGCCATTGACAATGCACTGAGTTTGCATGCAAACGTGGCTTTGTTTATCCAGACAGCCGACGACCGGAAGTCGGTCCCGCACATGCGCGCGGGCAATGCTGAACTCGCTTATTTGATGAATGAACTATATTTTCAACAACAACAACCTCTGGTCACCGATGACTCACCGAAGTGGAAGATGTCTGGCGGTCCGTGGAAGTAGTTGCCAATACCATGTCCGCAGAAGCGCTCAACAATGTTCAAGCCACTTTTGTTAGCGAAGAACCTGGTGAGGAGGGTACCACATAGTGAGTGTAACAACTTATCTGGAACTTGAGGCTTTCATTTGAATTTTGTATATATATTTTTTTCAACATACTAAAAAAAATCTTTTTCTTTTAATATATTGTACATAAATATTTGTTAATAAACATTTCTTTTTTATATAAAGATTTATATATATTTATATATCAGGGATGAAAGTGGTCTCTGGGAAAAAAAGTGGAAATGCTTCTATCCTCCCATATGTTTAGCATTGTCAGGGAATCGCGGACAATTCCTGGAAGTCGGGTGTCATACATATTTGTATACTCTGATAGTGCTGTGGCGTTTGAGGCATGTATTAGTATACACTGACCATGCTGCGATGTTTGAAGCACATATTAGTAGTATACGCTGATAGTGCTGCGGCATTTGAAGCATTTATTAGTAGTATACGCTGATAGTGCTGCGGCGTCTGCACCACATATTAGTATAGATATATGCTGATGGTGCTGCAGTTTAAGTCAACGTATTAGTATACACTTATAGCTACAGGAAAAATCCCGGAAATCCGCGAAATGGCGGAGATCTTTCACCCCTGATATATATATATTGAATGCACCAAGCTCACGGCATACATCCCACACCTGTTTTGTTAGTTATCTTACGCCGGGCAGGATACCTTCAGGACAAAATCCCACATTAAATTTGTTTAATTTATAAATAAGAATTCCGTATTTTTAATATTTTTTTTACCAGCGGAAGGGCAATCAGTAAAGAAAAAGAAATAGAATATTTTACACAACACACCCATGGATGGCATCCCAGAACCCGCTATGACGATTTCGTGGCTTCGTGTTTAAAACAAAAATAAAGTTTTTTTGTGTGTCGCTTTTTCTTTATTTGGGGTGTGGAGGAAGGATATTTATACACCATGGACCAAAAAAATCATCATCATCATGCTGTCGGTCGTGATGCGACAAAGACTGCTTTCATTACTTGACTGCCGCTCTCCATTTAGCTCTCTGCTGTGAGAGTGATGTCCATGTACATTTCATGAAAGCTGCCTGCAAAAGTGTTGAAGTGCTGCTGGCTTTTGCAAGTTACAAGCAGACAAATAGTTTTGCGCCTGTCTGGACATGTTCTTGCCGGTGTGAAACCTCTATTTCCTCGCCGAGACCAACAAAATACGACATACAAAATATGATGGATGTCAATATTGGAAAAAAATGTTTCGTTTCTAAAAAAAATCGATCTTTATTTTGCACAATAAAAGTTACCGGAAAACTCCAATATTGGGCACAGCGGAAGAATTAAAACCCACAATTGAAATTTTGTCCCCATGCCTAATACCGCCCCCCCCCCCACGAAAATGGTTTCACAAACAAAACAAAAGTACATTCACATTGATTTACTAATGTACCAACTGAATAATGTGTCCTATATAGTTGAATGGTGTTCCCGGGCCACACTGTGCAAGGGCCATGTCACAAGAATCACGCGTGATATTCACCAAATCTACCAACTGGTCGGCAGCCTCACCCACCACATAGGTGTCTGATACATCACCATGGAAACCATGGTAAAATACCTAAAAATAGAGAAAAACATACATTACAATTATGTTATGTATAATGCATTATGCGAGTATTATAAAGGCGCAGAAGGGATTATTATTTATTATAACCTTGTACCGATTATTCTATTTATTGCCTCAACTGCTTCATGCTCGACACCACACCACACTATGCACACATGTGACTGAAAGGGTCACTTATACATACAGTACCACACTATGCACACATGTAACTGAAAGGGTCACTTATACATACAGTACCACACCATGCACACATGTAACTGAAAGGGTCACTTATACTTACAGTACCACACTATGCACACATGTAACTGAAAGTGTCACTTATACTTACAATACCACACTATGCACACATGTGACTGAAAGGGTCACTTATACATACAGTACCACACCATGCACACATGTGACTGAAAGGGTCACTTATACTTACAGTACCACACCACACACATGTAAATGAAAGGGTCACTTATACTTACAGTACCACACCACACAACATGTAACTGAAAGGGGCACTTATACTTACAGTACCACACCACACACATGTAACTGAAATGGTCACTTATACTTACAGTACCACACCACACACATGTAAATGAAAGGGTCACTTATACTTACAGTACCACACCACACACAACATGTAACTGAAATGGTCACTTATACTTACAGTACCACACCACACACATGTAACTGAAAGGGTCACTTACACTTACAGTACCACCCCACACACAACATGTAACTGAAAGGGTCACTTATACTTACAATACCACACCACACACAACATGTAACTGAAAGGGTCACGTATACTTACAGTACCACACCACACACAACATGTAACTGAAATGGTCACTTATACTTACAATACCACACCACACACAACATGTAACTGAAAGGGTCACGTATACTTACAATACCACACCACACACAACATGTAACTGAAAGGGTGACTTATACTTACAGTACCACACCACACACAACATGTAACTGAAAGGGTCACGTATACTTACAATACCACACCACACACAACATGTAACTGAAATGGTCACTTATACTTACAGTACCACACCACACACAACATGTAACTGAAAGGGTCACTTATACTTACAGTACCACACCACACACAACATGTAACTGAAAGGGTCACTTATACTTACAGTACCACACCACACACAACATGTAACTGAAATGGTCACGTATACTTACAGTACCACACCACACACATGTAACTGAAAGGGTCACTTACACTTACAGTACCACACCACACACAACATGTAACTGAAAGGGGCACTTACACTTACACAGGCATATGTGATTGGGTGCAGGAAAAGAAACCTGAACATATTATTAGGTTATCATGGGGACACACAGCATCCCACTGAGTCATGAGAGAGATGCAAATAATGTATTTCGGAGGTGTTTTGGCGACCAGAAAAAAACTGGAATTAAAAAAAACCTGGAATTCTGGTTTCGGCAGCCAGAAAAAACCCACAGAATTCCGGTTAAAACCAGAGAAATCACATGCCTGCTTACAGTACCACACCACACACAACATGTAACTGAAAGGGTCACTTACACTTACAGTACCCCACCACACACAACATGTAACTGAAAGGGTCACTTATACATACAGTACCACATACACACGATATATAAGTGAAATGGTCACTTACAGTGACATCAATGTTGACTATATCTCCATTCTGCAGCGGGCGGTCATCAGGAATGCCATGACAAGCGACATTGTTGACTGAGGTGCAGACCGACTTGGGGAAGTCCCTGTAGAGCAGTGGAGACGGGTAGGCGCCATGTTGGATGCACGTCTCGTGCACAAGCTTATCAATCTGATCTGTCATCACACCGGGTGCCACCAGTTGCGATGCGGTGTTCAATACTAGTCGGGCCAGCTTGCAGGCCTCGCGCATACCTGAACAAAGGCCATCGCCACTGGAGTTAGTCTTAGGGTGTGTGTGTGTGGATAATTTATATAAAATGTGCTGTATAAGCAATTATACGAATATAATTACTCGTAAACCGATTATCGACGAAGCGTGTCCTCAGTTCATATACATCTGACTACACAAACTAAATGACACTCCTCCACTGGTCAGGCTTTCTGCTTCGCCGTGGCGCCACCTGGCTTCTTCCTCCTCACCAGGCTGTCTTATATAATATATATATCTACTATATATATCTACTATATATATATATAATATATATGTATACACTATATACAACATACGCATGCATATATATAACATTGATGGTATATACTGGAGTTAACAAGGAATGTTTTGTTCAGTGTAGACTCCGTCGGAATTAAGCTGCTCTGATCCGAGCCGCGGACAAAGCCTTTTGTACATCGCCAGTGGCGCCACCTGTCCCCGGCGGCTGAAGCGAACACTACCTCGCCACAGAGTATCCAGGGAGAGGTTGCGCTCCCTACACCCGTTTATTGCAACACATGCACGCACGCACACATATATATATGAGAGGAGGAGAGGGACAGGGAGAATGAGAAGAAAAGGGAGAGGAAGAAGGAAAGAGAGTGGGAGAGGGGTAGGGAGACGGAGAGGGGGAGGGAGAGTGGGAGAGGGAGACCAACAAGTACAAGGGCTCTTAGGCTGCCCTTTTTCTTCCTCCGCCCCCCCCCTTCCCCAATTTCTCTGACCACTACCCATCAGAAGCCAACTCCCCACCACATGGGACCGCTTTCAGTGGTGCCCATTCAGTGCTGAAGATTTGCAGCCTTCAGCACGCCAATGCGACTGTTTGTTTGTAGTTGTTTTACGTCCTAGCAACATCTAAGGTCATATCAGGACGGGTACCGACTTGTGACAGTACGCACTCATGGCGATTTTATAGTGCTGCCCCACTGGGAAATCAGGCTGCCGGCACCATGACACGATATCCCACTCAGACACATTATCAGGGATGAAAGTGGTCTCTTGGAAAAAAAGCGGAAATGCTGATATTCTCCCATAGGCTTAGCATTGTCAGGGAATCACGGAAAATTTCCGGAAGTTGGGTTTCATATATATTGGTATAGGCTGATCGTGCTGCGCCGTTTGAAGCATGTGATATTAGTATATGCTGATAGTGTTATGGCGTTTAGAGCATTTATTAGTAGTATACGCTGATAGCGCTGTGGTGTCTGCACCACATATTAGTAGTATACGCTGATGGTGCTGCGGGACTGAAAAATACGGGAAATCCGCGAAATCGCGGAGATCTTTCATCCCTGATTATCCTGACACCGAGCTAACCAGCCCTAGCCCTATCCTAATAATGCCAAGCACCAGGCTAGGAAGCAACAAGTATCAATTTTTAAGTCATTGGTTTGACTCGACCGGGAACCAAACTCGCAAACTCCTGATCTTCCGCACACGAGGCCTGTGCTCTACCGATTCGGCCACCGCGCTCGGTCCACAATGCGACTGAAAACTCCCCCTACTCTACCTCCTCCCCCACCCCGACCCCCGCCTGCGCGGGGAGTGACACTACTTTTGTTGGTACATTAGTTGATTAAGCAGGGGAAACTTCAATCGTGGACGATTGGTCTTCCCCATTGCATTGCTCCTTGTCCTATCCTAATAATGCCGAGCACATGGCTAGGAAGTGACAAGTATAAATTGTTAAGTCTTTTTGACTCGGCAAGGGTTCGAACCTGTGCGCTTGAATCCCACGAGCTACCAAAACGGGAGGCGGACGCTGAACTCACTCGGAAGTCGGGGAAGAGAAGGGTGTGGTGGAGGAAAGCGGAGAGGGTAGGTGAGAAGGGTATGGACTGGAGTGGTTGCGGGGGTGGGTGGGGTGTGGGGGGGTTGAAAGGGGTGTTGGGTGAGGCTCTGAGGAGAGGAGGGGTTTGAGAGGGGTGGTGAGTGAGGCCTGGAGAGTGAAGGGTGGGTGGGTGGGGAGGGGGGGGAAGTTGCACAGATACCTAGATACCTTGTATTTGCTGCGCGTCCTTTATCTCGACCTCCTGGGACACTCCGGACAGCGCCTCGCGCAGTCCGCAGAAAACGCCCTGGTTTATATAGGCCGGCCGGCGGATAGACATCGGCACATCTCGGAGTGGGCTGATGGCACCCAGCTTGGTGATTAGCTGCGTGCTCCCCGTCCTACTGCCACTGGTGGTGTCGTTGTCGTTGTTGTTGCTGGTGGTGGTGGTGGTGGTGGTGGAAGCCCTCCTACTCACCCACACAGCGGGGACTCGGGCAGGAGCCATCATTTGGGCACATGTGTGCCGGGTGCACCGACAGAGATGAAGAAGACCCATTATCTGTGTTCCTTTTTTTTGTTAAAAAAAAAAAAAATTGTCATAATTCTTTTATTGTGCATGTTAACGTAACATGGTTAATTCACGGGGCTGAGGCAGGGAGCAGCCAGGAACGATGCGATCCGATTCAACCCGCCTCCAGGGGAAAGAACACACATACCCACTGGCTCTGGTGGCACCACCTAGCGCTACGGCTGGAGCCACGCCCCCGGTTACAGGAGGACCCAGACCCCAGCTTCCCACCAAAACCTCACGTGACCAGGTTTGAATGTGAACCGCCTCCACGGCCACACAACTCCTCCAGGTGCCGACCGGACAACTACACCAGCTAACTTTACCCACCTACCCACACCTCGAAATGAACAGAATGGGAAGGGTTAAAGGCTCGGATCCGGCCCAGATAACATCAATGGGGATCGATAGGCCCAGGGACGAATGAACCATCCACACGGACTAGCACCCGACCTCCGACTATCATAACTTGAACTGTACATGACCTTGATGAAAATAAAAACCACTGTATGGTACTCCTGTTTTCGCCCTTAGTGAATTATAATAAAAAAATTATTGTACTAATCCTTATTTTATTAAAAAAACAAATATAATTTTTTTAAATTATAATAAAAAAGTGTATGTATATACTTTCTTTATTAGCACTAAAAAAACAAACAAATTCATCACCTCAGAAAAATGCTCCGAAATGGTGAATTAAAGTTGATATATATATAGCCTGATAAAAACATTAAATTTTATAAAAAAACAAACCACTTATCTAGATTTGATTCTACATGTTTGTATCTACCTTAAAGCTGCATAGTCTAATGAAAACAAGCTGCATAGTCTAATGAAAACAAGTCTAATTTTGTTTTGTTTAAATACTTCTAATCACACATTTTAATGTTTCGCAGTACGGTATTAATTAAAGTTGCATAGTCCGATCGCGTTTGAATTTTTGTCCTATTTTTTAGATAAATATATCAAATCAATCTTTATGACCTACTAGTCATTAGTCTGGAGTCATTTTGATGAAAAATGGCTAGTTTTGAAGCAATTTGAGCTGAAAGAACCCAAAATACTTTTGACAAGCTTTCCAAAAGTCTTATCGCTATGACCACTATTGACATCTAGTTATGACCATGTGATGTAGAATGACCTAAATAAAAAATAGCCTGGTCACCTAGCATTTTCTAGTGATGGTGCCACTGCACCAACATTTGTTTGTTGGCCTGTGATGTGATATGGGCTGACCTACTGATGTAAGTCGTTGTAGGTCATGGGATTTGAACCCATGTGTTCGGACCATGTTTTAGAGCTGCATGGTCTGAAGAAGCTTTTTTTTTTTTTTTTTAAACAAACCACATACTTACATTTGATCTCATATTTCCAACTCAGATGGGACAATGTTAGACTGAAAATACCTAGTTGTTTTGTGTGTGTATGTTTTTTGTGCATCAGTTGATTAAGCTGGTGAATTTTCAGTCACAGACAATTTGATCTTCCCATTTCCCCTGCTACTCACCCTATCCTAGGATAGGGTGACTAGGAGAGGAAATTGTAATTTATCTTATAATATATTAGTTTATAGGCTATCCATTTATCATCCCAGGTTGAATTTGCAAATTCCAACCTAGATGTATCAGATCAGAAAAGGGTTTCGATTTGACTACCTAATAACATATTATATTATTAATTTAAATGATATTGTATTAATTTAAATGATATTGTGTTAATTTAAATTCCAGTCTGTTAATTTAAAATCTCCAAAACACCCAAAATATATATATATGCATGAATAAAAAATCAACCCTAATTTTGAATTAAAAGTAACATTAATCCCAAAAATAAGACATTTAAAAGAAAAACGACGAAAACGATCATGAGAGACCAATCTCCTGGTCTCCACCCCCTTCCCTGCATTCTTCCATGTCTTTTCTAGTTCTCTTCGGAATAAATCTATCAAATAAAACCCATTAGCTCTCCAACCATTCATTCCAGCAGCCTGTAATTAATATTTGTGACCACACAAATGATATATTATATCTTAAATTTCAGAAAATTATTCAAAAACCAAAAACTACCCTGTTACTAGAAAACTGGTAATTTATATCAGCCCAGGCTATGGTGCCAGCAATACTACTACTGGACATCCTGGAACCTGACTAGGTATTTGGAATGAGGGTCAAGGCTAATGATGCCACGAGATTGACCTAATTGGTTAATGACTTCCCTGTGTGATGGCTTTCTCAGAGTAGGTGTCTATAGTAAATTCACTGATTATTTTATATATGCTGTCCCAAATCACTAGTTAATGCACCAATATCTAAGATTGATATATATAATCAAATATAGATACATGATTTGCTTTTGAAAAATAAATATTTCATCGGACCATGCAACTTTAAAGTTGCATAGTCCGATGGGTTTGAATTTCTGTATTTTTTCTGAGATAAATATATTAGATCGATCACTAGTATCTACTTACATTAGTTCAAAGTTACTTTTATTTTAAATGGTAAATTTTTAGATATTTTGAGTGCAAACATGGAAAATTAGTTTTGGCAAGCTTGTCAAAACTCTGACACCATAGACTTCTGCAGTAACAGGTTCTGTTAAATTGACTCGGTATTGCCTTCTATGCAGAAACAAATGCTTAATAAGTGCATCAGTATCTAAGTTAGATGTGTAAAATGAAATCTAGATAATTGGTTTGGTTTTTAAAATTTGATATTTCATCGGACTATGCAGCTTGACTAGAAATAGATTGCCATCTAGGTCAGGTAGTATGAGCTACTGGTTCTTGGCACGCCCTCTTCAATAAAGTACTTTCACACACATCTCAAATCTCGAGATAGTTTTCGCATATGAATCTTGATTGATTGGTTATGGCTTAACTAGGTATTAAAACAATATTGCAATGTTGTAAAGAAATAGTGAACAAAACGGTATGATTAGGTAAATGGGCCTCAATGGTCGGTTGTGTTACAGATAGATCGCCCCTGCGTGTGCTGGGTGAAAACAGTGGAAAGAATCTAGGTTTGATTCCTATAACGGGAGTGCACGTGACGTCATCACTCAGTGGTCAGAGGTCAGAAATCAGCCATCTTGGATTACGAGCACCCTTGCCTAGTCCTATTATGAATGTATGCTGATGCAGTAACATCATTTTCCTTGTGTTCTGAGCTGTTCTGAGAAGTTTACATCCAATGTGTTTACTTTAAGCACTTTAACAACAACTTCTGAGGCCAAACTGCTCAAAATAGTGACAAATAAACCAACAAATAGGTAAATAAGCACAATGTAGACAGGTGCAAGCCTTCTGTATGTAATCCAATATGGCCACCAAATGTTGCCTTGTGACGTCATTACACCCCCTCTATATTGAAAATGAACAAAGAGCAACAGTGAATCCGAATGTGAATGGGGGGTGGGGGGTGCTAAGCGGTGTATACATGTAATGATGTATATTGATTAAATTTACCGTAATCCAATTCGATGTATGCTAAATATGCATGTACAGCGAAATTTGAGACAGACACTAGATTACGGCTACCCAGGCTACCACTATGAAACACAGTGACAATGGTCAGTGCCAATGGTATTCAACCATCTGTCCATCAGATCCTTTAACAGATTTATATGATAAACACAAAACAGAAATGCGCACCTAGGGCTAGGTATAGGTATGTGAGTCAAAAATAGTAGGTAGGCTAGGGTAAAACGTGTAATTTAAAGGATTCAGTCACTACTAATGTACGTGAGCAAATGCATTTAGTTCGAATCAGAATTTTAACTTGCACAGCATGCATCATAATTCATATCTGATCACATTCACAACATTTGCCCGCGTTAGTCTCCATTGACATTGCTGAATCATCATTAATATTGGGCATACAATTTGACATTGACTGATTGGCGCAGCATAGTTTCTGAAAACACTAAGCCATGTCTCTAAATTCCATAAGTCCACTTCCCTGACAGGAAAAACTAATTCGCGAACTATCACACACGTGAAAATATTAATGAAACTGACGACGTGAACAGTGGAAATGTCTAGGTAGACCGTAGTTGGATGAAGTCGCCGAGGACGGCGAGGTGAAATAAATAAAACAGTAGTCTGGGCGATAATGGGTGAATTGAGCTAATGCCGCCTCCAGTTATGGATAACATGATGTATATCAACATGTTTATGAAAATGTATGTACTCACATAAACTGTCGCTTGATTAAACACCTAAATGAAGTCACATGTCGTCGTAGCACATAATGTCGTATACATTTTTAAGAACAGCAAATGACAGCTTCCAATCGTCTGCTCGCCATATATACCTCACAAGGTGGCGCCAAAGTTTTCACCCGAAGCCAGGGGTCGCCACCATAAATATTAGAAAACCAAAGATTGAATAATGTCAGAGAACATAACTTGTGACCTTTTGTCTCTTTTTTTTCTTCAATAAAGGTAGTTAAAGATTTTAGATGTGAGCTTTTGTCTGCACATCAACGTAAAAATACACGGTTTGATATGAGAGTTGGCCTCCTAGTGTATACATTTATGAGAACAGGGCCACGTTAGCAGGGTCCGTCTCGGAGGCGCCTCGGCGATGCTTTTTGGCTTATTTCCGTTCAGAGTGCGTCTCGGCGACGTCTCAGAGAAGCCTCTCTTTCCAGACTGGAGGTGAAAAGCGCCTTGAAAATGGTCGCCGTATTCACTGGTTTCAGCCAATCACAGCACAGCTTTACCATTGCAAATGGCCGCCGCCTATGGAGGCGGCCATTTTCGAGACAACAAACTGCCTTTGCCGTTCAGACTAGCCTGACGTCAGGCCCGTCGCCGAGGCGCCTCCGAGACGGACCCTGAACGCAGCCCTGGTGTTGCAGTTTCCGCTGCACACCAGTTTGCGAGGGACACATACATTCAAATGCATTGTCAATGGCCGTGAGCAAATCTTCATACAGAAAAAGTCAAAGATCTCTCAAATTACACCACCAAGAAGCAACCCACTTGGAACACATATAGAAAACATATTCAATGAATAGATTATATTAAATTTATAAGGTTAGGCTTCTGCACTTCTATTAATTTTGAATAAAACTAATGTTTTACAATGCACGTACCGTCAAACTCAAGGCATTGTCAATGGTCGTGAGCAATCTGCATACAGAAAATACAGCAAAAGTGAAATATCTCTAAAACCACACCACCTAGAAACAAATCGCTTGGTACACATATAGAAAACATCTTTACCAAAAACATTATATTAAATTTATAAGGTTAGTGATGATGCTGTTCGATTTTGATGCATGCGCAGAAGCGATGTGTCCCTGGCAAACTGGTGTGCCGTGGAAACTGCAACACCGGCACATGTCAATTCAGTCAGTGATATTCTACAGCACAGGAAGCGACTACGCTTACAATTTAATTATTATATCTATTGAATTAAAATCCTAAACCATCAACTTGTAAAATTATGCGGATTTTAAGCTTAGAGTCGACGGTTATTAAATATGGGTGTAATGCTAAAAGTTATGGAGCAGGAGGGATAATTCTGATACGTTGAAAAGGGAAATAAAAGTTAGATTAAGTAGGTGAATTGTGGGTAAGAGGGGCTGCCACTGTGCCAGGCAGTAGAACATGGAGACAGGCCAAAAAGAGGCTGGTCTGCAGCTGGGCAATGGTCAAGGTAGGCTGGTGCTGGGAGAGTGGTCAAGCTGGGGAGGAGGGGGGGGGGGGGAGGTCAGTTGGTCAGTTGGAGCTTGGGCCAGAGCAGTGAGGACGGAGCGTGTGCACTTTAATTTAATTTAATAATTTACTTCACACATCAATTTACTATAGAAACCATGAAGCAAATTTATGTTAGTACCTATATACCTGTAACACTTACGGTCAGAAGACCAGTGCTACGGCACTGACAAAAGATATATAGGAATACAAAATATTTACCCCCAAAAAATGAATGAGACATAAGGGAACGGGAAGGAAGGTAAGGGGGGGGGGGGGCGAGTTTTATTTCAAAATAAAATGTACAGGGCGATTTTATTTCGAAATAGAATCGCTGGTCAGCGATTTTCTAGAGGCCATATTTAGCGTCATCGGCCTTAGGAGTTGCGGGGCCCAATTGGGAACATTTTTTGCAGCGCCAAGTTCACAGCCAAGGTTTATTTTACTTTTAGTGAAATGATTTACAAGACTAGAGTAGATTTCCCTAGCGTGGGTCTCTCTTTTGGAAGCAATTGGTTCAATTGGCTTTAAGCTAGCCTTGCCTATACATAATATATACCAATGTTATGACATTATTTAAACATTACAATGCAGGAACATAGTATCAATATCGGGTATTTTTAATCATTGAACCATGACTAATAGTGAAATGGTAAAGAAACTGACCACGCAAGGAACAAGAAATGACGAACGATGGAATTTATATCAAAGTATAATATACAAGATTTACCCAATGCGAACAGTAAGTCTGAAATCATAAGTGAGTGGTGAGAGTAGTTTATTGTTTTAGATAAGTTTGTTATTTGCTTTTTGGGGTGTTACGTCCTAGCAACATCTAAGGTGATATCAGGACTGGTTTTTAAATAGGTTAGTACAATACAGTAGTACCTGTCTTTAAAATGACAACTGTGCACTAAAACTGCTGCTGTTCTGACATACCTATCGTCGGAGGGACAGTCAAATGAGACAAAGTATAGTTTGTACATAGCAAAAGTGTCAACATGTTGCAGGGGTTCACCAATCACAGGGGTCGCTGAAAACAGGTACTATTGTATTAATAAATCAACGAAGCAATGCCAGTATGCTTAGGACTTGTTTCAAGTATGGGTTATAAGCCATGCTGGTTATTCACAATATAGCAACTATACATAATTATGTTAATATATATATACTATCAGCCTTTACTCCAGAAAATAGGTAATTCCAATTTTGATAGTCATATTCGATCATGATAATTGTGAATAAGTAAAGTTGTGTTGGTTACGTTACTTCCTCTTTAAATAAATATTCGAAGTATCTTAAAGCTGCACAGTCCGATGAGAATATCAATTTTTCAAAAATTAAACAATTATCTAGATTTGATTCTACATATCTAACATAGATACTGGTACACTTACTAAGCATTTGTCGCCACATAGAATGGAATACCAATTCAATTTAATATCTGTTACTGCAGAAACCTATGGTGTCCTTGGTATGCTTGCCAAAATGAATTGTGCATGTTTGTACCATGACTAATAGTGAAATGGTAAAGAAACTGACCAAGGAACAAGAAATGAAGAACGATGGAATTAATATCAAAGCATTATATACAAGATTTACCCAATGCGAACAGTAAGTCTAAAAAGCTAGCCATTTAAAATAAAAGTTACTTCAAACTAAAGTAAGGTAGATTATACCAATCAATCTAATATATTTATCTCAGAAAATGACAGAAACTCAAAACCATCGGACTATGCAAATTTAACGAAAGATTACAGCAGAAAAATTAGTACATTGCGATTGGTCTCCCCAACACCCTTTTACTATAGGCTATAAGAGATACTAAAAAATCTTCAAACTTACTTTAAGTGATATTTGGGTTTGCAATATGTAAATTGTTATATGACCTATCCTACGTCACTGATAACAGTCATCAGGGTTAAATGACAGTAATAGTCACAAATTGACAACAGAGACCCTCAAACCATGGTGGAGCCTTCAATAACTTTGATAGAATAGGTTGTTTCAAGATATATAAATTATTACTAGTAGCAGTAGTAATATTTGATCATAATAATTGTGAAAAAATATAGGTGTTTTAGTCAAGTTACAGGCCCTTTAAGCTTATCTCACCTATAACAAAGCATGTGTTTCATCAAAAAGGATGTCAGTTTGGATGTGAATACACATTTGAATACAGTCAAGTCCCCTCCCACAGATTTCTCTTTTATCAAGAATGGTTAGATTTCGTACATGTATACTGACATTCAGAAGCCATCTAATACGATAAGACCTGAGGCGAATCTGTTGCTGCCTTTCCAATGTGGGTCTTTGTGTGCTTCTTTAGGCTTCCCGCATCAGTAAACGCCTTACCACAGGCAGGACAGACATACGGCTTCTCTCCTGTGTGGGTCCGCGCATGTTCCTTCAGGTGCCAACGTGTATTAAACCGCTTACCACATTCTGAACAAACATACGGCTTCTGGCCCGTGTGTGTTCGCACATGCAGCTTAAGGGCAGCAGGTATTCTGAATGCTTTACCACATTCCTCACAGACATATGGCTTCTCTCCTGAATGGATCCTCATGTGCGCTGTTAGATACGACCCACATAGGAAGCTTTTACCACATTCCGCACAAACATAAGGTCGCTCGCCTGTGTGCGTTCTGATGTGTTTCTTTAGATGGCTTGAATGACTGAATGCGCTGCTGCAGTGAGGACATTTGTGCGGCTTCTCTCCCGTGTGAATTCTCATGTGGATTTCAAGATTGCCGTAAGCGCTAAATCTCTTACCACACTCAGTGCAAAGATGAGATTTCTCACCAGTGTGTGTTCTCATGTGTGCCGTCAAATTCCCACTGCAACTGAAAGCTCTCTGACAAGTAGAACACACAAAAGCTTTCTCACCCGTATGTGTTATCATGTGTGTCTTCAGGTTGTTGGAGACCATAAAGCCCTTCCCACACACAGAACAAACATGGGGCCTCTCCCCAGTGTGCATCCGCATGTGTATCTTCAAGTTGGCAGCACAATGAAAGCCCTTACCACATTCCGAACATCTGCAAGGCATATCACCGGTGTGAATTCTCTTGTGCACCTTCAAGGAGCCTGCCGTACTGAATGCTTTCGTGCACTCTGAACACATATAAGGTTTTTCTCCTGTATGCGTTCTCATATGCAACTTCAAAGAGCCTGCCGTACTAAAGGCTTTACCACATTCCAAACACTTGCTCGGCATCTCCCCCGTATGAATTCTCCGGTGGATTTTCAAGGAGCCTGCCGTGCTGAAAACCTTACCACATTCCAAACAGTGGAAAGGCTTCTCGCCAGTGTGTATCAACATATGCAAGTTTAAGGACCCTGCCTTACTGAATGCCTTACTGCATTCAGAGCAGCTGTAAGGCTTTAAGCCTTTGTGAGTCTTCATGTGTGTTCTTAGGCTACTGGCCTTTTTAAAACGCTCGCTACATTCTATACACGCATGTGGCCTGTCTCCGCTATGGGTCAAAATGTGCAGCTTTAAAGAACCTGCTGTACTCAACACTTTCCCACACTCAGGACACGTAAACACCTTCTCCCGCGTATGAGAATTTACATGCGACCTTAAGTCTCTTACACTTTTGAAGCTGTCACCACACTGCAAACATGTGTTAGCTGTTTTTTCGGTGTGTGTCATCATGTGTCTTTCGACACTGTCCGATAAATTGAAAGCCATATCACAGTCAAAACATGCAGACAATTTTATATTTGTATCAGTTTTTGAATGGTTCCTCAGTGTACTTCTACATGTGAATGCCTTACCACATTTGGAACACACACAAGGTTTCTCTCCGGTATAAATTCGAATGTGCTGTTTTAAATAAGCTACAGTACTAAATCTCTTACCACAGTCAGAACACAAATAAGGACGTTCGCCTGTGTGAACTCGTGAGTGCTTTATTAGTTCAGATCTATATCGGAAGCCCTTACAACATTCCTCACACACATATGGTCGCTGTCCAGTATGAATCCGGACATGATTCTTCAGGTGACTTGAATGACTGAAAGCGGTGCCACAGTGAGAACACTTATAAGGTTTCTCACCAGTGTGAATTCTCACATGGATCTGAAGATTTGCAAAGGCACTAAATCTCTTACCGCACTCCTCACATTGATGCGGCTTTTCTCCAGTGTGAGTCCTCATGTGCGTTGTTAAATTTCCACTTGAACTAAATGCTCTATTACAAACAGAACATGGAAACAGCTTCTCTCCCGTGTGGGTCACCATGTGTGAATTGAGCCCGCTTAACGCACTGAATCCTTTACCGCAGTCAGAACACTTGTAAGGCCTCTTCCCCGTATGAGTCCGCATGTGTATTCTCAGGCTGCTGGCATTGTGCAAACCTTTACCACATTCTGAACACTTGAAAGGCACCTGGCCAGTATGGCTTCTCATGTGCAGCTTAAGAGAACCTGGGTTACTTAGAGTCTTACCGCAGTCAAAACAGGTACAAGCCTTCAATCTTTTATGAGTTCTAAAATGTATCCTGAGGGTTCTTGCCGTCTTAAATCGCTTGCCACATTCTAAACAGACATGGGAATTCTCCAGAGCTGTACATATACCTTCACAAACCTCTGAGTTTGCTGGCAGTAGCTGACTAAATTCCTCAACTGTTTTATTACCCTCGACAGGTTTTGTATTTGTATCATACTTTTCAGGTTGTGCTTGGCTTGCCGGTTGACATGTCACTGAAGCATCACAGTCCATCAACTCTTGTTCACTTACCTCATGGAGATTTGGGTCATCTGCACTATTAGACTCTGCTTGCTCATTCAGAGGGACATGTATGCCCTCACTTATGCATGATGCTTCCATGGCAGCCATCTCCATCATTTCTGTACTGGCTGGGCTTTTAATTTCTGTACTTACGGTTCCTTTAGCATCAGACAAAATGTCTCTCAATGTAATGTTCTCATCGCTCAGTTCCAATATAACAGAAGCAAGTGGTTCCCTGATACTGTTATTAGATGCTGGCTTCTGTGAGAACACAAAATGTGGATTTT
Source organism: Branchipolynoe longqiensis (assembly GCA_030323885.1). Classification (NCBI taxonomy): domain Eukaryota; kingdom Metazoa; phylum Annelida; class Polychaeta; order Phyllodocida; family Polynoidae; genus Branchipolynoe; species Branchipolynoe longqiensis. The sequence goes on from CM059190.1 coordinate 1,530,734, forward strand.
CATGTTCGACTGCTGGAATTTCTTTGCAATATGTATTCAAATGGATGCATCTGTTGGTGTGTCGATCTCCAGTAAATCCTTCGGTTAATCTCTCCATAAGGGCTTCTGGTCCTATTATCCGATTGGTGTGTGGGTCCTCTTCCACTAACCAATCCGGAGTGGACTTATGCTGATCGAAGAAGGCTCCCCCAAGTGATTCGCCAATGTCTTTCTTGAGAAGCATCCTCCTGAATTGGTTTGTGTCGTACATTGCGCTTGCCAGCAGAAGATTTGCATCCATGAGTGAAGCATAGGCCTTGGCCAGTGTAGGCGCTTTTTCGGATGCATCAAGGTGCTTTGAATTTAAAGCAGCACACTCTTTCAGGTCCAGCAATGTCTGCGCCTGACCAGCAACAGCAGACATACTGGCTACCATGTAGCTTTGTACCTTTCGTAGGTCCTCATCTTGTTGTAGGTGTTCTTCTGTGGCCATTTTACATAACCATCTGTTGAGCCTTGGAACCTTAAGTGTCTTGGCATTGGCAGGTCTGGGATAGGCGGCACATTTCTCGATCAGGACTCTCTCCCCTGTTGGTTCACCGTAAATGTTGATGAATGGTTTTACTACTAGTTCAGAAACTTCTAGACCCACTTGCTTCTCATCAGAAATATCAGCCATGTTTACTGAGCATCGATTTAACACAGCCTTAATGGCGAAACGGGCTTGGACTTCATGATTGATTCTGTCAGGGTCAGTGTTATAGGTCAAGCCACTTGTTGTAGTTTAATGACATATTCCTAGCGAGTAAGTGCTATTCATTAGGACAAGCAGCAAAAACTAAGCATATTGCTAACCAGATGGCGCTAGCTTTCAGATCTGTGGTTCAGGAACCTGAAATGCAGCTTCTATTTGGTCATCGCTTTTTTGTTGTTGCCAAATATGTAGTGAACCTGAAAGAGGAGTAAACTGTATTATGATATGATAGATTATGTTATGGACATAGCTTTAGGCATGGCTAGCTGACTATTGTCCTAAAAAAGTTTACTTTCAATTTTTTTCTCTGATTAATTCGAAAAATATGCCATCATATCTATAGGGCTCTTAAAACTGATTATTTTGGTAGAACTAAAATAGTGACAGGAAAAGTAGAACAGGAGTTATAAATTCCTACAAAATTTATTAATATTATTGACAGTCGGTGGAAATGAACAAATTAAGCAAGTTTAATATGAACTTTCTGAAAGAATAATAAAGATGAGGTTTGGCAAAAAAGTGGGCCTTTTATTTATATTATAAAGTGAGATTCTTTAACACTGGACATATTATATGCAAAATAGCTTCCCATGTGGGGTCTAAAAACCAAGATTTCTCTAATTTGGAATTGTGAATAAATCATGGCAAACAGAATCTACATGAAGTTTTATATCATTGGAATCAGATTTAAAAGGTATGTACATATATATATAAATTGTGAATGTGATACTGAACCATTGAATTAAAAAAATCACGTCAGACTACCTGCTATTACTAATAATATAGTTTACATGACGTCATCACTCAGCGGTCAGCCATCTTGGATTACAAGCACCTTCACCTAGCCATGTTGTGAATGTATGCTGATGCATTAAGACAGTTTTCTTGTGTTCTGAGCGGTTCTAAGCAGTTAACTGTCCAGAACCTCTTAATGCACTTAAACGACAACTTCTAAAGCCAAACTGCTCAAAACAGTGACTAATAAACCAACAAATCGGTAAATAAGCACAATGTAGACAGTTGCAAGCCTTCTGTATGTAATCCAATATGGCCACTGAAAGTTGCCTCGTGACGTCATTACACCCCCCTCTATAGGCATATATATAAATATTGCACATGAATCAAATCTTTATTTGCATACCCATTCATTTTCAATGGACATCAAATAGGAAATTGCTACGTCGAATGCAAACATCACATTTAGTAAATTATCACACACATTGGATCACATACATAATTTTACAGCACCCGGATAATAAATTAGTTACCCAAACCCGCCACACCCAACACACAACCAAGACCAAGGCTTATATGCTGCGTTCATATGAACTGGTGAATATATGGTGTTTCCCACTTCACAACCGGTGAATTGCATTCAATTGACTTCACAACTGGTGAACACCACCTGTGAACTGGAGGTTTTTTAAGCGGCTCGTTATTCACCACTTGTGAAAAAATGGCAGCGAATGGAGAAAAGTTGCATGGTAAGGTCCCATAATAAATTGACAAAAATATGTTTGTAATGAAACCATTGTCCATGATGTGTGGTCTTAAAACAAATCATACATGGTGTTTAATATGGAGGTGGATGCTATCTACCAAAAACGTGCAGCTTACATGTTATTTACACATGTATTGTAGTTTGCGTCTATTATCGCCCAGCCTGAAACATTCAAGCTACAGTACTAAATCTCTTACCACAGTCACTTGTTCAAAATTAATTATTTCAATCATATTTGATTAAATCTATGTATCTAAACTTAGATTCTGAGTTAATATAATGGTTACACTGTAGGAAAAAGCTAAAAGCCTTCTGGAGTCCATATTGTCGTTGTTTACCGCAAATTGTCAATTGAAAGCTCTCAGTTTACATGGTCGTGTTCACCAGCAGTAAGTGGGAAGTTCACCATATTCACCAGGATGATATAAACGCAGCGGACGTTAGTGCAACATAGTGAACGTAGGCGAAACATCGGTCCAAAATAGTTGTAACGTCTGTCAACGAGTTAGAATGTAAAAAAGGAAAAGCTCCCAACGAAAGGCTAATGAGCCTCCAGCGCACACGGTGTCAGCCTAGCGAAACCTTAGTGTCAGCTTAGCATAGGACTCGCGTAATTACGCCCACCCTAACATAGCTATGTGTGACTCTGACATAATTTGTAACATGAGTCGATGTCAGGCCCGCGAGTGAGCAGCGTCAGTCTAACAACAGTCCAGCATGCTCAGTGTAAGGACAGCGAGCGCTCAACGCACTCGACGTGGATGCCTTTATAAATATTCTTGAAGGCAAAACGTTCACACCACGTTCGCTTACGTTCGAAGAACGTTGATGCACGTTACATATGGTACGTGTGTGCCAGCCGTTTGTCAACTACGTTGAATACGTCAAGACATGTTGGACGTACGTTAGACCAACATTCGACACACGTCAGAGACATGTTAGACCTACGCCGAGATACGTTAACAGCATGTTGGCAGCGGGTGATGTGAATGTTCCTCCCGGCTCTCCATCAGTCTACTGTAAGTCGACGTAGCTCAACGTAGCTCTAACGAACGTCTAATGTATCTCGACATAAGCCTAATGTGAGTGCAACGTAAGCGCAACGTAATGGCCTGTACATCGAGCTATCTTGAAGTTTTGGGTATGCCCAAAACCTTGACGTGTGTCACCGTATCTCGACCTAACTCGACTTAGGCTTAACGAACGCGTAAGATATCTCGATGTTGCTCGACGTATCTCGACATAATGATAATGGCCAAATTTCACCTACATCGGCTTACACTACCGCGTTTCGTCGTAGTGTGACAGACCCATTAGCACCCACAAATTAGCAACTACAAACTCACCAACACACCCACAAACTCAACAATGAACATATAAACTAACTAAACATAGTTTAAGAGACAGAGTTTTAATCAAATGAAAGCGACATAAAACAATATTATCATGGCAATGCTGAAATTCTCGATGTCGGACATCCGGGCACTTTTCGGGTTCACGGCGCGCGAAGGGTAAAACAAATGCCACTCTCATAGAAACAACATTAGAACTACCCTATCTATCACAGTGATTTCTGCTTTTTGGTGCTTTGAAAGCAAATTTCTCTTGTTTCTATTAAATAGTTCAGATCTTTCTCTATAATTTCATATTCAGCTTTTTTTTTATCAGCCAATTGGAAGTTCTTGAATTTATTTGGCGAAAATAGTTTTTGAGGCCATGATCTGGTAAGGCTAACACTGGCACTGACACTCAGAATATCCCAACTTTCACTATTATCACTGTTTTTAATACTTTCAGAGAAAATTGCTCTCAGGTTAAATTAAATACCTCAGATCTTCCTCTTCAATCGCGCATTAAGATATTTTTAATCGATTCGATGAAAGTTTTTAAATTTATTTTACAAAAATAAATGCTCCCCATAGACATAGCATTGCGCAGCACACATCACGGCCGTATTTTACCCTTCGCCGGCTAGTTTCCGGGGTTGTGACGTCATGCCGACATTGGCGTAAGTTTGCGAGTGGACGAGGGACAACACACTAAACACACTAGCCAGTCTAGTGTTTCTGTGAGAGCATACAGATTAATTATGATATTGATGAAAACACACCTCTTTACTGGCACAATTTCTCTCTTCTCAACTGCTGCAGTTAAACTAGGAGGTGAAAAAATGAGTCACAACAATGAGTCACAACAACACATCCTCCATCTTGAATAATTCTGATTATTCACGCAAGATGGCAGCATCATTGACTCGTCGTAGGTGTCTGTTACACGTGTAGATGGCGCCACAAGAACATAGCTGCCGCACTTATTACGACGGCCCTGTCACACTACGACGTATACTACAAAGTGATTTCTATTTTCAACAGGTCAGTATTACAAGTTATATATCTGTACAGATCTTTTAAATTGGATCTCAATGATATAAAAATCATTTAGATCGATTGAATAGCTGCAAAGTTATGAGTATTTAAAGATTGATTTTTTTTACCCCGATTTGTGCACATTTCCAAATTAGCCAAATCTTGGTTCTTAGGGTCCCACCTGAAAGCTATTTTGCATATGATCTGTCCAATATTAAAGAATCTCATTCTCTGTAGTACAAATAAAAAGCTCAATTTTTTACAGACCATCACTGTTAGTATTCTTTCTGAAATTTCATGTCAAACTTGCTAAATTCCTTAATTTCCAGCAACCACCAATAATAAATTCAGTAAAATAAAGAAAAATAGCATAACTCCCGTTTTAATTGTCCAATCACAGCAATCTTTATACCAAAATAACCAGAATTAAAATCTCTACATGATGACATAATTTTCTAACTGATCAGAGAAAGAAAGCCAACATTCAGTTTTAGGCATTGCGAGCTGACAATAGCCACATTCTTGCAGCAGTCACTTAGTTCTGGTTAGGTAGAGGAAGACTTAAGCTTTCTGATGATATAATTTTCAAAACGATCCTGATCAATTTTCAAGGAGGATTAATGTCTTAATGTTTTCACTCCTTCAGTTCAATCAAATTTCCCACCCAAAAAACACCCATGCTTGATATGCTAATGAAGCCTAGTTTCTTCTCTGTCTTTCATTAGTGGTTATTTTTAGCTCAGGTCACTGTACTCACCAAGGTATCAATTTTAGGGAAGGGAGTAGCTCAGACTGGATGAAAACAAACTTGGCGAGCATGCTCAGAGCTGCCGATGGTACCCCCCAACAAGTGTCCATTGACTGTAATTTATTTCATAATAATAATTAAAAATCAGATACCCTAAAAGACAAAAGAACAAGCTTTAATTTCATATAAATTTTATTTCAAACCAAGCAGAATTAGTGAAGATTGGAGTGTTTTTAAAAGGGTTAAAATATGTCAAATTTCGCGCTGCACACACCGTACACGCCCACTTTGGAGTACCTAATACTAGTCTATAGCCTCAACGCGCGCTAACGTATGTGATTTTGCGCCAACACGTCGGTGTAAGCCGACGTATGTTACATATATGTTAGGAATACGTCATATACATTCTGGGTACATCGGCGTACGTCATCTTACGACGACGCACGTCGAGGCTCCGAAATTTGTTTGAACATGTTCAAAATTGTCAACGTGTCGCAACATATGTCTTATACATTAGGCATATGCTATGTGTATGTTAAGCATACATTGACATATGTTAGGTGTACTTTAGACGTACATCGAGGTACGTTCATGTACTTTAGCCATACATATAGCCGGTGGGAATGTACAGTCCACATACTGCCAACGTATGCGTAACGTACTCCCAAATACTTCTAATGTATGCCTGCCGTATCTCCAACATATCTTGACGTATTTAACATATACACAGTGCCTCTGGCGATCGAGCAACATATATAGCATTGGCCAACATTCTGCCAACATTCCTTGAGCGTATGCAAGCGTTTTGCGAACATTTTGCGAACATTTTGCGTTACATGATACGCTCTCATACGTTGTCATATGCTAGCAATACGTCAGACATACTTTATGCATAGGTTCTGCGTACATTACATATATGCCCAATTTTAAGCCCAAATTCGACGAATGCCGATGCACTGGGAAATCAAAATACGTTGAGCACGCGCTGACGCTGTATGTCATAGTGTGACAGGGTCATTAGAGGTTCAGCTTCTCTAGCCGACTATTCCACTTAATCTATTTACTTTCTACATTAGTTTTTTTACTTAGTTCTTTACTGGAGGAAGGCAATTAGACATGTATATCTAGATCATTGTCTGATGAATCTGGAGAGATCATGCCATTAAAAAAAGAGATTTGGCTGAGTGATATAACTTTATATTGGCTCAGAGCCATCTCCATATAGTTCTATAGGCCTATACAATATCCTGATCCATCCAGTAGGCATATGCCTATTTATCTGTCTGTAATTACGGCTTCCACAACATAATTGGGAAGGCTGTTGTACACATCGGTAGTTCTCAGTAAAAAGAGTTGCTTGTAATAGGTTCTGGTTGGTCGTGGGTTCGAACCCTGGTCGAGTCAAACCAATGACTTAAAAATTGATACTTGTTGCTTCCTAGCCAGGCGCTCGGCATTAATAGGATAGGGCAGGGACTGGTTGGCTCATTGTCAGGATAATGTGACTGAGTGGGATATCAGGTCAAGTTGCTGGCGGCCTGGTTTCCCAGTGGGACAGCACTATAAAGTCGCCATTAGTGTGCACTGTCACAAGTCGGTACCCATCCTGATATGACCTTAGATGTTGCTAGGACGTAAAACAACAACAAACAACAAAAATCTCTTGCATAGTGTGTGTCGATAGCCCATAATTATAGTAGTTCTTCGCTGGTCACTCTCTCTCATGACCATGTCCCTTTTCCTTGTCTGGTTCCATACTGTGTTTATATATAAATATACTCCACAATTATGGTCTCATGTAACATCATACATTAATTAATTTAGTTTACTTCACAATCACCTGTGATGTATGGCTGCTCCAACTGAAATATATAACATTAAATGCACATTTGGAATTATCAAGACCTTACTACCTTCAAAATGATGATGGTGAACTAAAACTAATATTAGACCAGTTCAATCAAATATTACACATTGCTCACGGGCACAGAAGATGATGAGGCTGGTTGGAGAAACATGGCTTTTATTCGGTCGCGGCCCCTGGGCCGCAATGGGCATGTACATTGTGGATTGACGACGGGCCATGGCCGACATAAGGTCATGCAGTGATAAGATAATAGCATGAGATGAGAGATGCGACATATGGACAAGTTAAGATATAAGATAAGATATGATGAACAGTCATAAGTACAGTAAGATATGATGAACAAGTACAATTAAACATTGAATATGTGAAGGTGAATAGAATAATCCTCGTACGGTGCGGAGGGCACTTTTGAGGTGTGTTTTTGTCAATTGCGCGGTTGTCAATTGGGCGGTTGACAATTGAGTCGTTAATGGACTTCCTTGTCTAAATGTTTTTTAATTTAGTTTTGAGTTGTTTTTTAATTGGCTGTGCCAATTAGATTGCAGGTGTGGATGGGTGGGTAGAAAAGGGGGTGGAGTAGTGGTCAGTCGGAGGCGGTGCTGCAGACTGACTCCCTTGTGGTGTGTGGCGCCGGGCTCCGGTCGCTGGAGTGATTTGATTGGCTGAGTTGGGTTGTGTTGTGATTGGTGGAGGGAGCGTGAGGGTGCTGGGGCTCCCTCCCCCCCACCCCATGGACCCCACCCCCCGACCCCATGCGGGCGGGGGGGGGGATTGGCAGCCTCACCTCTCCACGTTCCCAGCAATGAGTCCGAATGAGCGACCCCGCTCATTCCCGACCATTGCTCATGGGCACAGAAGACGATGAGGCTGGTTGGAGAAACATGGCTTTTATTCGGTCGCGGCCCCCGGGCCGAAATGGGCATGTACATTGTGGATTGATGACGGGCCGTGGCCGACATAAGGTCATGCAGTGATAAGATAATAGCATGAGATGAGAGATGCGACGTATGGACAAGTTAAGATATAAGATAAGATATGATGAACAGTCATAAGTACGGTAAGATATGATGAACAAGTACAATTAAACATTGAATATGTGAAGGTGAATAGAATAATCCTCGTACGGTGCGGAGGGCACTTTTGAGGTGTGTTTTTGTCAATTGCGCGGTTGTCAATTGGGCGGTTGACAATTGAGTCATTAATGGACTTCCTTGTCTAAATGTTTTTTAATTTAGTTTTGAGTTGTTTTTTAATTGGCTGTGCCAATTAGATTACCAAGCCATAGTATTTAGTCGTGGTGTTGTTGTGTGGCCCTTATTAGGGCTCTGTTAACCTTGTGTGAGTCCCTTGTGCTTATGTATTGTCTGTGCGCGTTGGACGCCCAGCCGCCGAATCGCTGCACCTCGAGTTCGGTGCTCCCGGAGGCGAAGGCTACTGTAGCCGCCGCTTTGCGTATCGCATGGAGCGTGTAGGGGGTTTGCACACCTGTGGCCTTCTGGACGAGGGTCCATTGTCTGGCCAGGTATGGTATGGCCAGGGTGACTCCATCGCTGGGGAAGACTAGCAGGGGCTGTCGGGGGCTGGTGGTGGGGGCCTCGTGGATCATCTGCCTGTATGAGGTGACGGGGCAGAAGTGGGGGTCATCTGTGGGGGCCAGGCGCCTATCGCGGGACTGGTGGGTTGCCTGCATATTTTTGGCACACTTCTGGTGGATATGCAGTTGTCCCCCGGCAATTGCCACATCCCCTCTAGTGGTGTGGCGTGTTGGGTCGAACGTGGCCGCTAACCTGGGGGCCACTTCTGACTGGCGGGCGCCTGAGAAGAACATGATGATGACTGCTGTTGCCACCACGCTGCCCTCCGGTGTGCACTGGAGGTGGCGGACGGCCTGTTTCATTATCGGGATGGGCACATTGGTGGACGGCCGTGGCGTGTGTGCTTTGGATCTTCTCATCGCATCGAGGGCCATGCGCACCGTGATGTGGTCGAGTGGCTGGGTGCTGGCCTCCGCCATCCTGAAGTGTAGGCGTAGGAGGGAGGCGGAGTTGGCGATTGAGGACAGGCACAGATGGCCCGCTAGCTCCTCGAGCCAGCAGCGTACGTCGAGGGGGGTCGTGGCCAGTGGCAAGATGCGGTACCGCTTGCAGTGTCGTTCGTACGCTGTGACCGTCGTCCGCATGTTGGCCCAGGTGCCTGGGGCCCTCGCTTCGCGCTGTCTGGCCTCCGCCGCTTGGTGAGTGCGGCGTATGCTGGGTCTGGATGAGAAAAGAGGTTCAAGTTGTTCATAGACATGTATACGTGGTGATATCGGGGCAATGTTGTTGTTGACGCATATTGTTGTTACTTTGGTGCGGAAGCTATCGCTGATATGCGCCCTACTCAGAGCATCTGCCAGGTCGTTGATTGCTCCTGGGATGTGTTGGTAGGTGATGCGGATGTTGTGTATGGCCTGTCAATCCAGGCTGCCCTGGCTATTCGTAGTAGGCGGGTGTTGTGTCCTTTGCCGGTGGCTAGCACTTGTACTGCGGCCATGTTATCGCAGTTGATGGCGATGTGGGTCCCTTCGTCGCTGGGTCCGACGAGCATGTGGAGGGCGATTAGGATGTTGGCTGCCTCGATCTGCGTGATGCTATCGGGGTCGCCGTGTGTGTCGCGTTCCAGCTGGGCGGCGTATGCGTTGTAGTCATCGGCCCCTCCTATGCCCCCTATGCAGGCGTCGACGAAGATCTGCCTGTGTGGGTAGTTGGGGGGTATGAGGGAGGTGCCGTTCCAGCTGTGGGCGAATTCCGGGAACCATGCTAGGTCCCGCCTCATGTCGTCAGTTATCGGGGTGGTATTGGTTTCCATGGCCCGTAATGAGTGGAGGAGGCGACCGACGAATAGCCTGCCTGGGGGAACGCACTTGGATATGTGTAATAGCTTGCCGAGTATGGATTGGAGCTGTTTTCGTGTGACACGCTCCTTCTCGGCCATGCCTCGTACCAGCTTGATGGTGTCATCTACCTTGTCTCTTGGCATGGTGAGGGTTATCTCGGGGGCATTGATGGAGATGCCGAGCCATCTGACGTTGGGTGATGGTGGTTGGGTCTTCTCGATCGCCTCGGGGAGCCCAAGGTCCTTGAAGATTTGCCTGGTAGTTTGGAAGTGGCGGATGGATGTGGGGCGGTCGGGGGCCACCACTATCAGGTCGTCGAGATACATGGTGGCCTTGATTCCCTTGTTTCTTAGTATGTAGACCACCGCCTCGGCGACTCTCTGGATGTGACAGCTAGATCCGCGGGCCCCGAAAGGGACCGATATATCGAGGTAGTATTGTTGGCGCCACGAGGTTCCGAGGAGGGGCCAGTCAAGGGGGCAGGACCGGAAGTTCTTGTATGCCCTGCTTATATCCATGGTGAACATGTGGCTCCCCTTGCCTGACTCCCTCAGTTCCCTCGTGAACCCGTCGACCGTAGGTAGGCAGTGGTCTCTTGTGTGGCCCAGTGCCGTGTTTTTTTATTATGAATGCGTTTACGGAGGTGTCATGTGGGAACGACATGTCGGCGATTATGCGTCTCTGGTTGGGGTCGGCCTTCTCTCTTGACATCATTGGGGAGATGTGGAACCATTCTTGGAAGGGAGGTTCTGGGTACGGGCCGTACACGGCGCCGCACCTTACCTCCTTCTCGAGGTATTGATCGACGGCTGCTGGATGCTGGCGCGCGCTGGGATGGTTTGGTTGAGCTGCCGTGCCAGAGGTTGGCCGCATGTATCCCAAGGGGAACCCAAAGTCAATGAGGTCGACTAGCTGGGTGTGGTCATGGGAGTTGGAGAGGCTGGTCCGCCAGTTGTCGACGTTCAGATCGGACGGTATGTGTACGCGTGCGGCCATAATGTTTGGTAATCACGTGCGCTTAACTTGGCTGTATGTGCCTGCTATGTGGGTTGGCAGGGCTGGCGTTCGTGTGGGCCATTCATCGGATCTGTGCTGGCTAAAGGCCTGGGGGGCCATGTCGATGGTGCTGTCGGGGAGTATGTCTGTGTCGTGCTGGCAGTGATTGCGTATTTTCGGGAAGTCGATCTTGCGGCACTGGTCGTCCGCTGGGCTATCGTTGATGGGGGGGCTGGGCTTGTTGTTTTGGGGGTGTGGTGGGCTGTGTAGGCGTGTTGGTTTGTGGCGGTAGTGTGTGGGGCACTTGGGGTCGCTCGGGTCAGTTGGCGTGGCTTTTCTCGTGTTGTTTCACTTCTGAGTGTGGCGTGTCGCGCCCCGGGCTGCGCCCTTTGTTGGTGGGGTGGCGGATTACCGCGTGTGTGTTGCGGCTGGTGAGTGTTGGCGAGTCGCTGCTTTCATCTCGGGCTTGGTTGGCGCGGTGGCTGGTGTGGGCTGTGTCGGTTGGATGGGGGCCGGTGCTAGGGGGGGTCTGGGGGTCCTTGCCGTATCGGTGGTATCGTCCCCACCTTTCTAGTTGTTTTGCATCCCTTGTCTTCCTGCGGCATTGCTGCTCGGAGTGCTTATAGTAGGTTTGGGTTAACTTGTAACAGTAGGCACATGCATGGACCACGTCTTCTGGGCCGTCCTGGTGGTGTTGTTTCTGGCTGCATCGTCTCATAGAGTTGTAGACCATGCATGGGTGCTCATGGGCCTCGGCCTCGATCCGGCCCCTCCCGGCCTTGTCTGTGTGGGCTCTGTCGTTCGTGCGTTCGTCGGTGGTGGGGGTGGGGTTCTGGCCATTAGTGGAGACAAAATTCGCCCTGTCATTCTGGATCTCCTGTCTCTCATGCCATGCGAACGTGTCCCTCTCTACCATGTCAAATACGTTCTGTGACCACTCCCGGACGGCGGCCCAGGGTTTGCGGGCGCAGTAATCGGTAATGCACCTGAGGTGGTCGAACATGTGGGGGAAGTCCCGCATATTATATACCCTGTGGTCCGCGAGCAGTGCTACGAATGCTCTTGTATACTCGCGCTCGGTCATAGAGCTTCGTGCGGCCAATTTCTGCGCGGCTGAGTTGCAGCCATGGCGCTTCAAGTACATATATGGCTTAGCTATGGGTTTGTGATGAACATGTCATGGAGTATGGCCCTCCTACCTTCCATCCTCCTGTATTGTGCGCGGTATCGATCCATGTCATCGTCCAGCTCGTCGACCCGTTCGGCCCTTTCTCGGTTGCGGTCCTCGTGCCTGGCGCGTCGGCGTGGGCTGTCGGGTCGGTGGAGCTGGGGCATGACGTGTCGGTAGTGGTCGCTCCGTCTCCTGGTGGGTGATCGGTCAGGGGAAGCGGATGCTTCCCGTCCGTTGTGCCGTAGTGGTGTGTTTGACCGCCTCCTGTGGTCGCGTTGGGAAGGGGACCGGCGATGGCGCAGGGGTGGTGTTGGGGAGCGGGTCCTGGCCGCCCGTGGCTCGGGGGAGGCCCGTCGCCGTGGTTGTGATGTCTGCCTCCGCTGGGCGGGCCTCGGGGAGAGGGTACGGTCCCTCGACCTCCTCGGCGTCGGGGATCGGGGGCGTTCTGGGCGGTCGCGGTGCCGTGGGGAGTGTTGGTCCGCATCCTGGTGTCGTCCGGTGATGTGTTGTATGGCGATGTGCATTTCCTCCATTCTTTGCTCCATTCGCACGGACATGCGCTCCTCCATCTGTTGTACCATTTGCTCCATCCGCTTCCCGCCGTTAGGGCCACCAGTATGTTTGGCGGCCCGTGGGTGTGGCTCCCTCTGGCCGGGCTCCGGGTATGACACGTCGGAGTCTGCGTCACTGGAGCTGTGGTGGTCGGGAGGGGAGCCCCCGCGGTCCCGGGGGGTACTTGTGCTGCCGGCCGCCGAGAGGGTGTCCCCCGCCAGTAGGATGGGTAGGGTGGTGCATGATCGTGGCTGTGGTTGAGCCTGTGGTTTGGCCGGCCGGCCACGTCCCATCTTCTTTGTGGATGACCCCTGTCTCATCATAGTGGCGTGTAGAAAAGGGGGTGGAGTAGTGGTCAGTCGGAGGCGGTGCTGCAGACTGACTCCCTTGTGGTGTGTGTCGCCGGGCTCCGGTCGCCGGAGTGATTTGATTGGCTGAGATGGGTTGTGTTGTGATTGGTGGAGGGAGCGTGAGGGTGCTGGGGCTCCCTCCCCCCCACCCCATGGACCCCCCACCCACCCCATGCGGGTGGGGGTGGGGGGGATTGGCAGCCTCACCTCTCCACCGTGCCCAGCAATGAGTCCGAATGAGCGACCCCGCTCATTCCCTACTTTTAATTAATTAATTTTTTTAATTAATATTTTTTTGCTCTCTGATTGCGTGTTAAATTTTATTTATTAATTTGTGGTTCTATTAATCAAAACGACCAAAGCTTGAAAGATGAAGTAATTTAATAAATGTTATCTTTGCACTTGCTCACTCTGCAGGAAGGAGTATCGACCTCTGTCAGTATTCATCCCATAATCCCCCAGGCCTCAAACCCCATAAAAGGTAATAGAAATAACTGTGCTTTCTTAGTTTGTGAGGAGAAAACGAAGGCCAAAATTTAATATATGTATGTGCACGTCTAGCTAAAACATTTGCTACACCGGGGAGTCCGGGGGTGGTCCGGGGCGATCCGGCCTCTGGTCCGGGGATCGTCTGGGGGCTCATACGGGAAGGTGTGACTGCGAGGCAAAAAACGACGAAAACAGTGATTTTATCCGGGGCGGTCCGGGTGACTGGTCCGGGGGTAGTCCGGCTCAAATTCCGGGGCTCGTTTTGGGTAGTGTGACTAGGGCTTAAAGAGGTGATATTTGGTATTTGGTAATTAAAATGCATAGGTAGTTGATGTCTACGAATTAGCATATAGGTTCAAATAGACTATAGGATAAAATATAAAGCAGGCTATTGTAGAGAGGTGCCCTGACTCGACCGCAACATACAAAGGGAGGCAAAGGCAGGTTGATTGCATCAGGGAGCCTCAATGGCTAATGGTTAGTACGCTATTCCTGGAACGGCAGAAGTGTCGGTTCGAAACCCACTCGAAGAGAAATGTTTCTCATTTGTGAAAAACCCCAACCCATGACAATATTGAATTGAGTGTTTGCCTATTTATGAAGATTGTTACAATTAGTTACGCATGTTAGTCACCACATATCAGAATATATGAGAGTTATGCTCCAGGGGATAACAAATGTTGGAACACTGCGCTCCACAGTCTCCAGCCAGTTAGCAGTTCCTCGGAGCAGGCTCAAAGGCTTTGGGGATCGTGCTTTTAGTATTGCTGCCCTGAGACTGTGGAATGCTCTGCCAGGATATATCACAGATTGTAAATCTGTTGGTACTTTTATAAAAGGTCTTAAGACACATTTGTTTAAATCTGCTTTTAACTAGGTGAAATTTATTTTCTTGTATATTTGTTTGTTATGTAAAGCGCCTGAGAACTGCTTGCTGGATCGGACGCTATATAAATGTTTTATTATTATTAAGAGCATTTATATACTTCTAAGTAGGGCCTATGAAAGTAATGCGAATAAGCAATGCTTAGGACCGACCCCCGCTAAACGCTTGGAGAATTATTTATTTATTTATATATCAGCACAAGTATAATATTAACCAATCGCTGTCGCTATGCGATTCAACACGAGTATACAAATGCCGGCCCCCATACGGCTGTTTCCGTTTCCGGTTGCTGGATTTTGGTGAATTCATTTTCCACTTTCATGAGTATGGGTATTGTTTATGTATATGTATATATATATATATATATATATATATATATATATATATACACACATGTTAGTCCTTAGCTTCCCCCCTTGGTGGGGATCGGGGTCGGTATTAATAACTATTCAGTATTAATGTTTTAAACTTTATATGAAACCAATTCTGAATTGTTTCTTTCTGATCTTGTGATGTTTGTTTGTTGTTTTACATCCTTGCAACATCTAAGGTCATATCAGGACGGGTACCGACTTGTGACAGTGCATGGTCATGTCGACTATATAGTGCTGCCGCACAGGAAGACCAGGCCACCAGCACCATGACCTGATATCCCACTCAGTAACATTATCCTGACACTGAGCCAACCAGTCCTTACCCTATCCTAATAATGCCGAGTGCCTGGCTAGGAACCAACAAGTATACATTAAAAAAATTGTTTTATTTTTAAAAATTGAGTCTGTATTTATACTGTCCATAGCATATAAGCCCGGGTACCCAGGCTTGTTTTCAATGCTGGCCAGTTGTAGTTTTGGTGTTATCTTACCACACAGTAGATGCTGATAAGGTCTTTGATTGCCGGCATTTCAGGAGCAGATAGATAATTGGTTGGTATGCTTAATAGCCTTTTTTTTCTTTTTCTTCTTGGCATATATGTATTATTTTATTTTGTTCTACTCTTATTACTAGACTAGCCTACTCCTATTTACATATCATAGGCTTGTACGAAGCTGTGTGGTGTGTTATCTGGCTACTTTTGGAATGGTTACCTTCCATTGGGCGTCCCGCTGGTGGGGTTTAAGTCATTGGTTTGACTAAACCAAAACGGGAGGCAGACGCTCAAATCATTCGGCCATCCCATCTGGTGATCTTCTGATGTTCTCTGTCTCTCTCTCATATATATATATATATATATATATATATATATACATACATACATGTATATACATGTATATATATATATATTCACCAGACTACATCTGTCAGCATAGAAAATACTAGGCTTCTGGCTATGCGTTGTTGCATTTTATTTACACAATTCTTTGATGATAACAGTGAGTATTAGTAATGAGATGGTGTATGAGAATGATTACATTATTAATGATATATTATATACATTTCTTTATTTGCTTTCGTCTATTATATCGAACTTCAGGTCATCTTAAAACCGACTATTCCATCCTATTATTAAATCCAGCTGTCTCTCCGGGTTCCACACTAAAACACACAAATTGGAAACTCAAAATCATCGAAGTTTGCTACTTTAAAATCTGTCCTCATATCACATCCACATAAAAAGAATCTGATTAATAAACATAGCAAGTAATTAAAAGAACCTAAAAGTTGAAATCCTATTCTGACCTTTTCTGCCATTGTAACCCCGACACATAATCTTGACAAAGAAAGAATCAAACCATGAAATAATACAACTACTGACTATACTCAGAGGCGGTTTAAGGGGGAGATACGGAGGAATGTACCCCCCCCCCCCCCTCCCCCCACCTCCCCGGAAGTTAAAGAAAATCATCACATTTTCTAGTGACAGAGTAGGGTCGTCGAATGCAGCCATTTTCCACCAGTTTCAACAGCTTTGCACCTTGTTCACTGTGCAGTCCCGTTAGTCTGATCCCTGGATCCGCCCCTGACCTCCCCTCCCACACTCCCCACTACTCGACGCTTTGAGTCTCATTAACAATGAGACACCGTTAGACCGACCCCTGGATCCGCCCCTGACCTCCCCTCCCACACTCCCCCCTACTCGGCGCTTTGTGACTCCTTCACAAGGATACCCCATTAGTCCGACCCCTGGATCCGCCCCTGACCTCCCCTCCCACACTCCCCCTATCTCGGCGCTTTGAGTCTCGTTCACAATGAGACCCCATTAGTCCGACCCCTGGATCCGCCCCTGACCTCCCCTCCCACACTCCCCCCCTACCGCGCTTGATCTCGTTCACAATGAGACCCCATTAGTCCGACCCCCGGATCCGCACCTGACCTCCCCGCCCACACTCCCCCCTACTCGGCGCTTTGAGTCTCGTTAACAATGAGACCCCATTAGTCCGACCCCTGTATCCGCACCTGACCTCCCCGCCCACACTCCCCCCTACTCGGCGCTTTGAGTCTCGTTCACAATGAGACCCGATTAGTCCGACCCCTGGATCCGCCCCTGACCTCCCCTCCCACACTCCCCCCATTTCGGCGCTTTGTGTCTCATTCACAATGAGACATCATTAGTCCGACCCCTGGATCCGCCCCAGACCTCCCCTCCCACACTCCCCCCATCTCGGCGCTTTGTGTCTCATTCACAAAGCACACACCATTAGTTCGAACCCCTGGATCCGCCCCTGACCTCCCCTTCCCACACACCCCCCTACTCGGCGCTTTGAGTCTCGTTCACAATGAACCCCATTAGTCCGACCCCTGGATCCGCACCTGATCTCCCCCCCCACACTCCCCCCTACTCGGCGCTTTGTTGTTGTTCAATGGACCCCCGTTAGTCCGACCCCTGGATCCGCCCCTGACTCCTCTCCCACACTCCCCCCAGTTCGCGCTTTGTTCTCGTTCACAATGAACCCCATTATCCCGACCCCTGGATCCCCCCGACCTCCCCTCCCACACCTAACCCCCCCTACTCGGCGCTTTGTTTTTGTTCAAAGAGGCCCCGTTAGTCCGACCCCTGGATCCGCCCCTGAAATCCCCTCCCACACTCCCCCCCATTTCGGCGCTTTGGTGTCATTCACAATGAACACCATTAGTCCGATCCCTGATCCGCCCCAGACCTCCCCTACCCCTCCCACACTCCCCCCATCTCGGCGCTTTGTGTCTCATTCACAATGAGACACCATTAGTTCGACCCCTGGATCCCCCCTGACCTCCCCTCCCACACTCCCCCAATCTCGGCGCTTTGTGTCTCATTCACAATGAGACACCATTAGTTCGACCCCTGGATCCGCCCCTGACCTCCCTTCCCACACTCCCCCCATCTCGGCGCTTTGTGTCTCATTCACAATGAGACACCATTAGTTCGACCCCTGGATCCGCCCCTGACCTCCCCTCCCACACTCCTCCCTACTCGGCGCTTTGTGTCTCCTTCACAATGAGATCCCTTTAGTCCGACCCCTGGATCCGCCCTTGTATACTATATATGTTGCTTGTACAATGGATACCTAGTTACGTGGGTGTAGCTGACAATGGTTTCCTCTATGCATCTGTGTCCAAGTGTAATCCTTGCCTCCGGTATAATTAACAGCTTCAGTGCTTAGGATAGACAACAAGACGTATATTATCCTATCACTACTGAGGTGTCTATCTATTAGTAACCATATACTTGATAACTACAAGTGTACTTAAAGAGTACACATGTATTGCATATATATATATATATATATATATATATCTATATATACATGCATTACAAATACATATATATCACTGCATTATAAATACATACACCCATATAATATATGGGTCACTCTCCTGAAAACTGGTCAGCATGGGATGGGATTTTAAAACATCAATAAAAACCTTCCTACTTATTTTTTTCCTTATACTTTTCATATTCATGTTCAGATTTGATGAAAGAAATAAGGGAAATATAATTAAACTGTGTGCAACTTTGGTCCTTTTAGTTTTGAAGTGTTTTTGTACCAAAAAACCTCATTTTACAGTCAGCCATTTGTAACATGACATATGGGACGTGGTTGAATCCTTATTAACATCTTGTATTGCATTGATATATCAAACAAAACAGTTCCCAAATCAAAAAGGAAGTATTTATTAACATGTATGCATGCTTAAATTTAAAAAAAAGATTTGATGTCTTCAGAAATAACATTACAAATTTCCGCCACACGTGTAACCAGTGGTGTCTGGATGCCACACAAATATTGTACACTAATTATTCAGTGAATAAAGCCTGGCTGGGAATTACTTTTTTTTTATCGATATAAGCACTACATATTTCTGTATATTATGCCATGATAAATATGCTTCTAAGTATGATATTATTTAATTCTGATTAGATTTTTATTAAGCAGACTGTGTGGTGTCCTAAACATGTTTTACACGTGTGACACACATGTTATACTGCCATAAGACATAGCTTAATCATGGACTACACCTTTATTTTTTATCTTATCAATTTATATTTTACATAGATGTAAAGGGGAGATTTCCAGCTTTCATTTGAAACCAAAAAATGTAAAAAATTCAAATATTAGATTTTAACTCTTCATGTGACACTTCTGGCCAGTTTTCAGGAGAGTGACCCATATATATATATATATAATATATATATATATATATATATATATATATATGCATTAAAAATACATATGTATGTATATATATATGCTTTGATTTTCAGCGGTACCGTGAGTGAGCGTAACGGCCACTGAGGCGTGGGCGAGTAGGTGACACCACGTGGAGAGCTGAGGTTGTATCAGTAGATGACCTAATGGATAGAGCTAACCAGCCAATGACTTAGTGGCTGGGGAGTAAATGGGATCTTCCAGCTTATTGTAATCGTATAATGGCTCATATAACATATATATATATATATATACATGCATTATAAATACATAGCCCGTCTAAATGTTAGTTTCTGTTATTGGGGATGTTGGCCTGCTAACATCTGTAATTCACCAACGAGACGCCAGGTGGATCCTGGGTCAAGCCGCGCCTTCCTCACTCGCCCACCGACTCCCGAGACGACAACAACTAATTTCAACGCGCTCTCGTCTAAATGCCTCCTCCTACTAGGAAACGTCGCGGTCGACCTCCAGGCTCATCTGGGGTGTCACGGAGAGGTTTGAGACCTCGCACACAGCTCTCATCGTGTCGCCCTCATTCCTCTTCAGAAGATTCGAGTTCAGATGTTTCGTCAATCGTAGACAATCCGCAAAAAACCACGGGCTC
The DNA here is from genome assembly GCA_030323885.1 of Branchipolynoe longqiensis. NCBI lineage: Eukaryota > Metazoa > Annelida > Polychaeta > Phyllodocida > Polynoidae > Branchipolynoe > Branchipolynoe longqiensis. The sequence continues at coordinate 1,550,503 of CM059190.1, forward strand.
AGCTACCGGCAGTCTATCAGGCTTGGAGGCCAGACTGCTCGCCCTAGAGCATCTCGCTAACAAGCCGTCTGGGAACTCTGAAGTTCCGGGGCCCTACTCGCCTCCGGTTCTCGCCTCAACCCCCAGATCCGGGTTCTCCTTCTTCTCTCCAACACCTAGACATCGCACTCCCGAGAGGGTGCCCCCTGCCGTTTCACGTATGGCCTCCACCTCGCGCCCGCTGGCTGCCTCCCCTCTGCCGGCCGCTCCGCAGCCGCCTGCCGTGACTCCGACGCCCGTGCTGGGTGCTCCTCTCTACCACCAACCGCAGCCTCAGCCACCGATCACCACAGACTTCTTGATCAACTCGACACACGCCCTCCACAAACCCCCAGGTACGAAGTTTTACCCACATAACTTTATAACAAGGGGCGATACTTTTAAGAAGATAGGCGTAGGTGAGGCAACCTGGGCTGAATATTTCTTCGCCATTAGGCTAATGCTCGCTCAACCTGATTTCCCTCGACCCTGGGTCTCGGCAGTCTTCCAACACGAGGAAGACCTCGCAAGAATGGCGATCACGTGGGACTGGCCCACCTGCCGCCGGTGGTCTGAAACGACCTTCCAGATGGTAGCAGACGGGCGTCTAAAAGAAGGGTGGCTAGATCCTATTGCGATCAAAGACGTTCAACGTTACGTTTCCACTGAGGCAGTGCGGGTGCTTCAGTCACGCGGGGGTGGTCGATATGTGACTGAGTCTAGGTATACCCCAGCGACCCCCGCGCGCCCATCAAGTCAACCTACTGCGAGTGGGCATTCTGCTTCCAACGCGCCTGTTAACCCCCTCCCTGTTAACCAACGAGAGGAATACTCCAGAGACACTGACGGCAAGCCCTGTTATAATTGGAACTGGGGCAAGGAATGCGGTTTCAATTTGTCACACGGTACAGTTCCTGACCGGGCCCCCCATATCTGCGCATGGTGCGCTTACAAATTTAAGCGAGTCCTGCAACATAGGGAGCAGGATTGTCTAAAGAAAAGAAAATTTCTAGACAAAAAGGCCGCAGAGGCAGCAGGCACTGCTGTAAGTTATAATGATATACCTCTTCCTGCTAAATCTACTGTTATTGTGCCTAATCTAGCGCATAGTAAAATTAATGAGACGTGTACTGATAACGTGTCGCCACACTTTCTACTTAATTCAGCCTTATCGGTAGTAACTAAGCAACCCTCGAGTACTAATCTTTCTGACCCACGATGCACTGATAACTGTAACTCGCTTGAACTGATAAAAGCTAAATCTCTGAGCCCTAATCCTCAACTTGTCTCGGAACCTGAGAAAGTGGAAAATAAGATTCTATCTGAATCTGAAGCTATAACTGTGAAACCTGTAACTACGTTAAATCTTCCGTTAAATGCAAATAATGATTTGTCTTTTCCACTGCTAACAACTAACTGGTTTGATGCCCCTATTGAAGTTGTATTATCGGCCCTCCCCAAAATTCAGTCTCCAACATTTGTCCCCCCTCCCACACCATTGGAGTTCAAGGACTCACTACGTAATTTCTGGCCCTACACCGCTAAATTATCATGGGTACCTCATAATTCGTCCTATGGTCATATTTACAATGAAGTTCGTTCAACTGGTCTGCCTAACTATATGGGGGCAAAAATATCGCTTCCCTCTGGTCTAAATATTCCAAAATGGCGTGCCGTTCTCCTTAACTACCCAGATGTTTTACTAGTAGATCATCTAGAATTTGGCTGGCCTATTGATTACTCCTCCACGACGATACCTACCCCCACGTATAAGAATCATTCAACTTCCTCCGATGATATCAGGCACATCTCTGCGTTTGTAGACAAAGAAATATCCTTGGGTGCGCTTCTAGGACCATTCCAGGACTTGCCCTTTGAACCCTGGTGTCAAGTTAGTCCAATGATGACACGCCCAAAAAAGAATTCACTACAAAAAAGAATAATCATTGACCTAAGTTTTCCTAAAGGGAAGAGTGTAAATGCGGGCATAGTTAAAGGCTATTATCTAGGCAAGCCCTTTAATTTTTCCCTTCCCTCAGTCTCAACCCTTACCGATAGACTCACGATGTTAGGTACGGGTGCCTGGATGTGGGGCGGCGATCTGGCGCGCGCCTACCGCCAGCTGAGAGTTTGTCCACTCTCCCTCCCGCTCTTGGGTATCTCGATCAATGGCAGTCTCTACATAGATCTAGCGCCTCCCTTTGGCTGTAGGACGTCTGCACTAGCATGCGCTCGTACAACCAGGGCAGTCGTTTGGCTTCTACGCAATCAAGCTATTTTCTCGCTATGCTATTTAGATGACTTTATAGGTATTGAGGATACTGAATCAAAAGCCAATGCTGCCTATGCCGAATTTATAAATTTGACCTCACAGCTCGGCCTCAATCTAGCTCTCGAAAAGTGCACACCCCCCTCTACCTCCATCACATGGTTAGGTTTTCTGATCGACTCTGTTACAATGACAGTTACCCTGCCCAAAGATAAGCTACAAGATGTACTAGACGAATGTCGACTCTGGGAAAGTAAACGTACTTGCTCTAAGAAGCAACTGCAAAGCTTAGCAGGCAAGCTGCAACATTTATCTAAGTGTATCAAACCGGCAGTTAGGTTCTCCAATAGAGTCCTAGAAGCATTAAGGAAAGCTCCCTATACAGGTCAATACACGTTCGATAAGGATATGCTGAAGGACCTCGAATGGTTTCAATGTTTCGCATCCGCATATAACGGTAAGCAACTAATTCCACAAGCCCTCCGAATCGAATGGGTGATAGAATGTGACTCCACCTTAAAGGCAGGAGGAGCGTTCTCCAAAGTAGAGTTCTACAAGTCTATCTATGACGAAGATCTATTGCAAAGAGAGCTAGCCATAACTCAACTAGAAGCCCTTAATTTAGTACACGCTGTGGCACATTTATTGCCACCAGAACCTCATGACTATTTGATTAAAGTAAACACGGATAGTCTCTCTTCACAACAAGTCCTAGAGTCAGGTAAAGGTAAAGAGAAAGTGCTCTGTGCGTGTGCGCGACAGCTATGGTTGATCGCCGCTCATAAAAACTGTGATATCGAAATACTCCATAAACCCGGTACTGACTTAATACTAGCTGATGCATTAAGTAGATCCCCGCATTCCACTATAGCTGCCAATAAAGCACGAGAAATGTGTGCTGATCGAAATCTTCTTGAAATAAACGTTCATGTATCACTTAACCTACTATCATGTAACATCTGACTCCTTACGCTGGAAGATAGTAATTCTTTTGCCTCTATCTTCCAGGATACGCAATGAGTCACCACAATCGGCTCATTAATCTCTACACCTGCGCCCTGGTTCCACGGATGTGGCAGAATAAGGTGGCGCATGTGCGATTGTATCTTGAATTCTGTAACAAGCACAAGTTACTTCCGACCTATCCGTCTACCTACGATCTTCTGTCGTTTTTGCTATTCTTGTCTGACAGGCTCAAATCGCCAGGTGCAGTGCTGAATTACTTCAGTTCAGTTAAAGTCTGGGTGCTAGGTACCTCAGGCGTTGGCTCAGCCTTCGAAGCGCCGGAGCTGAGAACCTTCAAGAGGGGTATTCTGAAAGTTTCAAAGCATGTAGTCTCTAGACCGACCCCCGTTAACCCCCGAGATTTCAAGGCCATTATAGTGGCGTTAACAAACATGACCCCTAGGCCGCATGTAATCATTGTTGCTCTTCTGATCGCCTACTTCACACTGATTAGGCAGTCGAACATTGCAAATCTCTCCTCTGGAGCAACAGGCTCCCCACATGTACTCAAGGGTAACGATATCAGACGTCGGAGGGGGTCACTCACAGTAACCTTGAGGTCTTCCAAGACAGGACCACCTCTGACCCCCCGGTGGTGTTCCGGCTGCCAGCCATACCGAATTCCCCCTGCTGCCCTGTGACTGCTTGGGCTAACTACACCGCTGTAGTAACCCCGACGCCGGAGTCCCCAGCGTTCCTCTTGGCTGATGGTACGCAGCTCACGCTGTCGACTCTTACTAGAGCCCTCAGGGTAGCGTCATACACCACCTTCGGGGTCGATAAGGGCTTGACACTGCACGGACTCAGGCGAGGGGCAGCTCAGGCGTGTCAGGGTTCTGGCCTGACCTTGGACCAGTTAATGGCGGCGGGAACGTGGCGTAGCTCGGCGGTCCACTCCTACTTGAAGGCCTTTCATATCTCGGCAGCTCCCGCAGCGCTCGGAACTTTATTGGTTTGAGCGCTGTTCGGGAGCTGTTCGGGTAGTTACGTACTATCTATCTCGTTAACATGTTTATTTTCAGCCTTGTATTGAACTACAAATTTTTGTGACTTAACTTGATCTATGATGACCCTGACTTTGATTGAACGAATTTTACTCAAGAGGCCTCTGTCGCCGCGAAGCATTGTACATGAATGATCACGAACGATACGCAGCTCATTCATCGTGAGCATTATTCTAACATGTCTGGCCCTGTGCCTCCTAGCATCCGAGAATTGTTTAACTTGAGCAGATTCATTATTAAATCTGTCCAAATAACTTATATACTTGTGTTGTCTTGGTGTCTCGTTGGTGAATTAATTATGAATACCAAGGGAACAATGTAGGCGTAAATGTATATTTACATGACACAATAATTATTATCTATTTATATACATAATAATAGTATAATATAGTGTATATATATACTACATATATAACATTATATATTAATTTCCTTCTTATATTTTCTCTCAAGGTAGGCTGTGTCGCTTAGTTTGGTCTGTTTCGGTTTTAAGTCCTAAGAACATATATCAAGACAGGCACTCTTGGTGACTTCATAGTGCTGCCCCATTGGGAGACCAGACCACCAGCACCATGGCCTGACCTAGTCATTTTATCTCGATACTAAGCAAAACCAGTCTAACATTCTTGTAATGTTGAATGCCAGGCTAGATAGCGATAGGTATACATTTGGTTAAGTCATTGGTTTTACTCAGTCGGGGTTTGAACCCACCACATCTCGCACGGGAAGCCAGCCAGTGCGCTTAGAGATCCGGCCATGCCATCTGGTGACTGGCTAGTTAAACAACCCCCATGTAGGTGGCGCCAGTAGTATCAACTTACACTGCACATAACCAACACAAGAAGGCAATACACATCACCCAAATAGTCGTAGTACACGTGATCAAAGACCCTATAATACTAAGACGGCTCACTCAGCCTATACTGTGTAATCAAAATGATCAAACCCACCACTTGGTGCGGTGGCTGTTCTCTTGGTTAAACAGGTGCTATATTATATGTATAAATGTGAAAGTGAAAGATGTGTGATGATGGCGATGCTGATGATGATGTGTATTTGTTCATAGCAATTTCATATTGATGTGTATTCATACTTACCTATCTCATGTATAATATAATAGTATGCGTTTACATGTGAAACACCAACCAGCAGCCGGGCTGATCAAACTCACCACAAGGTGGCATTGCGAAATTTACATTACCATGGGAGAGATAGGGAGTGAGCCATCTTAGTATTATAGGGTCTTTGCCATGATATAATAAATGTTTTTTTGTTAGTTATATTCACATGCTGTATATATTTGAATATAAGTCAATGAAATAAACCACCAAAAAACCCTCCTATTATGAGATTATCTTATACTCGCGATACGCCCCCAGGGAGCATGGATAGCCCCAGGACAATATCTTGTGGCAAGATGAGTCTGATATGACTCTGAGGACATTGACATTGACGCTGGTGATGAATATTACAGTATGCTCTTAGTCATGAGCAGTTACTGGAGGAGTCTGATGATGAGACTGACCTTGAAGGTTTTTGAGTGACCAGTGGTGTTGTCATCTTGTTGAATATTTGTGCATGTATATATATATATATATATATATTTCTTTGGTCCATTAGTTGTTTAAGCAGGGGAAATTTCAGTCATAGCCGACTGGTCTTCCTCATTCCACTGCTGGTCGATAGAAAGCCTGAGCCTACACTTTTACTGACCCAAGGGATTTTTAACCTCCCGCACCACATAGACATAGTATGAGAGCAACCGGCCTTTGATGACGCTGTAAGTTATACACAGCGGTGGAAATCCAAATTGGCAGAGCTGGGGGCACGGGGAATCGAACCACTGACCCTCAGATTAGGAGTCTGACCTAGAAAAAAGTCAGACACTGTAACCACTCCGCCACAGAGAACAAAATGAAGCTTGACCTATAGTCGGGTTAGTCCTAATTCTAGATATTTTCTTAAAAAATACTACTCAACTTATACTCGCAGTCAACTTATATTCGCGTATATACAGTAATAAATTATGTAACTCATACACTACCACCACTGTCCCAAAAAATTCCATAGAGATCCCCAAAACAACAACAACACCATCTCATTTCAGTATCGGGGCCTTGGAAACAGCAGGACCAGTGAGACGATAATGGCGCATAAATACAGATAGAAGAAGGTTCTGTCCATGACCAGCGCAAGACACTTCCACTCGATGGCAGCCTCTCTCCGGCGGTCCTCCGCCTGGAAGCGTGACGTCAGCGACATGGCCATCTCCTGCAGGGAGTTCTTCATCATCATAACCTGAAGGCAGATTGAGATTCCTTCAACGCTATTGTTTCAAGGATGCCAACATTGTGTGACCATAAATAGGAAGATTTTAACATTTTATTAGGAAGATAAGTTTTTGTGAGGCAACATGCGGCACGACAATCATACATATATCATGACATCGGTATAATCATATAACATATAATATGCAGATATAATTATATTATATCCTTTTTCATACAATTCCCACCATGTATCCCACCATGTGTCTATGTGTCATTTTCTAGGCTCTGCTTGTCACCTTGAGCTACTGATGTCTTTAAGCAGCTGTAAGTAGCTGATTTTGCCTTTTGCATTAGATGATTTTTTTAGGTGGGTGAGAGTGAAAATCAGGAGATTTGCACATGATATTGTAATATCGGAAAAGAATAGCCATAATCAGAAGTCTTCCTACAAAATCGAAGTGGTTGTTTGTTTTGTATTGTTGCTTTACATCCTAACAACATCCATGGTCATAAAAGGATGGGTATTGACTTGTGACAGTGCACACTGATGGCAACTTTATAGTGCTGCCCCGCTGGGAGACCAGGCGGCTGGCATCATCATCATCATCATGCTGTCGGTTGCGAAGTGACAAAGACTGCTTTCATTACTTGACTGCCGCTCTCCATTTAGCTCTCTGCTGTGAGAGTGATGTCCATGAGTCGGTCTACATTTCATGAAAGCTGCCTGCAAAAGTGTTGAAGTGCTGCTGGCTTTTGCAAGATACCAGCGGCACTCTATCGGGGAGAAAATAGAGGTTTCACACCGGCAAGAACATATCCAGACAGGTGCAAAACTATTTGTCCTGCAGTGGCTGGTTGGGAGATGTTGGGAGTTCCATACATCAACCGCCCTTGATGCTGCCACAGTGACATGGTTTTCTGTTCAGGGTTTGCTCCCTTAGCCTTCGGTTCTGTCAAGAACCTGTACCACAAGGCAGTGGTTTACAACTCTGCAGGGCAGGGGCGTCAAACTCCCTGAGGTATTGCAATACCTGCATACCATCTGTCACCATGACCCAATATCTCACACAATCACATTATTTTGACACTGTGCTAACCAATCCTTGTCCTATCCTATTAATGCTGAGCGCCAGACTAGGTAGCGACAGATAACAATTTTAGAAGTAATATTCTTGACTTGGCTGGGACTCGAACTCCTGACCTTCTGAATGGGAAGCCTGCACTCTATCGATTCGGCCTCCCTGTCCGGTCACAACGCTATGGTCATGGAGATAATGTAACTGTTACTTTTCTAGTCTAGGTTTAAATGACGATAAGAGTTTAGGCCATTTATACTTTTGATGGCGTGTGACGTCATCAACTTGACACCGGTTAGCGCCGTGTGATGCCGCAAAACGGTGGGGAGTGCACAGCGTGTGGAAGCACTGACCTTGAAAGTTCAACATAGTTGAACTCTGGTCAATGCTTGTGCCATGTTGTGCCGTCTAACGCCATCAAGCGTCGACGTAAAGTACAAATGGGAGCGTTGGCTTGTGCCGTGTTACACCGTTCAATGCCATCTAGCACCGTCATACACTGTCAAAAGTATAAACGGGCCTTTAGACCCAAGTAGCCTGAGTGATTTAAGAGTATAAGTTTTAGGTGTGGGTGGGTGGGCAAAAGTTGAGGTGCTGTATTGTCAGTGGCTAAAAACTGCCAGGTTTCGGCTGGTTGGGGTATGAAGTGGAAGTGACACTAACGGGCGGTGGAGTGTGAATAGCTGGTGAGGTATGCCATTATGCGGTCATTCAGGTATGAGAAGATTGTGACAGAGTAAGGTGTGTAATATGATTAGCTGTTGGGGTAGCCTGTTGGGTGGTAGTGTGGGTAGTCGTGTTGCACTGTGCCCAACAATAACATCAAATGAGAGTCAATTTCATTCATCCCTATTACATACACTATAAAAAAACAAAACCCAGAAACCCGTTCCCCCAAAAGACCAAGCCCAAAAAGACCCAACTTGTTTCTTAGTAGATTTAAAAAAGAACAAATAACAAATCTCACCACACCGAATTTCAACGGCCTCTTCAGTATCTAAAGCATGTTGTTAGGCAGGTTATATTTTCATATATCTCTGCCAGAATTGGCAGGTGGCAATTTCAGGAAATTCTATAGCTTTTTTTCTGCCTCAGTTTTGCGTTCAATTTTCTGTTGCCAAATAAAAATCAATAAAAAATAGCACTACTCTAAATTTCTTGAATCAAATATAAGAAAACAAAAACGAACCAAAATTAAAAAAAAAAAGTCCACCTCTTACCCTAAATTCCGACAAAAGGCGCCCAAGAAACAAGTGGAACTTTTGTTGGTGTTGCTTGGCCTTACCATTCACACCCACCTCGGCCTGGAGAGCGAACGCTGACCCATTTTCACACGTGACGTCCCGTGACGTAAGCAGTGACGGGGCAGTCTCGTGCTTGACGTGACTGCCATGGTTACCCAGCAGATGGTAGCTCTCGTCCATTGTGCTTCCTGTCAGCGGGTAACCTTGACCCGACCGGAAGTTGACCATGACCTTGACCTGACCGTGGACGCAGAGAATCCGCGACATGACGCGCATTGTGAGCTGCAATTGCGAGTCACAATAACCTTCAATGGTGGGCGCCGATTGCAATCTGCCGCTATCAAGGTATGTTGATAATAGGATAAGGACTCTTGTCATTTACTACCCCTACACCCGACAAAAACAAGCAAAGAAATAAATCAACGAAATAAAACAAAAACCTCCAAACGATCAATTGTTTTAAGCCCAGTTGCTATGATCATACATTTATAAAACAAACAAAACCCCCCTAAAAAACCCAATATTTTCCCGACTTGTTTAGTTGCAATTTTGGGGTTTTATTGGTGTTGTATCTCCTGGCAACATCTTGCTATCCCACCCAGTCACATTATCATGATAGTGAGTTAACCATGCAATCATTGCCTTAGCCTAGCAATGTATGAAGTACTTAAGGGGAATATTAAAAATGTATGTAATTATCCCGTTTCTATTGCCATTAATATGGTAATAATTCAGTATGTTTAAAGTTCCATGGTCCGATGGTTTCAGACATATTTTTAGATAAATATATTAGGTTTATCACTATAATCTACTTTACTTTAGCTGGAAGTAACTTTGATGATATTTGAAGTGAAAAGCTGCAAAATTGATTTTGCTGAACACCATATTATTGATCAATAACGGATTCTATTGAATTAACTTTGCATTCCCTTATAGTTAAAATAGAGTTACATGTTCTATGCAACACTTTCTTAATAGATGTCCCTAAGTTGGATGCATAGGATCAAATTTAGGTACAGTATATGTCCCAATAGGAGCACACTACCCAATAGAAGCACACCACCCCCCATTTCAAGATTGAAAGCACGCACAAATTTACGATCAAATTCCGACTGAATGCACATAAAATAAGACAATCCCACTTTATTTCAGAGGCACAACAAAAACAAATCGATGAAATAATAAACAGTGATGAATATTTAACAATATCTGCATATGTAATCATAGTACATGTTAATTTGAAACAAACCATCGCAAATAATTACTTTGCGCCCACGGGAAATAAATAGATGCGCATCAATGTGTCAGCAATGGTGCAGTGTGCGTCTATTGGGACATATATGGTAAGTGGTTTGATTTCCGAAATTGTGATGCTTTCATCTGACAGGAATGAAAGTGGTCTCCAGCAAAAAACGCCGAAATCAAGCTGAGTTTATTACATGGACGGCGAATTTCCGCGAAAGCGCGGATCTTCTCCCATAGACTTAGCACTGTCAGGGAATCGCGAAAAAAATGCCGGAAGTCAGGTTTAAACTATCTTTATTTGTGCCTATATTATCGCCCATATCTAGCTTTTTCTTGTTCAGGTCCTAGCTACATTTATGGTAATAAAAGAACGGGATTCAAGCTACCCAACTGTTGTATATATTCCTTGGAATTTTGTTGAACGTTAATAGATAAATAAAATCAAATCATGGAAATCTGCGAAACAGCGGAGATCTATCATCCTAGATAAAAGATTCCCCCACACTTAAACTAATGACAGTAGGGGTGAAAAACAACCTTGTATAAAAGCTGGCGAAGGCTTTCTATATAATGGGGCAATGAACTGAGTTGATAAATTCTTAATTTAAGAATAAAAATATGTTCTTTATATACGTCTTCATATTTACCCGCTACTGTTGAGTTGAAAAACATTATAAAATATGTAGTTTAATAGATTTTAAAAGTGAAATCGATGGCGTTCTATTGCCGCCATTCTGTCTTTTTGCAGTCTCTCTCAGTTCACCAACTCTGGGCCAATATATGTAGCCATTTGATTCTACTTCCTGTTCTATACTAAAGCTATTTTCGCCAGTATTTAGACTATGTTGTCGTTCACCCCTACTACAAGTATGGGGTGAATCTTTTCCCAGCTAACACATAACGTTAAGTAAAGTCAGGCTAATGTTATTATTTGGTTATGGTACATTAGAACGTCATAGTAATGTTATACAGATGTCATAAAATGTATTGTAATGTTTTGGGATCTATTATGACTGAGACAGAGGGCAGCGATCTTGGAAGAGACTGTAAAATCAAACATGTGGGATATAAAGTATACCCAAACCTAATCCAACTTAATCTAGTTGATATTGTTGCGATCGTCACTATAAATTTGGCGACGAGTATGGGATGATCTGGGCCAACCGTCTTATGACTATTTAATGGGAAACTAACCTGTATTAAAGTGACATTCAAGAAAAGTGAGTGAACCAACTTACACATGAGGAAGGGCCACTGCAGGGCAACCAATATCAAGGTTCACAACAAGTACCCATTAAAAACATAGTTTAGCATTTTATTCCTGGTACTCATGGCAATAGAGCTATGCATCTTCCATTATCGTTTAACATGCATTGTCTTTATTATAAATTTCAGAATCTTAGAAATAGAGACCAACAATATAAGATGAAATATTGTACAGAAAAAGAATAAATGCTTTAAACCATGTGTTGTTCTTTGTTATGATGACCTTTCTACAACATTTTTATGACATAAAAAAATGGTTCTCGAATGTTATACAAAAACATCCTATTGACATTAAAAAAGGTTGCATTATTGTTATATGAAAATATCATAGGGATGTTAAAAACATCGGTAGAATGTTATAAATAATGTTATATTATGTTTTTGGCTCCATACAAAATAATGTTTATATGACGTTTTTTAATAACGTTATTGTGACATTCTATAACGTTATTATGACGTCACTGTGACAATTTATTGTTGGGTTATCTACTTTCATCCCTGATCGCACTATGGAGCTTTAATGATATGCTTACAAAATTGAGCCACTTAGGAACTCTCTGTCTGTAGTCACCACCACGGCACACGTTGACGACAAGAGTGGATAAGAATATCGACATCATGATGATCACCATGTTGAAACAATAGTAGACACCTGCAAAAAATAAATAAAGAAATCCAAAGACTGATTGATTGTTGCCATTTTGATTTGATAAACTTGAGAATAAGTGGTCTCAGATCAGAGTGAGAAATCCAATATGGTGCAACAACATGGCGTAAAATATTCCGATATACGGTAGGGGGTGGGTGCTATTATGTGATGTGTTATTTGTATGCCTAGCCAGTTAATTCGAAGTCAGATAGGTGTGTATATGTATGTATGTGTATATATATGTATTGGTTGGGTTATATACTGAGTTCATGAGGATCACATAGTGAGTTCCAGCAGGTTGACTGCAGTGGCACTCAGGACCTGGCCATTCTGCCTGTGCAGGGCTCACCCCAATCCAGTAGAGATCAATCCAATCAGGCTGTGAGGAGCAGCCAGGGCTAATAGTGGGACGGGGGATGCGGTGGGGGGAGCAGCCAGGGCAGTGTTGGTAGTGGCCAGGCAGCCACTGGTGGTGAGAAGACTACTGCTTGCCAAGGGGACTGGGAATGCTGTTCTCCTATTGGGTGACAAGGGTGGCGTGATACCCTACCAGGGAACCTATGTACCATACAAATAAAGATAGAAGGCTTGTCCTTCCCTTACTCACTTCACTCTTACTTTCTCGTTCTTCTTGTCTGTATCGTATTTCCTTACAGCCTACTTGCACAGTCACTGATCTGGGTACTAACTCTACAATGGTTTGTAATTATTTTTGCAGCTCAGTCAGCTTACTCGTTTCCATGGATACCAACCAGAATACCCAAGCAGCCAGCACAAGTAGATGTTATATCTTGCCATTATTAATGAATTCATTTTCAGAATCACCTTTCTCACAATTTGAATTAGTGAATTTACGTAGATTAACAGACTTTAAAAAGTTGAATGGAGAGAAACTATTTTCCTTCATTTTGCTAGAGTTGCATTCTCTTCCAGTTCAGCAACTGTACAAAATAAAAGATAACACTGCATCCCTGGACCGTGATTGATTATGTGACGTTACAGTGAACTACAACTAAAACAGTGTTAGTATGGATTTAAATAGGATCATTGTCCACCCCTATGTGGTGTGATATATGCGTAATAGACGTCTAGACATCTGACACGTCTGTAATATATGCAAATGAGATGACATCATGGAAAAGTTTGGCCGGCTATGGTTTGAGCCCTGGAGGGAAATAAAGTCATTCAGTATCCAGAAGTCAAAGTGTTCAGACGTACTTTCACATGGTGTCAGATGTGGAAGCAATGGTGCTTTTAGGCCCATTGCTTCAGGCTACCAACAAAGACAGTGTCATATAGCTGTGGTTCACCAGGCAGCAACTCCCTGGTAATCAAATGAAGCAGCATTAACAAGTTACTGTGAGTTTGCTCTACCACAGACAAGCAAGCAGAACGCCATATCTGAATGGACAGATTGGAGGACAGAGCCTGAAGTGATGGCCCACAAATGCCCAGATGCCTGGAAAGATGGCACACGGATGCACGGATGCCTAGAGGCACAGACACGGCTGGACAGATGCCAAGAAGTACAGATGCACAGATCGTCGACAGAGACAAACGGCTGTAATGAAAACGGCAAGGATGAAGACACGCAGAACGTCAGGCCAGCTAAGCAACAGGTGAGGCAGCGAGCAGTGAACATGGAGCACTGAGATGCAAGCATCGGATGCCAGGCCACTGATATTGATATATAATTCCATCATAATATTGCTATGGACTAGTTATTAGTGATGGTAATTGTTTTGTCAATGGAAAGAAAATACAACTGCATATGTATTTTTATTGTGTCATTATGGACAATGTGTTTTGTGGAGGCTAAGCAGCCGGACAGTTCAAAGGACTTCAGTGCCATAGTGCGCTCGGACACTCGCTAAACCTGTGGTTTAAGTTACTTACTTACTTACGCCTACTCACTTAAGTTAAGTGCTTGTATATTTTATTGTATTACTGTATGATGAATAAGTAAACCTGGTATGTTTTATGGGGATTTTGAAACATTTCATGTCTCAGAAATACTTTGAGGGGGGATGTGATATATGCGTAATAGACGTCTAGACATTTAGACGTCTAGACATCTAGACACATCTGTAATATATGCAAATGAGATGATGTCATGGACAAGTTTGGCCGGCTATGGTTTGAGCCCTGGAGGGAAATAAAGTCATTGAGTATCCAGAAGTCAAAGTGTTCAGACGTTGTACTTTCACATGTGGGGTCACTATTTATCTAAGAATTTCCTGAATCAATGACTGCAATGAAAATAAAAGAACTAAGCATCATGTCTATATTGGTTGCAGTTAACCATTCAAAATGGCGCTGTAAACAACGTCACATGGTTTTGGGATCTAGTTGCGGATGCTCACATGTTTTCTTACCTAATGTTGGGACGGAGGATGCGGTGGGGGGAGCAGCCTCCACCAATATCAGCAGGAGGACGAGGAAACTGGCGAAGATGCTCATTGCTGTAAAAGTAGCGGATTTCATTACAGAACATACAGCATTGTGTCACTTATCCACCACTGACTTGGTAGGCCATGAGCCTGTACAAGGATGTCTATTACTTATCTACTACTGACGTAGTAGGGCATAGGCCTGTATCAGGATGTCTATTACTTATCCACCACTGACTTGGTAGGCCATGAGCCTGTACATCATCATCATCATCATGCTGTCAGTCGCGATGCGACAAAGACTGCTTTCACTACTCAACTGCCGCTCTCCACCCAGCCCCGTGCTGTGAGAGCGATGTCCATGAGTCGGCTCATTTCATGAAAGCTGCCTGCAAAAGTGTTGAAGTGCTGCTGGCTTGTGCAAGTTACCAGCGGCACTCTCTCGGGGAGCAAATAGAGGTTTCACACCGGCAAGAACATGTCCAGACAGGCACAAAACTATTTGTCCCTGCAGTGGCTGGTTGGGAGATGTTTGGAGGTCCATACATCAACCATCCTTAATGCTGCCACAATGACATGGTTTTCTGTTCAGGGTTTGCTCCCTTAGCTTTCGGTTCTGTCAAGAACCTGTACCACAAGGCAGTGGTTTACAACTCTGCAGGGCAGGGGCGTCAAACTCCGTGAGGTATTGCAATACCTGCATACCAGGTACAAGGATATCTATTACTTATCTACAACTAATGTAGTAGGCTATGAACCTGAACAAGGATGTCTATTACTTATCTACAACTGACTTAGTAGGCCATATGCCTGTATCAGGATGTCTATTACTTATCTACAACTGACTTAGTAGGCCATAGGCCTGTATCAGGATGTCTATTACTTATATTGTCAGTAGGCCTATGGCCTACTTGACTTAGTAGGCCATAGGCCTGTATCAGGATGTCTATTACTTATCTACAACTGACATAGTAGGCCATAGGCCTGTATCAGGATCTTGACCATGTAAATTCTTAATCAAAGAAGCTAACTATATTCTTCACATGCTGTTTTATATTTATTTACCCACTATTTGTCAGTGAAGATTTTTATGAAATCATGTAGATTAATAGGCTTTTAAAATCGAATCGAGAGCATTTACTAACCACCATCTTGGTTGTTTTGCATTCTCTACTATTTCATTAATTCTACTTCAACATTGGTATGCACTGGATGCTGGAACAAGGAGTTGAACCTCTTATTTACAGTTGATTCATACCAAAAGCAGTTTTTGCTCAGATTTTGAAAGAATGATTGTCATTCAGCCCATACTATGGGATTATGCATGGCTGGAATTGGTGTTGAGACAAGGTTATTTAGAAGAATAAATGTTTACTAAAAAAAAGAATTTAAATTAAATTTAAAAAAAGAAGAAAAAGAAGAAAGAAAAAAAAGGAAAAAAGAAACAAAGAAATCACCTACCAAGCGAAGTGCGATCCGGGCGGTCAGGGGGCAGCCAGAAGACCACCAAGGTCAAGGTCGCCAGGAAGACGCAGGGCAGGGTGAGGATGTAGGTAGAGAAGACCATCTTCCGGCGCATCTTGAGGGTGAAGCTGAGCACGACGTAGGTGGGGTCTTCCTCGGGAAGTGCCTTGCGTTCGGCCGTGTTGTTGACGATCTCCCAGGAGCAGGACTCCTTGTAGTCAGACATGAAGGTGCTCAGGTCGATGCCTTAAATGGGTTGGTGTTTGGTGTGAAAGAAAAAAAAAAAACAACAAAAAACACAAACTTAATAAAATCATGGTTTGATATTTCCAGGATTGATTGTGTCCATGGGGGGTTGGGGGGAGGGTGGTGCAAACAAAGGGAACATTGGTCGCAATATTAGCATTGTGTTTGATTTGGAAGGAATGACTCACCTCATCTATCCGCCCGCTGCACTCCGGACTCTTCTTTGGGTGGACGGATGAGTGCAGCTTCAACTTTTATCTAGAATCTTTCCTGTCCGCAATTTTGGTTTAAATTGTGAGCTTTTAATTTCAAACGTGTCTCTTGACACATAGTTGATTGTATGCTTCTACAATCTGTGCAAAAGTGATGGCCCGATAATAATGACATGACAGAATAAGATTTGAACACTTCTCACCATGATTATGCCCTTTGCTGCCGACATTGTGTTAAGCAATTACTACAAACTAACAAACTTACAAACTAACTAACTAAATAACAAACTAAAAAACTAACTAAGTCACTAACTAAATAACTAACTATATAACAAACTAACTAACTAAATAACTAACTAAATAAATAATTAACTAACTAACTTAATAACTAACTAAATAACTAACTAAATAACTAACTAAATAAATAACTAAATAACTAACTAAATAACTAACTAAATAACTAAGTAAAGAACTAACTAAATAACTAACTAAATAAGTAACTAAATAACTAACTAAATAACTAAGTAAAGAACTAAGTAAATAACTAACTAAATAAGTAACTAAATAACTAACTAAATAACTAACTAAATAGCTAACTAACTAACTAAATAACGAACTAAATAACTAATTAACTAACTAACTAACTAACTAAATAACTAACTAAATAACTAACTAAATAACTAACTAAATAACTAACTAAATAACTAACTAACAAACTAACTAAATAACCAACAAACTAAATACCTAACTAACTAAGTAAATAACTAAGTAACTAACTAAGTAACTAAATACCTAACTAAATAACTAACTAACTATCTAAAGAACTAACTAACTAACTAAATAACTAAATAACTAACTAAATAACTAACTAAATAACTGACTAACTAAATAACTAACTAAGTAACTAAGTAATTAACTAAATATCTAACTAAATAACTAACTAAATAACTAACTAAATAACTAACTAACTAACTAAGTAACTAAATAACTAACTAAATAACTAAGTAACTAAATAACTAACTAACTAAATAACTGACTAACTAAATAACTAACTAAATAATTAACTAACTAAGTAACTAACTCAAATATTGCGAGCCTCTAAACCCCCTCCAAAAAAGCCAAAACACAAAAAAAACAAGCCAAAATATAAAAAGAATCACAGAAAGCGACACAAACAACTAAACAACAAAAACACTCACCACCCAAATAAAAACAACCAAACAAAAAAACACACCCAACCCCCCCCAAAAAAAACAACCAAACAAAAAAGAGCAAAAAGAAAAGTGCTCAAGCTCACCCGAGTCAAAGGCTAACTGCGGATCGACGTCCTCGATTGAGTATGTCCAGGAACCGAAGAACATGGCACACTCCTGGTAGTCGAAGGGGAAGTTGGTCACGTCGATAGAGCAGGACGACTTGAAGATCTGGTGGGGCACCCAGAGCACGGTGCCATCGTACCCCACCACAGCCAGCACCTCCCGCTCTGCCTTGTCAGTCTCCGCCCTGTCCAGGCAAGCATTGAAGGTACACAGTCTGATGGTGTTTAGTTTCTACTACTTAAAACAAAATATATATATAATTACAATTTTAAATTAAAAAGAATTAAAATTCTTTTATTTTTATTTAATGTTCACAATCTATTTTACTTTTCTGTTTTGAAGGTGCACAGTCTGATATGTTTAGTTTCTACTACTTAAAAAAAAAGAAAATTATAATTACAATTTTAAATTAAAAAGAAAAATTCTTTTAAAATAATCAATTTTTTATATTTTTATGTATATTTCTTTTAATAGATATAATAGTGTAAAATATTCTGATATCGGCATAGGGTGGAATGCAAATGTTCTATTACTGATCAGTGTACTTGACCAGGCGCATGTATGTATATATATATATGGGTTGGTGGTGCCTGAGTGGGATGTAAATAGACATAGTGGTGCTGGCAGGTCTGGGTGTGAGTGCACTCAGGGCCTACCCCCTCTGTCGGGGTAGGGATCACCACACTCAAAGGTCAAGGTTGGTGGTGGCCATGGGGCCATACAGCTAGTGGTAGTGGTGGGAAGACGTATCCCGACGTAGCGGCAAACAATCACATACGTTTGCGTGATGCGTCGTAATGTGACAGCCCCATAAGACTTACGTGTTGTAGAGCATTATGTCGGGCTTCCATATGAAGTTTGAGAGCAGCTTTATGCTGCGGACTCCGGAGAACTGCGACGGGTCCCACCGTAAATACTCGTCATTCCATTTCTGTGATGTCATAGGGAGAGACAAAAAGGGAGAAAGAATTATGAGATTTTCTTGATTTTGTGGGTTACATTCATTGATTATTGATTAAAGTGGCATAATCCCATAAAAACTAAACTTTCGAGTCGGTATCCGTCCTGATATGACCTTAAAATGTTGCAGGGACGTAAAACAACAACAAACTGTCTTAATTTATTTACCATCTTGAAGTTGCATATTCCGATGGTTTTAAATTTTTGTCATTTTCTGAGCTAAATATATTAGGTTAATCATTATACACTATCTTACTTATGTTTGAAATAACTTATTTTAAATGGCTAACTTTTGAGATATTTGAAATGCAAACATGCAAAGATAATTTTGGCAAGCACACCAAAAACTCTAACACCATATGCTTCAGCAGTAATCTGGTATTAGGTTCTATTCAATTGACTTGGTTTTCCCTTCAATGTGGAAACAAATGCTTAATAAGTGCATCAGTATCCAAGTTAAGCCCCGTTCACACTGGCGAGTTAAAACGCTTCATCTAAATCGACTTGCCTAGTTCGCCTCACATTTGCCGTGTGGACGCTACGCTAAAGCGATTTAGGGCTGAATCGATTCATCTAGTTTGCTTCAAGTAAACCACCTCGCGAGGTAGTATAGATGAAGCGATATAGCTGGTTCCCGGGCAGTGATAGTGTAAAATAGCGGTGCTCGCCGGGTACAGGCTCAGGTGTAACTATTGCTGGTGCCCGGCAGTGTTAGGGACCGATTAGGCCAAAATCTATTGAATGCGATCATATTTAACAGAATTACATACTCAAATAATGAAATTTAATTAAATTAACCCTAAATTCCAAGCGATATTAACGTAGCAGCTACATCGGCTTTGTTATTCATATTGTCAGTCACCGAAAGTGGCGCTGGTTAGAATGGACTTGCTCATGCGCAGATATCGATTTCCGGCTAAAAGTACTGCATGTGTGGACACAACACTAATTCGCTTCATCTATTTCGCTTCATCTAAATCGGCATAAAGTTGTGCCGTGTGAACGGGGCTTTAGATACATAGAATCAAATCTAGGTCAGAGTTTTGGTTTTGAAAATTTGATGGTTTCATCGTACTATGCAGCTTTAATATACTAACATTTCTCAAACCTCCCGATCCTTACGCCCTTTTCTACATACTACTATTACCCAGATTTAATGTTATTGACCAATTTCATATGACGTCAGCACGTGTATTTAGGTCAGTGCGCGTGCTGCTTGGCTGCAGGACAACATCCGGTCACACTGCAAGCTCAGAATATCCCAACTTTCACTATTATCTCTGTTTTTAATACTTTCAGAGAAAATTGCCCTTAAGTTAAATTAAATACTTCAGATCTTCCTCTTCAATCGCGCATTACGATATTTTTAATCGACTCAATGAAAGCTTTTAAATTTATTTTGCAAAAATAAATGCTCTGCATAGACATAGCATTGCTGCAGCACAAATCAATGCGAGCTAGTTTCCATTTCAGCAAACTCAGTGCATTGTCAATGGCCGTAAGCAATTTTCTTACAGAAAAAGTGAAATATCTCTAAAACCAGACCACCTAGAAACAAACTGCTTGGAACACATATAGAAAACATATTCAACAAATAGATTATATTAAATTCATATGGTTAGGGTTCTGGATTTCTATTGATTCGAGTAAGGAAGCCGGAGACCTATTGGGAGTAAAGTAAATTTATTGGCACAGTGAGGGAGGGCTACACAATGGGGGTCTCTCAGTCGATCTCGTCGATGTCGAGAGGGGTGTCTTGGATGGCCGGAGGCTCTGAGCCCACCGGAGCCGACCCCTACATAGTAGTCCCTAAAAAAGAGGGTGAGTGGGTGTGGTGAAATGTTCCCACCGTGGAGGATCGAAACTGAATGTCTAACGGCCGGGGGGAGGTTTCGATAGGTGTGAGTGTTCACCGCTTGGGGCGTGGTGGGTCCCCGGCTTCCCGCCCGAATCAACCACAATTCGAAATTATGCGCCGATTCGAGTAAGGAAGCCGGCGACCTATTGGGAGTAAAGTAAATTTATTGGCACAGTGAGGGAGGGCTACACAATGGGGGTCTCTCAGTCGATCTCGTCGATGTCGAGAGGGGCGTCTTGGATGGCCAGAGGCTCTGAGGCCGCCGGAGCCGACCCAAAACACAGCGCTAAGGCTCAGGGGCCCTCAGAGGGGGCGAGGCGAGGGACGTAGTCGAACACAGCCGACGACTCCCAGGTACCTTGGGCCATTATGGCCGCCAGGTCAGCGCCTCGCGCGGCGCATGCCTGGGCGGCCCCCCGCCGAAGGCCATGGAGGGTGAAGCGCGAAGCTTCCGGGACTTCCGCCTCCGCGAGTGCCTCCCTCACCATGGGGGTCAGTAGCTGAGGGGTGAGTGGGGTGCCTGTGTGGCACACGAAGGCTGGGGCGTCAGAGGGGGCCGGCACCTGCTGCAGGGCTCGGAACCAGGCGCGGACCGGGCACATGGGCGACCCGGGCAGGGCCGGCACAAATAGGGTGACCGCCTGCACGGGGTCCCTGATGGTCTTGGAGGATGAGATGGCCATGCGCAGGCCCCCTGGGGCGCGGGTGACGTCACCGCGTCGGATCGTGTGGGGGCCTCCCCAGCCGCCATGGGAAGGGGAGAGGAGGTTCGACTGCCGCATGAGGGTGAAGAAGCCGATGATGACGGCTGCCCAGGGGACCACCCCCCGGTGTCCCCGGGTGCGTAGGTGGTCGTACATGACGCGGTTCATGGGCGGCATGATGGACGGGGCGCGTCTTACAGGCACCTGGAAGAGCCTCTCGCCGCCTCGACGGACACGCCCGGGAAAGGGCGCGTCAAATGGAGCGGGGTCCCCGCCCACCTCCCGGACCCAGGACCGCGCCCCCGAGAAGGCGTTGGCCACGGAGGAGGGGGACGGGAGCAGGCGGTGGAGGTGCGCAACGAACATCCCGACGTCATAGGGGGACGGAGCCAGATGGTCGACCCGCCGGTCGAGCATGAATTCGACATAGCGTGCAGCCTGCCTCGAACGGTTGCGCCAGGTGCCCGGGGCCAGCGCTGCGCGGTGGATGCTCATGAGGTGGGCGTGGTCCCCCGAGTCGATATCTGGAATTAGAGGTGATGGTCGAACATGTCAGGGCTGTGATGGACGCGAACACGGGCAAGTCGAAGGAATTCAAGCTCCAGGTCCACGTCGGCGACCCCCGGGGCGGGAAGCTCGCGCAGGCTATGAAGGACGACCATGCGTTGGGAGCATATATCGAAACCCAGCCAGGATAACCTTACCGCCGGGGGGTGCACTTGTCGGCTGCCAGGTCGACGCCCAGGCCGGCGCACAAGGCCCGGAACACGTCGAAGGCCCGGCACGCGTCGAGGTAGGACGCCTCGCAGCCGACAAAGTCATCCACGTAGACGATTGAGAAGAAGCCCTGTCGGGCGAGGACCCAGGATATGGCCGAGGTCACCCGGACGCAGGCAGCGCCGGACGTCCGGCAGCCGAACGGGAGGGCGATGTTGACGTAGGTCCTGCCATCGACCATTATGCAGAAGAGGGCGGCGGACAAGGGGTCCGCGCGGAGCTGCCGGTATGCACGGGCGACGTCCGCGGTCCACATGAACACTCCTTGGCCCTCGTGGACGATCCTCCGGCCCAGGTCCGTGACCTATGGCAGGGTGTAAGCCGCGGGGAGGCCGAGGTACTCGCCCCGAGGGATGCCCGCGTTGACGCTTCTGCCGGCCGGGGACGAGAGGTAGACGATGATCCGTCGCTTCCCGGGCACGGTCTTGGGCCTGGTCATGATAGGGCTACACTGTGCCCATGGCGAGAAGGGGGGCACCTCGAAGGGCCCAAGGAGGACGCCCAGCTCGAGCACACGGGCGACATATTCAGTGACGAAGTGGGCATGGGCGGGGTCCTTCCGATGGTTGTGGTAGGTGGGCTTGGGGGGGACCGGTGCGCAGTAGTTGGTCGGGAAGCCGAACTCCAACTGGTCGACCAATGTGGGGTCCGGCCGGCTGCTGTGGCTGGCGGGGAAGCTGTCTGACGCGCTTCCTCGAGCATCCTTTCTTGGCACAGGACATGCTCCTCGACACGCTTCCACCTCTCCCATCGCGTCCATCGTCCGCTGCATGCGCTTGATGAGCTCTTCCTGTCGAGTGTCTGGCGCGGGGGCGGCAGGGGCTCGCTTTGGCTTCGCGGGCCGCTGGTGCGTCGCCGCCATCTTGGATGGATTCTCCGAGTTGCTCTTGGCTCTGGTCCAGGCGGGCCCTCCATGTCGCGTGCTTCGGGGGCCTACCGGGTTGGCATGCAGTGCGTCGTGTGCGCTGCATGTTGTTCGTTATGTGCGTGACTTTCTTTTAACGTGGGTGTCGAATCTTGGGTGCCTTGGGAGGATAAAGTGGGTGCCTGCGGGTCTGAAATGTTCCCACCATGGAGGATCGAAACTGAATGTCTAACGGCCGGGGGGAGGTTTCGATAGGTTTGAGTGTTCGGCGCTTGGGGCATGGTGGGTCCCCCGCTTCCCGCCCGAATCAACCACAATTCGAAATTATGTGCCAATTTTGAATAAAATAAACATTTTGCACTGCGCGTACTGGCAAACTCAGTGGCAGTGTGCATTCGTTCTGCAGCCAAGCTGCGTGCGCATACACAATGTTTACAAACATTGAAATAGGTCTATTTACCAGACCTGCGTTTCCTGTCTCTTGCCACGTACTACTGACGGCTTATATTGTTATTATTTACTGGGTCGCCTTCTCCCAATCTCTCTTTCTATATACTACTTCCACGTTATTCCTTAAAGGGCCGGTCACATACACGTTAGTGGACATAGTTGAACATAGTGGAGGCTAACATAGTTGAACGTAGTTGAACGTAGTTGAACATACCAACATCTGTACTTCTCCGGTACGTTCAACTACGTTCAACTACGTTCAAGCCAAAATATAAAAAGAATCACAGAGAGCGACACAACTAACTAAATAACTAACTAACTAACTAAGTTGTTAGTTACAGCGTCTCTCATACCATGATAGACTCATCCACTTATTAAGCATGTCTTGCCACACAAAAGGGAATATTGAGCCAATTTGATGGAACCCTATTACTGCAGAAGCCGATAGTGTCAGAGTTTTGGCGTGCTTGTCAAAACTAATTTGACATGTTTACACTTCAAATATTTCAAAAGTTAGCCATTTAAAATAAAACTGACTTCAAACCAAAGTAAGATAGATTGGTCATGTTGCATAGGCAACATGGGTAATTCGGGATCGACACAGGACTCCTGCCTCCCACCGCTACCACATCCCGTCAACCTATACTTTAGTTCCCCATTTTAACTATAGGGGGCCGGGAGGTGACTCCAGGTGGCGCCCCCCACACCCATGCGCTGGTAGCCGCCGCTTGTACCCGGGCCACGCTCCTGTGATGTCACTTCCACCCTCCCGCCTCTCCAGACAGCACTTCACCTCCAGACGCCGACCCGAGACCACCTCCCGCCTTTTCTCACCGCCCCACCCGACTCTACATTCAGACTGACATGTTGGGGTTGAGTGCCCGGATCGCGCAGAGACTTGAACTCACTACCTTGTTACTATTGATGCTCACATTGTACTTTACCTGTATGACTTCTCCTTACTAGATTAATAAATTCCATACTATGTAGTTCCGTGTCGTGTCCTGAATTATAACAATCAATCTAATATGTTTAGCTCAGAAAAATGGCAGAAACTCAACAGCATCGGACTAGGCAACTTGAAATAATACGCGTATTATACCTGACCTGCGCAATTAGGTGATGAGGATGAACACTCAGCGTCCATTAACTCTGATGCCTCACTGACAGGGAACACCCGCCCTAATCAAAGGGGATTGCTGTGGAGATAGTACTTCCCCTTGGCTCCAGTGTCAAAGCTTCGCGCAATGGACTCAGCCTCGTTGCCCAAGGCGCCCAGGCCAGTAGATTCAAGGGCTTAGAAAGGGTGATTTCTTTCCACACCCACCCACCCAACCTCCTACCCACCCATCTTAGCGCCACACTCAATCACAACGTATATACAGTGAAACCTCTGTAAATCAACCGACCTTGGGACCTAGTTTAAGTGGTCCATTTAGAGAGCTGGTCGGTTTAAAATAAAAATATGGTTACAATGTTATTGTAGGGACCCAAATAAAGCGATCGATATAGGCGAGTGGTCGATCTCTGGAGGTGGTCGGTTAGAGAGGTTTTACTGTATTTATAATTATACCCAACTTATATTACAACATGGTACATTTATGCTCATGTACTGAATATTTATCGGGTTGTCTAACCATGATAGGGCACTCACACCAACACCTCATAATGAGAGATGGGATGGCCAAATGAGTTGAGCATCTCTCTCCCTTGTTGGTAGATCGTGGATTCGAACGCTGGTCGAGTCAAAGCAATGACTTAAAGATTGATACTTGTAGCTCCCTAACCAGGTGCTTGGCGGAGGGAGGGAGGGGGGTGGAGGTTCTCCTTGGAGGAAAAATGCATGAGTCAGCCAAGAGTGAGCAATGTAGCAGTGAGTGAGAACTACTAACAAAGATAGCAACATAATACAAACTACCAATTCCACAGCTACAATAAAGTAAAGCTTGTATTTCTTAATGATGCCTCTAGAGCACATTGATTTACATATCATCGGCTATTGGACATCAAACATATGGTCATTCTGACATATTTCTTTGGAGGAAACCTGCTGCCACCAAATAGGTGACTCTTTCCGAAAAGCCGCAATGGGTCTTTTATATGCACTTTCCTACAGCATTTGATGAACCAGTTGTGGACCACTGGTTGGAACGGAAAATAACCCAAACTGCAAATGGGTCCACTGAGCAGGATCGATCGGATGACTGACACCTTCACAGGTGGATACTCTACCGCCTGAACTATGTCCTGCCGCTCAGCAACAATAAAGACAACAACTTTGTTGTCTTTATAGCAACAATAAAGAAAACTTAGAAGCCTCCTTTTTGGGCACTGGTTATCTATAGTGGCTAAAAGATCACCCCATACTTGTCGTATGGGTGAAAACCAACCCATTAGGAAAACTGGCGAAAAATTTCGACATGGTGGGGAAATGAACTGAGCTGATAAATTCTTAATTTAAGAAGCAAAATATATTCTTTATATATGTCTTCATATTTACCCGCTACTTTTGAGTTGAAAAATATAATAAAAAATGTAATTTATTGAACTTTAGACATGAAATCGATGGCGTTCTATCACCACCATCTTGTCTTTTTGCATTGTCTTATTTAACCAACTCTGTGCCGATATAAGTAACCATTTGATACTGGAACCAGAGATTCTACTTCCCGTTCCATACTAGAGCTATTTTCGCTCGTATTTAGACTATGTTGATGTTCACCCCTACTGTAAGTATGGGGTGAATCTTTTATCTAGAGATGTTGGTGCAAGAAGTGCACAAGGACGCTGCTCATTTTAAGAAAAAATAATAGTTTTCGCGGAAATCAAAATCAGGTATGAAAGTGGTCTCCAGCAAAAAACCCGGAAACCAAACTGAGATTATTTACACCGACGGCAAATTTCCGCGAAAACGCGGATCTTCTCCCATAGACTTAGCACTGTTAGGGAATCTCGGGAAAATGCCCGAAGTCAGAATTCCACTTCCTGTTAGTAGGCCTACTAAGCAATTTTCGCTCGTTTTTAGACATGGTTGTTATTCACCCTATATAAAATATACACCCCTACCTAGAGTAGCGGTTACTGACAACCTAGTCTAAATACAAGCGAAAACTGATTTAGTATGGAACCCTACTACACCTTCTTTCAAAACCTATTACCTAAAATTTTCTTTGAAATTGAGATAAAACCTGTCTGATGTAAGTCACCACTGCAATCTCAGACTTTCGATCCCATCATTAGCCCACGCAATACAAAACACTTGTGATGGGATCCAACAATGGGCGGGTTTCTCGCATTTGGTATTGGTGATTGGATCCATTGATTTGCATATTTACACTATCATATATATATATGTGTATTGGAGATATGCATTTTGAAAAAAGAAGAGAGAAAGACAAAGGAAGAAAGAAGTGTTTAAGGACAATTCTAGAATCATGCAATACCATGTGATGCATATTCACCACGTGCATAATACTTTTGTTGAACTGGAATTGTATGCAGTTACTATTACAACTAATAGTTCATTTATAGTATGCTTCTATTATCGAACAGGATTTTCATGTGGTTATTATTGCAACCGATATTGTCATTTATGTACCAACAAATTGTACTGAACGGCTGGAAGACCAGCACTGTGGTGCTGGCAAAAGGCATTATTCGTTGAATAAAATACATTTAGTAAAACAAAATAAAATGGAACAGGAAGTGGAATTCCTAGTACCAGTATCTAATGTCTACCTCCATTGGCACAGAGTTGGTGAAATGGAAGAGAATGCAAACAGGCAAGTTGGCGACCACAGAACGCTGTCGATTTGACATTTAAAGTTAATTAAAATATATGTTTTATTATATTTTTCAAATCAGAAGTAGCAGGTAAATATAAAGATGCATGTGAAGAATATTTTTAGTTAAAAAAACTAATTATGAATTTATGCGCTGATTTCATTTACCAAGCCTCTCACCGCTTTTTTTTTATAATGGGTTGTTCTTCACCCCTACTGTCCAGAACAGTATGGGGTGAATCTGTTATCTACATTCATACTTACTCTGGATAGGAGGCGAATCTTTTATCTAGACATGGGGGGAAAAACCATCACGTAAACAACAACACCAACACCCAATGTGTCTATGTCACTGTAAACTGGAACCAGGAATTCCACTTCCAGTTCAATACTAAAGTAGTTTTCGCTCGTATTTAGACACGGCTGCCATTCACTCCTACTCTGGATAGGGGGTGAATCTTTTATCTAGGGGGAAAAAACACATGATGTAAACACCAACACCAACACCAACACCAACAAAAACACTGAACGCGTTTATGTCATGTAAATAAAAGATTCACTCCGTACTTGAAGTTGGGGTGAACGACAACGTAGTCTAAATATGGGCGAAAATAGCTTTAGTATGGAACAGGAAGTAGAATCCCTGGCTCGAGTATATAATTTAGACACATGAACAAAATAGAGAACAAACAAGTAATTGGAAATAACAAAAATTTAATGGAGAACATAACCTGCAGCAGGTCGACTTGTGTGGCGAACATATCGGTATCATCTCTCTTATGGAGATGGATGTCAGGATCGAGTTAAATGTAATCGAGATGATTGTTGGTTATCAATGTCAAATCATATCGGAATCAT
Organism: Branchipolynoe longqiensis; assembly: GCA_030323885.1. Lineage (NCBI taxonomy): Eukaryota > Metazoa > Annelida > Polychaeta > Phyllodocida > Polynoidae > Branchipolynoe > Branchipolynoe longqiensis. The sequence goes on from CM059190.1 coordinate 1,578,434, forward strand.
ATCATATCAAGTTGGCCTTAATGCTAGTCAATAACGGTTAAATGTCGCTTAGTATCTAGATAGTGTTGATAGTCAGGAAATGAACCCGAGACATAGGACTAGACAGACCCGGCAGCCCTCAACCCCTACCCATTCAGATCGGGTGGGCGGGTGGGTGAAGCGACTAGCAGGAACGGGATCACACGGAAGAGTGAAGTAAAACTGCGTGTCAGGTAAGAAAGCAGTGCGGTCGAGAAAGTAGTGCGTGAAAGTAGTGCCAGTGTTCCCGCGCCCAAATTATCCATGTTGACTCGCCAACATGCGTAATTTAGACACATGAACAAAATAGAGAACAAACAAGTAATTGGAAATAACAAAAATTTAATGGAGAACATAACCTGCGGCAGGTCGACTTGTGTGGCGAACATATCGGTATCGTGTCTCTTATGGAGATGGATGTCAGGATCGAGTTAAATGTAATCGAGATGATTGTTGGTTATCCATGTCAAATCATATCGGAATCATATCATATCAAGTTGGCCTTAATGCTAGTCAATAACGGTTAAATGTCGCTTAGTATCTAGATAGTGTTGATAGTCAGGAAACGAACCCGAGACATAGGACTAGACAGACCCGGCAGCCCTCAACCCAACAATAGACCGAGGGCTGCTGGTACGGTCGAGATGACAGTCGGCGCCAAGTAGGCGGACACAGCTTCACTGGCCCAGGGCCCTGCTTCTTTTATATCATCGATGTGTACCCCTGCCGAGACGCAGGCCTGCACCGCCCCTCTCCTGAGACTATGCAGTGTAACCGACCGTTCCGGGCCGAACAACACACGGGTGGTCATGACCAGGACCTTAGCTAGGCGAGGCGCCGTCAAAGGCAGCCCGGAAGGAAGAATGAAGGAAGGCGAGAGGTGGGATGAAGTGTAGGTGCGTGCATACCTCAACCATGCCGCAAGTGGACAGCAGGCCGAACCCGGCAGACTAGGAAGAGAATAAGTGAGTGATGGTTTAGAGTTATATCTAGTCTTAGAAGACTTAAATGAGACCAAGAGTTGATTATTAGCAAAGTAATATCATGATAGCGTATCGTATGCGGCCCTAGGAGGGCCAAGACTGGGGTGGTGACATTACTTTGTCTGGCTAGTGTAAAGTAAATTAGGAGTAAGGCGGCTATATAAACCGAGGCGTGATCACCGAGAGCAGTTAGGTAAGTAATTATAGCTTTAAGCTCAGTTGGCATCAACGGAGATGCTCTCGTTGGCTTATGAGTTGAGTTCTTAAGAATGCCTCTTTTTAAGATTGTCACTTGATACGCGTTAAAGCTTCCTACATTACCGCCAAGCGCCTGAATACATGTTTTGGCGCCACTGACATAATTTGCAATTGAACCCGGAGACTTCAACCGTGCTTTAAGGAACAAGATGTATGACATCACATCATATACAGCCGGGTTCAGGAGGTCGACATGATGACGCGCACAGAACGTCCTATATGAGCGCAGGTGAAGGCCTTTATTTGCCCAGGTCCCTGTTGAGAGAGCACCTGCCAGAGCAGAGACTAGCTGCAGATGATGTGTTAGGCTGTACCCTGGAAGATAGAAGCATAAAATTGGCTATCTTCCAGGGAAACGTATGGAACATTACAGAGAAAAATCAAGAGTTTTTAGCGAGAAAGCAACAGTTATATGTTTCAAGTTCAAACGTTCACACTCTCTTAGCGCTGCCGCTTTAGCTTTAGGATCAGTCGGTAAGCGACTCAGATTATCGGCTAGTATTAGCTCACGACCTTCTTTGTGTATAATTGTAATATTGCAACTATTCAACGCTGAAATCAGCCAAATTTGCCTTGCAAACGCAGTCAGAACTGGATCTCTCCCAGCTCCCGATGCTAGGACCTGCTGTGACACTAGATTATCAGTATTGACTATAATATTAAAGTTCCTGGGACACGGTGGCAGGAGCACCTTGAGTGCTGTTACTAGATTAAAGGCTTCCAGCTGGTTTATGTATTTTAGTCTCACTACTACGTCTACCGGATACTCCGCTGCATAATACGCAACTGGGGAGAAAGCCCGCCCCCGCCTTCAAAGTTGAGTCACACTCTATTAGCCACTCAAGAACCGGTGTCACCGGGAGAAGAACCACTCTATTGAACTGCGCTGCAAATGTTAGAAACCACTCGATATCTTTCAATATATCATCAGAGAACGGGTGCTGGCCCGCGTTGGGCGACGCCCTAACCGCCGCCAGGACACGATTCATGAATGTCCTTGCCGGCTTGATACATTTCGCAATATGTTGCATCTTTCCTGCAATACTTTGCAATTGCTTCTTTGAAGCAACCGGCTTCTGTTTCCAAGACCGACACTCGTCAAGGACATCGATCAGCTTCTTCTCTGGAATAGTTACAGTTAGATTAGGTGCATTTATGAAGAAACCTAGCCATACCAAGTTATCGGAGGGTGGTGTACACTTATTTGGCGCCAGGACCAAGCCGAGCTCCCTTGTAATTTTGAAAAACATGTCATATGCTTCTATGGCCCTTTGTTTAGTCTTTTCGACCCCAACGAAATCATCCAAGTAGCACAAGCAGAAGAAACCTTGCTGGCGCATGAGCCACACCACCGCCCGCGTCGTCCTAGCACACGCTAAGGCCGATGTACGTGACCCGAACGGCGGAGCTATGTCAATATAAATATTATTGTCTAGCATTATCCCTAACAGAGGAGTAGAGAGCGGACACACCCTTAGCTGGCGGTAAGCACGTGCAAGATCCGCTGCCCAAAGAAAAGACGACTTGCCAGTAACAATAAGTCTATCAGATAATGTGGTTACTGAGGGGAGCGAAAAAGAAAACGGTCTCCCTTGGTAAAAGCCCCTCTTAATTCCTGAATTAACACTATCTCCTAACGGGAAACTCAAGTCAATGATAACTCTTCTTTCTTGCGAATCTTTCTTCGGCCTTGTCATTACAGGGCTTATCTGAACCCAGGGGACGAACGGGGGTGCCCGAAACGGTCCCAGCATTGTAGCAAAGCCGCACTCCTTCTTAATGAAAGCCGCTACGTGTGTGACCAACTCGTGATGCGGCGCATGATTCTTTAACGTTGCTGTCGGGGGAAAACTAGCCGAGTAGTCTAAAGGCCACCCAAATTCCAAATGATCAATTAATGAAATATCTGGATAATCTGCTAACATAGCTCGCCAATTATTTATCGCCAAGCCCGACGGCACCGGAACTCTAGCTTCTAAGTAATTAGGGAGCCCTGTAACTCTTACAGCGGAGAAAATCTTAAGATAAGACTGACAGTCTACCCAATAAGGAATGTCTGCGACCGGCCAAAATGACAACAGGGTTGGCCTATACTCGACCGGGGAGGGCGGTGCATATGCTTCTAGCGCCGAGCCAGGCTGCGGGTTATCAACAAACAGGAAACCTGGATCAAAACAATCAAACATGACATCATTAGGCATATCGCGATCGTTAGTATCATGATACATGTTATCTTCAGTAAATGCAACCAGAGAACAAGAGTCATCTGCCACTATAAGTGACGGCATGTGGCTTACTGGCAGAGGTATCTCCGCACCGTTACTGTTGCTAACACTTGTGCTAACACCCCCCGCCACGTAGTCACGTTGTAGGACCTGACCTAATAGAGAAACGCCAGTCAGCTGTGTGCACCGACCTCGTGACCCACTTGACTCACTGGCAGCGACAGCCCCGCCAGCACCCTTCACGGGTGAGTGCCCCGCAGGCAGTGCTTCACATACTGTTTGCACACAGGACTCACGCAAGCAGGACGGACCCCCCCGTGACGAGAAGTTACTAATATCAACAACACTCACATCTGGGACTGACGTAGACGCCGGCTGCGCCGCTTTCTTATCAAGGAAGCGTCGCTTTTTCAGACAATCCTGCTCCCGATGGGACAAGATCCTCTTGTACCTGAGAGCGCACCAGGCACAATTATGAATAAAGCGGCCCGGAAGGACACCGTGCGACTCCGTAAAGCCGCACTCGTCACCCCAGTTCCACTTATGGCACGGCACTCCGTTGACTTCCTTCACATAGTCATCACGTGGGTTTATCGGCTGGGACGACTGTTGTTGCTGCACTGGTGCCACCGCCGCCTTCTGTGGAGCCCCGCTTACCACCGCTACTTGCCGCGCGACACCCGACTGATACGCATACTGCTGGTACGACGCCTGTGCGTGCTTAATCGCCGCTGAACACACGTCACGCTGAAGATCTTTGATGGCGGACCCATTATCCCAACCATTCTTGATCCTGCCTGCTGCTAACCTCTTAAACACCTTCTCCGACCACCGTCGGCACGCCGGCCAATCCCAGGTTTCCGCCATTTCCACCAGCTCTTCCTCATGTTGAGCGAGCGCTGGCAGCCAAGCAGGCGGGAGAGACGGAGCCGCTGCCAACCTCTTGAGCGCACCGAAGTACTCCGGCCAGGAAGCCTCCCCCATCTGAATGGACCTAAACGCGTCCCCCCTTGTAACGAAGGAATGCGGTTGAAACACCATACCTTTCGGTTTCTTGAACGTAGCCGAGCCGTCGAGCAATAACTCCGCCAGCGCGGCTGCCGTCTGGTGCGCTTGCAGCACAGGAGGGGCCGGAGGCGTCGACGCAGGCTCGGCCACTAGTGACACCGGGACCGACACTTGACTGACCGCCGGCTGCCTCGCCAGTACCACTGGCAACCCCGAACGCTCCGACGATGGGCACAGCCGCCGGCTGAGAGGCCACCGGCGGGGGAAAAACTACTGGGGACGGCAGCGGCGAAGCTTCCGCGCCTGCCGGAAACCTAAACGCAGGTTGCACCTCCCTGGCTGCTTCCAAATCCGCAACCCTCATTGCCAGCTGCCTATTCGTCATAAGCACCTCTTTTTGCATTTCGAACACTGTCATACCGTCCGGGTCAGGAAAATCCGGAACCGCCGAGGTTGACGCCACCGGCTCCTGCCGCCTTCTTGCCGCCACGCCCCCCATCACCAACGGCACTTCCCGCCGCACTACCTGCTTCACATGTCTCCCACTTTTCCTCGTCACTTTCTTCACGACACCGGAACACACCTTCTTGCGGGCCGGCTTAGACCCCTTCTTCTCTTCCTTCGGCGGCATACCGACCACCGGTAACACTAGCAACCCAACGAGCACAGCTGAAGCGACTAGCAGGAACGGGATCACACGGAAGAGTGAAGTAAAACTGCGTGTCAGGTAAGAAAGCAGTGCGGTCGAGAAAGTAGTGCGTGAAAGTAGTGCCAGTGTTCCCGCGCCCAAATTATCCATGTTGACTCGCCAACATGCGTAATGCTTACATATATTAGCACAGAGTTGATGAAATGAGAGAGAATGCAGAAACAAAAGATGGCGGCAATGGAACACTGTCGATTTAACTTTTAAAGTCAATTAAACTACATGTTTTATTATATTTTTCAGCTCAAAAGTAGCAGGTAAATATGAAGACATATATAAAGAATATATTTTGCTTCTTAAATTAAGAATGCATCAGCTCAGTTCATTTCCGCACCATGGCAACATTTTTCGCCAGTTTTCTAATGGGTTGGTTTTCACCCCTACTGTAAGTACGGGGTGAATCTTATCAGCAGGTACTGTGTGGTAAGATAACACCAACACTACAACTGGCTAGCATTGAAAATACCCGGGTTTATATGCTATGGTCAGTATAAATACAGCCTCAATAAAAAAAAAATAAAAAAAAGATACTCACGTAGCGGGCCCACATGGACGTGCTGAGGATCTTGTTGCGTTCATCCAGGTCCATTTGGATCAGGCCGAGTCCGAAGTCGACCACGGTGGGTCTGGACGTGTTGACTACCGGCCTCCCGTTGAGCCCCACCAAGGTGTAATTGGCCATCAGTGACCGGCACAGCTTCTTCTCCTCGGACATCCGGGGCAGGAATTCAGCGCTGCAAACCACCACAGCCAACTCACCCCATTATCGCCCACTTCAACGGTTAGAGTTGCGTAGACATAGACATAGACATAGTCCGATAAAAGCATAACATTTGTCAAAAGCGAAAACACTTGTCGTGAGAGTGAAAAAGGAAAGTTTGTTTTATTTAATGACGCTTCGAGAGCACATTGATTTTCGCATCATCGGCTATTGAACGTAAAAGAATATGGTCATTCTTACACATTTCTTTGGAGGGAACGCACTGCTGCCAGATAGGCTACTCTTTCTGATAAGCAGCAAGGGGTCTTTTATATGCACTTTCCCACAGACAGGACAGCACATACCACAGCCTTTGATGAACCAGTTGCGGACCATTGGTTGTCATGAGAGTGATCAAAATAGGAAATATTGCACCCCCTGTCTGCGTCCTCTACTTCCACTGTCCCTGTCCCCGTCCCTGTTCCTGTCCCTGCCACTTAACCCTTTCCATGCCTTGCGTGGTTGTTAACCCTTAACCCCCCTCCTTTACCCCGATAATAACGGAACATTTTGGAGCTGCATGGGTTGTTGGTTGGTTGTTGGAGTTTAATGGCCTGGCTACATCTAAGGTCATATCAGGACGGGTACCGACTTGTGGCAGTGCACACTCATGACGATTTTATAGTGCTGCCCCACTAGGAGACCAGGCCACCAGCAGCATGACTTGATGATATCCCACTCAGTCACATTATCCTGACACCGAGCCAAGCAGTCCTTGCCCTATCCTAATAATGCTGAGTGCCTGGCTAGGAAATGACAAGTATTAATCCTTTTAAGTCATTAGTTTGACTCGACCAGGGTTCGAACCTTTAGGTTCGAATCAAACGATATACCAAAACGGGAGACAGACGCTCAAATCATTCGGCCATCCCATCTTGTGTGTTGTCGGAGTGATGAAAATGGGAAATATTGTGCCTAAAGCAGGAATCAAACCTACATCTCTTGTATTCCGGCCCAGTGTGCTAACCATTACACCTCATAGGCTCCCTGATTTCACCACCCTATCCACGTCTATCTCGATAATTGTTTGGTTTTGAAAATTTCATATTTCATCGGACTATGCAACTTTAAGTCAATTTAATAGAACTGGTTACTGCTGAAGCCTATGGGGGTCAGAGTTTCGAAAAGCACGCCAATTTTAATTTGTTTATGCTTCAAACAACTCCCCAAAGTAGTAATTTTAAAGCAAAGTTGCTATAAACTAAAGTAAGGTAGGTTATACGCCCTACCGATAAAACCAAGACATTTATCTCACAAAAGGACAGAAACTAAAAAAACATCGGATTAAGCAACTTTAGTTTGTCGTCTGCTCGTACTAATTATCACCTGTTGTCTGTCAATTAAAGTTGCATGGTCCAATGGTTTTGAGTTTCTGTCATTTTCTGCAATAAATATATTAGATTGATTACTATAATCTACCTTCCGTTAGGTTGAAATCATTTTTATTTTAAATGGCTAACTTTTGAGATATTCGAAGTGCAACCATGCAAAATTAGTTTTGGCAAGCATGCCAACACTCTGACACGATAGACTTCTGCCATAACAGGTTCTTTAAATTGCCTCAGTATTCCCTCATAAAAGTCATATGTGGCGACACATGCTTAATAAGTGCAGCAGTATCTAAGTTAAGGGGCTGTCACATTATGACGATTCTGGCAAGCGTATGGCCAAAGCATAAAATCACTTTTTTACGTCGAGATGCGTATGGACAATGTATAGCCAACGTATGGCTAATTAATGTGCCTCCCAATGAAAAAACCCTCGAATTACGCTCACGGTACGTTCGCAGAAGGCCGGTGAATGTTATATATGTTATTCGATCGCCAGTACTATGCCTCATACATTACATACGTTAAGACATGGTGGAGAAACACAAAACGTATGTCAGACATATGTTAGACGTACGTTATCCATATGTTGTCAGTATGTGGACTGTACCTTTCCACTGCCATTAAAGTAGGACAATGTAGTGCAGTGACCTGAACAACATACGTCTAACATATGTCTAACACACATCGACATATGCCTAACATCTACATAACATACAGCCTATGTAACACCCATACCTTGTCATATGTCAAAAGTTTTGTGCATGCACAAAACTTTCATGACCCCCTAATGAGCATCGACATACGTGAACATGTGTCGATGTACATCGACACACGCATAATGAAGTGTAATGCATTATGACGTATCCCAAGGTAGTGGCCAAAAATCACTTATGTCGGCATACGTTTGCGCGATGCGTCGTAATCAGGAAAAACGCGAACACAGCAAATATAGTTATGGCATTTTAATTAAGGAAAGTTAAATGTCAGGTTATACAAATGTCAGCTCACAAATGCTTAAGAAACGAGGCTAGAGATGCTATGGCCTTACTTTCCACTTTCACATGTAGGGTGGGTGGGAGGCCAATTTAAGGCTGGTTATTGTCTCCTGGCTCCTCCGGTCGTAATGACCAAACCCCGGCGCTGCGCCGCCTTATATAGCAAAAGTCTACCCGAAAAGGGGCGCATCGGCAGTTCGAGTATACTGCATAATACGTCATCAAGTCCTGTTTACCCGATTGGCGACCAGGTTAGAAAAGAACCGCCAGTCGGCGTTCGAGTTTGTTCCTTAGTTATAGAGAATTCCGCTAGTCGGCGAAACAATAGACGTCCTTAGTACTGGCACGCCTTGGTCTGTATTCGCGATCCTGATTACCCGCAATGCCAAAGCATTACGAAACAATGTGACAGCCCCTTTAGATAGGTATAATCAAATCTAGCTAATTGTCTTGGTTTAAAAAAATTGATGTTTTCATCGGACTATGCAACTTTAAACTCACTGAAGGATAGCATTGTTTCCTCCCATTATTATATTAGAGGATTTGAAAGTGACGTCACAGCTTAGGTAATTTTGCTGAGTCAGGCTAAAAGTGTATGCGTTTAAAGATCTGGGTCACGTGATTTAACCATGTATTCCTGACATGACTATTAAATATATCACAAAGCTTCATCAGATGAAAGCATCAAGTTTTCGAAACCAACCTTCTGGCGTTCTCTGTGGCAGAGTGGTTAGAGTGTCTGACTTTTTTCTAGGTCAGACTCCTAATCTGAGGTTCGGCGGTTCGATTCCCCGTGCCCCCAGCTCTGCCAATTTGGATTTCCACCGCTGTGTATAACTTACAGCGTCATCAAAGGCCAGTTGCTCTCATACCATGTCTATGTGGTGTGGGAGGTTAAAAATCCCTTGGGTCGGTAAAACTGTAGGCTCGGGCTTTCTATCGACCAGCAGTGGAATGAGGAAGACCAGTCGTCTATGACTGAAATTTCCCCTGCTTAAACAACTAATGGACCAAAAAAAAATCCCCCAAAAACCTACTTATCTAGATTTGGGTCTACATATCCAACATAGATACGGGGTGCATGTATTGAGAATTTGTTGATGCCTTAAAGGGAATATTAAATCTATTGAATAGACGCTGGTGTCAGAATGTTGCCATGAACACCAAAATTAACCTCGCATGTGCTCATTTAGAATATTTACAAAGTAAGTCCTTTAAAATAAAAGTTACACCAAACTAAAATAATGTGGATTGTAGCAGTTAACCTAATACAGTACAACCCCGTTAAACCAAACTCGGTTAAACCAAACCATCGGTTAATCCAAACTTTTTTCGGCGGCCTGGCCCGGCAAAACTTTCCTGTGGTTATAAGGTGGTTATAAGGTCATCTGAGACCCCACCAACCTTTTTATAGGATAAATGGTTGTATTTTGCCGGGCCGGCCTTAAAAGTTTGGATTAACCGATCGTTCACTTTAACCGAGCTTGGTTTATCGGGATTATACTGTATATACATAAAAAACAATAATCAAAGTATCCACATACATTGTATATTACACGTGCAATACATGCTTACTAATTCATGCATGCACGTTTTAGCCAAAGCCAAGTCAAAGTCGAAGCCAAAGCTCGGTTAAACCAACAAATTTCTAGGGTCGAGTCAAACCAATGACTTAAAAATTGATACTTGTCACTTCCTAGCCTGGTGCTCGACATTATTAGGATAGGGCAAGGACTGGTTGGCTCAGTGAAAGGATAATGTGACTGAATGGAATATCAGGTCACGGTGCTGGTGGCCAGGTCTCCCAGTGGGCAGCACTATAAAGTCTCCATGAGTGCACACTGTCACAATTTGGTAGCTGTCCTGATATGACCTTAAATGTTACCAGACCGTAAAAGTCCAATAACCAACCAATCCTACCTATAATAACATCCTGCAATGAGACAGTTTATTCCTCTGAGTATGATGCAAATTTACAGTAGGTCAAACTGCCTAAAGAATGCTATTTTCTCTATATTGTCCTATATTGTCTATATCTATGAGGGTTACAGCACAGCGTCCAAAATCCGCAATTGGCTTTTTTTTCTACTCAGTCATTAACTGTGCATTCTAAATATCGTCTGATCTCACCTAAAAAAATCGTTCTAGCAACATCTAAGGTCATATCAGGACGGACACCGACTTATGACCGTGCACACTCATGGCGAGGTTATAGTGCTGCCTCACTTGGAGACCGCTGCTGGCACCATGACACAATATCCAACTCAGTCATAGTATCCGTAGACGGATCTAACCAGTCATTGTTCTATTCTATTATTAGCATTAATGCTGAACGCCAGGGTAGTAAGCGACAATTATCAATTTTGTAAGTCATTGCTTTGACTCGGCTGGGATTCGAACTCCCGATCTTCCGCACGGGAAGCCAACGCTCTACTGATTCGGCTACTACGTCCGGTAAAGGTCTATACATGGGATCACACTGTCTGTAGGGCAAAGTCAATGTGCTTCAAATTGTAAGTAACAAAATGGAAAATATAAACAAAGAGTAGGCGTTGTGATACTTTACATTGAAGATTTCCATAGATCCTGCGAAATGGTTAAAGCTGCATTGTCCGATGAAAACATCAAATTTTCAAAACCATAGCAATTATCTAAATCTGATTGTAGATGTCTAACTTAGATACTGGCACACTTATCAAACATTCGTCACCACATAGAAGGGAATACTGAGGCAATTGAATAGAACCCGTTACTGCAGAAGCCTATGGTATCAGAGTTTTGACGTGCTTGCCAAAATTAATTTAGCCTGTTTACACTTCAAATATCTCAAAACTTAGCCATTTAAAATAAAAGTTACTTCAAACTAAAGTAAGGTAGATTATAACGACCAACCTAATATATTTATCCCAGAAAATGACAGAAACTCAAAAACCATCAGACTGTGCAACTTTAATTACAATAGTGATTACTATAAGCTTAATCGTATTTAAATTCTATTTCACAGAGAAGAATCCTATACAATCCTATTACCTGAGCATTCCCTGGCCAATCTTTCTCAGGATGAAGCATGTAGCCAACATACCTGTGTTCTTGGTGCAGTGGCCCCATGCCACCCGCTGTAGTCACCTCCTGTTGTCCTGAGACCAAGAGGTTGCCTAGCAACATGTACACAGTCAGAAGGCGTACAGCCTCGTACTGGAAGTGGATCTTCATCCTGAAAGCAACACACCGACAGGGCCAACTAATCACATATCGGAACAGATTACGGAAGATTCAAAACAAAACGCAGCAAGCGTTGCCATGATTCGGCATGATAAGACGTTTGTTTGTTGTTTGTTTGGGGGTTTAAGTCCTAGCAACATCTAAGGTGATATCAAGATCGCTACTGACTTGCAACAGTGCTCACTCATGGTGGCTTTATAGTGCTGCCACACTGGGAAATAAGGCTGCCGGCACCATGACCTGATATCCCACATTATCCTGACACTGAGCTAACCAGTCCTTGCCCTATCCTATTAATGCCGAGTGCCAGGTTAGGAAGCGATAAGTATCCACTTTAAAGTAATTGGTTTGACTCGACTGGGAACCGAACTCCAGACCTTCCGCACGCGATGCCCGCGCTCTACCGATTAGGCCACCGTGCCCAGTTGATTCGACTAAGAAACGATACAGACAGGTTAAATGCGAGCAAAGACAATGCACATTGGTCTTTGATGCGAGTAACAAAAGTCTTTATTCAAATTAAGGTATTTTCCAGGCCCAGCCCTACGAAGTAAAATTGTACATGTTAGCCTAACATAGGTAATTCTCGATGGGATGGAAGCTGGACGGCCTTCACCACTCTATATTCCTCCCACCACCTAGCAGTTCGGATTCGAACCCCCCACCCTAAGTCGCCCCTCCCGCCACCTTGCGGATCCTTTAGAACTAACCCCATCAAGCCTGTCGCCTTTGTCGCCCCCTACAGTGTCGTTCTGAACCATTAACATATTAAACTGCCACTGCGCCTGCCGCCACCTGGTGTAACTTCCTTCCCCTACTGCTCATCGGCCTGCTGGCGACGCTCTGTCACACGAACCCGCGAAGTCAGGCTGATCTACAAATTTCCCCCGCCCACCCCTCAACTAAAAACAATTAACTAATGTGGGGAGAATGACAGGCGGGTAGGGTTCAGTGTCCGATTAACCTGGATGATTCGAACTGTTGATTAATTGACCGACCCTGATCCCACACTCCCTCGATTGACCTTATGACCTGAATTGCCTGATTGTCCTTGATTGACCTTTTCTAATTGACCATGAGCTAATTGATTGCCCTTGATTGACCTTCTGCCGATCGAATAATGTATATAAAATTCACCGGCATTCTTCAAGCGTTCCGTGAGCATTTTTCTAATGTTCTCATGCGTTACCACTACGTTGGATCGACGTTTCGCCTACGTCCAGTACGTTGCACTGATGTCCAACTTGGTCCTGAAACGCCGAGAGTTTCAACGTATCTCGACGTACATAAGTGATTTCTATGTTCCTCACTCGCTGTCCTGTTATGTCGTAGTGTGACAGGGGTATTAAGTCCATCGGACTATGCAATTTTAATGGCTATATTGTTGGTTGTCGCCCTGGATACATCATATCAGGATGGGTACCGACTTGTGACAGTGCGCACTCATGGCGACTTTATAGTGGTGAGACCAGGCTGCCAGCACCATGACCTGATATCCCACTCAGTCACATTATCCTGACACTGAGCCAGCCAGTCCTTGTCCTATCCTAATAATGCCGAGCGCCTGGCTAGGCAGCGACAAGTATAAAGCATTGTAAGTCATTGGTTTGACTCGACCAGAGTTCGAACGCGTGTGTTAGAATTCCACGATTTACCAAAACGGGAGACGGACGCTCAACTCATTTGGCCATCCCGTGTGGTCCATGGCTATATCTATTTTATTGATTCTAACCACAGCCTAAGTACAAATCGCCATATATTTACATTCATTGAATTGTTCAATTAATTAAAGCATATCAGGACTGCTACTCACCAGAATAATGCAAGGCAATTAAGATTGATTCGTTGTTGGAGTTTTACGTCCTGGCAACATTTAAGGTCATATCAGGACGGACGGGGGGGAGGCTATTAAGAAGAGACAAAGATAACCTGTAGATGGTATGATACAAATCTAAATTGATTTCTGATTGGACCGCTGTGAAAATTAATTGGTCTCATCATGGATAGGACCTTTCTAATAACTGCACACTGACATATGAACAATGCAGCGTCTGGAACACATCGCCTGGAACAAAAGAAAAAGAAGAACATAAATTACTAAAAAAAACAAACAATCCTGGCCAGTGTCTGGGCCAATAAATGAAAAGACAAATCGTCATATTACATAAAAGAAAAAATGCTAACTCTAGATAGCCCTTCCTTAATATGGATTCTGTGACCCTTGCGGTTTGTTGTTTTATGTCCTAGCAACATCTAAGGTCATATCAGGATGGGTACCGACTTGTGACAGTGCAGACTCATGGTGACTTTATAGTGCTGCCTCACTGGGAAAGCAGGCTGCCAGCACCATGACCTGATATCCTACTCAGTAACATTATCCTGACACTGAGCCAACCAGTCCTTGCCCTATCCTAATAATGCCGAGTGCCAGGCTAGGAAACGACAAGTATCAATTTTTAAGTCATTTTATAGAAACACGGATGCTCTGCCGCGTTGAGCACCCCATGTGACTACAAAACTCTTCCCCTTCATTCCAGCTGTGATGCAATCAGGCTAAATCAATTTAACCAAATCTGGAAAGAGAAAGGAAAACCAGTCACACAGATGAACAGTGAATAAGTTGTGCTTTATTGGCAGCAACTCCTGTCCATCCCCCTTACATGTGACCTAGCACCTTCACTCCTCATATGCTGCCCACACTATGTCTCATTATCACTTTAGCCTGTATACTGAAAGCAGTGCCTACAGCCCATGGGACAGGAGTCCTATGGCTGTGTATACACTCAATTTGAATAGGTGAATTTAGATAGCATCAGACAGAGTGTCTGGGGTTCCTGCTCAAAAGTAGGTGTGTCTCACCCAAGAGCTAGGAGTAGAGTGTTTTCTCTCCAGCTTTTCTGGAACAGATTTTTGAATAATTACTTATCTGAGACTAGTGTGTGGTCAGGATAGGCCAAGGGAGTCAGGTGACCGGACATTCCCCAGCCAGCCAATCAGACACTCCCCACAGTCTGGGTGGGTGGCCACCCCCCAGTAGGGGCTGTCACTCAAACCAGCTGCAGGTGGTGCACTCTATACATATGCAGATTAGGCAGGTGGGTCGGTCCAGTGGTCATGGGTGGACAGGATGTTGTATACAGTTACAGATATATATATAGATATATATATTAAAATTGTCCTTTTCCTCCAATTGTATTCTTTATGAACACATAGAGAAACATTTCAATAATCATGTACTGTCTCTTTTATAGGAAATCTCTTCATTAACTCCAAGCAGCATGTATAACATATATTTCACATCACTCAGTATCATGTACAATGGGAGTGGGATTCTATTGCTTTTACTTTACATAACCTGGTTCCCACTCCGGCGTCCAAGAATAATAATGCTCTCTGCCAATATATAATTCTTAACCGAAAATCCGTATATTTTTACAATTTGTTTGACTCGACCAGGATTGCTTTAGTGATGACTGGCACTGGTAACTTGTTGCGGTTGTTTCATTCGTTGGTTGTTTTTTTGGGTGTTTGGAGTTTTACGTCCTGGCAACATCTAATGTCATATCAGGAGGGGTATCGACTAGTGACAGTGTGCACTCATGGCAACTTTATAGTTCTGCCCTACTAGGAGAACAGGCCACTAGCACCATGATCTGATATCCCACTCAGTCACATCATCCTGATAGTGATACTGAGCCAACCAGTCCTTGCCCTATCCTATTAATGCCGAGCACTAGGCTAGGAAGTTACAAGTATCAATTTTATAAGTGATTGGTTTGATTTGACAAGGGTTCGAATCCCACGATCTATCAAAACGGGAGACGGACGCTCAACTCATTCGGCCATCCAGTGTGGTCGTTTCATTAATTGAATATGATATTTACATTCACACATTCTACCAATCGCGACCTTACTATAAACAGGTTTATCTGAGAAAATGGCGCTTTCGAGATAATAAGGACTGAAGCTGTGTAATTGCATGATAGCAAAGCAGATAGAACAATAGTATTTTAACTTTTTCAGGTTAAAAAAAAAAAATCAGATTAATGAAATGGAAATATAACTAAACTATGCAATAACAAATTACTTTAAATCCTATTTTGCTGTAGTTTTATCGGTTATTAAAATTTTTTTTTTGGATTAAGCCACCACTTTTTCCACTCCGAGCATGGAGAAGCGTGTTCGTTTATTCAACCCGAGTCTGTAGGATGTGCGCATGCGCCAAAAAGTTGCTCGGGTGACCCGAGTTGATTAATCGAATACGCCCTGGAGCCTTAGCCTGGAACAATAGTAACAAAACGAGGAACTACAATAGCCTGGCACCATAAGAACAGAGAAGAGGAAGGAACATAGCCTGGAACACAACCTGGAACGCAACCTGGAACGCAACCTGGAACAGGAGGAACATGAAGCAATGATAAAAGTAGTGCATGCGCACATGCACAGGTTGGTTGTTGGAGCTTTACGTCCTGGCAACATCTAAGGTCATATCAAGATGGGTATCGACTTGTTTTTTGTGTCTGTTGTTGTTTTACGTCCGAGCAACATCTAAGGTCATATCAGGACGGGTAACGACTTGTGACAGTGCGCACTCATGACGACTTTATAGTGCTGCCCCACTGGAAGATCAGGCGGTCAGCACCATGACCTGATATCCCACTCAATCACATTATCCGTAAACTGAGCCAACTAGTCCTTGCCCTATCCTAATAAAGCCGAGCACCAGCCTAGGAAGCAAGAAGTATACATTTTTAAGTCATTGGTTTGACTCGACCAGGGATCGAACCCACGACCGCAGGATCTACCAACACGGGAGACGGACACTCTAACTCATTCGGCCGTCCCGTCTGGTGCAGGTATCGAATTGTGATAGTGTACAGTCATGGTGACTTTATAATGTTGCCCCACTGGGAAATCAAGCCGCTGGCACCATGACCCGATATCCCACTCAGTCACATTATCCTGACACTGAGCGAACCAGTCCTTACCCTATCCTATTAATCTTTGTCATTGGTTTGACTCGACCGGGAACCGAACTCCCGATCTCCCGCACGCGAGGCCCGCGCTCTGTCGATTCGACCACCCTGCCCGGTGTCACATGCACAGGATAACATCAAGAAACGAGGGTGCAAACATTTACAATTGGTTTGACTCGGTCAGGATTCGAACCCACAACCTAGGCCTTACAGGAAGCCGGATAGACTTCTTATTTAGCAGACCAGTCTGGTGCATTGATAATGAGGTTAGGATTAAACAATGATTGTTTGTTTGTTTGTTTGTTGTTGTTTTACGTCCTAGCAACATCTAAGGTCATATCAAGACGGTTAAACAATGATCATGCATCTTTATGCGCAGTGATGAATGAGAAATAATTACAGACGATATTGGTACTTAGTAAATCTATTCATTAGTTGTGATGCGTGAGTAGGTGCTGTTAGTGGTTGGTCTGGACGTGAATGGGTGATTTGTTTGTTTGCTATTGTTTCACCTCCCAGCAACATCTAAGGTCATATCAGGATGGGTACTGACTTGTGACAGTGCACACTCATGGCAACTTTGATAGTGCTACCCCACTGGGGAATCAAGCCGCCGGCACCATGACCTGATATCCCACTCAGTCACATTATCCTGACACGGAGATAACCAGTCCTTGTCCTATCCTATTAATGCCAAGCAGCAGGTGAGGAAGTGACAAGTAACAATTTCAAAGCCGGGGGTTTGACTCGACCGGGAACCGAACTCCTGACCTTCCGCATGCGAGGCCTGCGCTGTACCGATTAGGCCACCGCGCCCTGTAGGGAGGGTGGCTCCTAGAGTGTCTGCAGTTACCACGCCAGTGATATGTCCATACATTGGTGCATTGTCAATACTATTGGTTGATGGTTGCATGTTGTGGTTTTACAGCCTGGCAACATCTAAGGTCATATTAATTCCGAGCGGTAAGCTAGGAAAGCGACAGGTGTAAATTTGGTAAGTCATCGGTTTGAATCGACTGTGAACTGAACTCCCAATCTAACCCGCATGCGAAACCTGCGCTCTACCGATTCGGCCACCGTGCCCGGTTTTGAACCTTAGATGTTGAGGACACATAAAGCCCCCACCAACAAACAACCCTGCGTCTTACCTGGGTGAGACAGGATCTCTTAGTCCATGATGGCGCGCCACTGGTCAGACTGCCCGCGGATCACTGCTTCACACACTGCTTCTCGCCGCCTCAAAACCTCGCCAGGGCCCGCCACGAGCAGCTCACGGCGCGCATGCGCAGACGGCGCACAGTGCGCAGCAGGCGGCCACTGTCGGGTTACTCGGGAACTACACTGGTCCCGATGTGAGTTAATTAGCACTGGCAGTTGGGATACAACCGAAACGCGGCGGAGTGCCATTGGGGAGCAACGCTGAGAGTTCGTTAGCCCCCCGTAGTTGAACGTAGTTGAACGTAGTTGAACGTAGTTGAACGTAGTTGAACGTACCGGCATCCGTACTTCTCCTTGGTAATAACATGGGTGGGCCGTGAGTTCCGATTTAATCTTTGGACATGTTCAAAAGAGCGCTATGTTAGAGGCTGAATTTGCATCCGTGATGCTAACGTACTATAGCATACTCTAGCATACTCTAGCGTACTGTAGCGTACTCTAGCATACTTGGACGAAACCCTGGTTACGTAGCCCGTTAGTGGACGTAGGTGAACGTATTGGAGGCTAACATAGTTGAACGTAGTTGAACACACCGGCATCCGTACCGTCAGGTATTTATCAATACCGTAACGTATCTATCCATACCGTAACATATTTGTCCATACCGTAACGTATTTATCTGTACCAAAACTTGCCCTACCTTAACATATTTCAACTTACTTACACCACGTTTGACCGACGTTAGCCTCCACTACGTTCATCTATCTTCAACTACGTCCACTAACGTATATGTGACAGGAGCATAACACCATTGAAATGCGATTGAAGAATTCAAGAAGTTTTTTCTTCATGGTCACTATATCATGATGGCCTTCTTCTGTTATACACATGGAGTTCCCATAGCATTCCCTCAATTTGCTTTTGAGGTATTGATTGCTTTGTGCTTTGCTCGGTGAATAGACCCAGCCAGTTAAGCTGGAAAGTACCAACTAGAGTGGTCCCAGATTCTGCCGATAGATGTCACTATCTTAATTCACAGGGTTTAATAATGCATGTGAAGAGAGCGGAGCTGAAACTCAGGAGAAAAATACAAAATAGTTGTCTTTTTTTTCCAAATATATTACAAGGATAAGAGTTTGATGCCTGTTGCAACAGTTGAAAAACCTTTTCTGCCAATTTTATTGGGATTCTTCATATATCTACCTGACTATCAACCCCGCCTTAGCTTTGTCCTATTAATGAACAGAACTAGGTGAGATGATGTTAAGCATTTAAGCTGGTGTTCCTGTGACAGGATTCTCAGATAAATACTTCTCAATTGATTATAAAGACAGTCTACTCTGTCTATAATCGACACCCATGGGACTGGAGCAAGATGCCATTATAGAGAGAGATCCATTATAGGCAGACACTGACTGACGGAATGGGTTGAAACCAATGTTTTTCTTTTATACTTGACTGACTAGGACGGTCCTTACAAAGTCATTTCTACAATTTGTCATTTCTACAATTAGTCATTTCTACTATTCATCACTTCTACAATTTGTCATTTGTACAATTTGTCATTTCTACAATTGGTCATTTGTACAATTAGTCATTTCTACTATATTATAATTATATGGCATGTCGTTATTGACAGAATATTGATCAAATAGGTGAAAAAATGGCTCGTTGTCGGCATAAGACAGTTGTCCGTCAGACACAGAGTCAATGCTATTAAATTAAAGGGGTGCCGTGACGGGACCAGCACCTTTTGCCATTATTGACAGAGATTCGTTATTGACAGAGGCTGTTATTGACAGAGTAGACAGTACATAGAAATATGTTTAAAAAAAGAAGAAATCTTCTCCTTTGATAAATACAGGAATGAATATGGTACCTGTTTAAAAAGCGGAAATCTGTAATGAGTAATATGTAAATCATCGAAAACACTGAAAACATAATGTGACTGAGTGGGATATCAGGTCATGATGCTGGCGGCAAGTGGGGCAGCACTATAAAGTCGCCATGCGTGTGCACTGTCACAAGTCGGTACCCAATTCCGGGGGGACGATTGAAGCGGTCTGCACTGACTTCTCAGGCAAGGAGCCACATAGATGTGGATGAGGGTGATGACAACAGGGAGCCTAAGTGGTGTAATGGTTAGCACACTATCACGGAATGCAATGTTTAATAAAATACATATAATTGTAGTCTCTTGCATATATATATATATACAGTAAAACCTCTCTAACCAACCAACCACTTGCACAGATCGACCACTCCGCTATAACGATTGCTTTATTTGTGTCTGAACGATCGCCCATACAATACCATTGTAGCGAAATGAAAAACTCACTAAGCCGACCACCTCCCTAAATGGACCATTTAAAGTTGGTCCCATGGTCGGTCGATTTAAAGAGGTTTTACTGTATACATATATAAGGTAGGGCTATGTAATGAGAGAGAAACAGACGAGAGGTGGGTCGGTCAATTTTATTGTGCGACATTGCGAGCATCATAAACAGGCTTACCGGTAAAGTTTGAAATCGAGTAGCAGACTGACTTAGGCCTGCCCGTTCCGCGGTGTTGCCGGGGCAACAGGGGCAAATCGAGGCCAGACAGCGATTGGCCATAATAACTTAGTGTAAATGGCAGATTAATAATAGTAATAATAATAATAAGGAATATATACTCCGCCTACTTATATACGCATAATTAATTATACATCCCATAAGGTAGGGCTATGTAATGAGAAAGAAACAGACGAGAGGTGAGTCGGTCACTTTTATTGTGCGACATGGTGAGCATCATAAACAGGCCAAAGGGGGACGGCTACACGTCAACCCCCCAACCCACCAGTCATGAGATCGGCACAGAGTGAAGCGGCAACCCTCATGTCGTTAACTATACAAGTGCCTAATGGGGTCTTAAGATAATCATAAACGGTCTCTGACGCCCAGTCACCCCTGGCCTTAAGTTCTTCTATCGTGGCATCGCACATGGCCAGAAAGGTGCAGCCCCCCTCCTTAAGGAATGGGAAGAGAGGGAGGTAGCATCGAGCCCTGCCATTGAAGCAAATATTTTTAAGGTTTCCTGGTAGATACTATATTGCAGAGGGCACGAGCCCCCCCCAGGCAAGGAAGGTGAAAGGCAAGGGCCATAGGTTCAGCCAGGATCTGACGGAAGTGAGTCTCGGTCCAATAAACCGCACAGAGATCGATGTCGCAACATCGTGCAATGGGGACTCTCTGAATTGAATAGTCTTTGATTGATGCACGGTCAGAACTAATCCCCAATCATAAAAGACGAAGTTGGCTCTAGAAAGGGCGGCATCAGACATAGTCACCTGAGACTTCCTTAATAGCCCCCTGAATGAACATAAGACTGCCACATGCCAAGCTACATGGCCATGGTTATTTGTCAGTAGTGCAAACATCTTACGCAGCATATGAGGCAGCAGGGGGGCATCTCCCTTCACCCTGCGGATCCCCCTCAAGGTCGAAGCCAACACAAAGCTCTTATAATCAATTCCAGTCTCGCCCTGCTGCCTCAAGAAGAAATTCAGACCACTTAGGTAATTTAGAACCGAACCATACTTGAGCGAGCGGGCGAGCCAAGTAGCATAGAGCGCAATCTGCTCCATCGAGCATGGTATCGGGGAACGTGATGATTGATAGTTTTCAACATACTCGAAATATTTTCTGATCTGAACCCCCCTTGCTAGAGCCGAATTCCTCGTGTAGGATTGCTGCTGGTATCCCTGCTGCTCCGCCTTTAGAACAGCTATTCCTGAAAGAAAAATACGGATTATAAAAAATCTCGGTACAACAAAGTGCTCTATCGCAATCAACACTCCTGATCCTATCTGAGCTATCCTCACTAATTAGCCTGCTCAATGTGTCACAAATGACGCTAACATGGCTGCGTATATACACTGAACTGAACTCGAAATTGAATTCAACGGCCAGCCAGAAAATCCTCTGGAGGAAGTACATGATTCCCTTGCACCTAGACCTTCCAGTGTTCAAGGCAGCCTGAACCACTGCGCTATCGGTCACCATCATGACAGTGCTGTCCCGCCAACCACCACTCCAGCGAAGGCATGCAGCGTAAACCGCCCACATCTCCTGAACATTGATGTGGGCGGTCTTAACATCAGCTGGAGGAATATGATGGTGGTGGCCTGCATAAGCATCTAGAGAATCAGAGTGACCCTCGGCGAAAGTCCCGACTAGCCAATCCCGGTCGTGCAAGGCCCCGAAGCCCCAGTTTGAAGCATCGCTGTAAGTCGATACAACAGTGGCAAACTTGCCCAATATCCTAGCCTTACCATTGAAAGACTTGGCAAAATTCAGCCACCAGTTCAGGTCCTCCTTGACACCCTCGTTTAATCTAGCTCTATGGAATGGCTGTTTTAGTTTGGCGATAAGGTTGTATATACGCCGGGTGAAAGTCCTACCACCCCTAATTACCTTAGAGCAATGTGCGAGGAGGCCCCCCACCCGCTCAAGTTCCTTCCTCGATGCTTTCTTACGGCCATGAAGTTTGTGCAAGATTTCTAGTGTTTTGTCTAATTTATCTTGGGGGAGACTAATCAGTAATTGGACCGAGTCGACATAAATACCAAGAAAACGCACCTTGGTGTCGACCTCACTGACCTTCCTGAAACTAACAAAGAAACCAAGCCTCCTGAGGATCGCTATCAGTGTTCTCTGAGCCTTACGCACCTCACTAGTGGTACCTCCTATAAGACAGAAGTCATCCAAGTAGTTCACAACCCCGACCAATCCCTCACGCACACAACATCGGACTACAAAATCAGAAATCTTAGTAAAGATATAAGGGCTAGAGGATAATCCCATACTGAGGCGATTGTCTAGGAAATAGGTAAAGTCCTCACCCAGTGTCTTACGATGTCTCAGACCCTGCCGACGCCGATCATCGGGGTGGATCGATACCGCACGATAGGCGTCCTTTATGTCTACGGTTCCGAGACAATCCCCCCTCTCTAACATGTCAGTCACGTTGTCTAAGCCCTTATAAGAGAATTTGGTACAAACCTCATGAGTATAATTATTAACCGATAGCGAAGAGGGCCTACTGCAGTCGATTACTACACGACCACCGCCGTCCTTTGGGATGACAAAAGCTTCATGAGTGCATATTGGAAGGTCGTGAACAACCGAGATGACACCAGCTGCCTCCTCATCACTAAATTTTTTACTAATGATCTCATTCTCCCAAGCTGATTTCTTTTTAGCACGCTCAGGCATATAGCTACTGTCACACGTGGGATTGATCACCCGAAACCCAAAAGTCACTCCTATCATGAGATAGACCCAGTCGGGATCAGTGTCGCCTCTCATAAATAGCTCTACAAAAAACCTGCATGGCTTAAGTTGGCTAGCGACCCCCGTGATAGCATGCACACATGAACAGCAACCTTGCCCACATTCCTTAGTGACCTTAATTGCCACTGGTGGCGCACCAAGCCGTGCCTTAATTTGTACACACAGACCACCATGATCATCAGGCTCTACAAATAACAGATCATCACTACTGGCGCCACATGGTTGCACCCATTGCAAACCATCCCCAATTGCGGAAGAATGAGACTTGCTTATGTTAACATCACCCACACCAAGAGCCTCAACCCCAGGAGAATCATCAACATCACAGGTTATGCGTTGAACATGATCAAAAGGGAACGAATCAAGCAAGTCAGTATCGGTTATGTTAGCAATATCTGAAGCACATTCAACACAGTCATTGGTTAGAAATAGTTCTCTGTCCCAGTTGGGGTCACTATGGGAGCATCCAGCCGGCAAGACAGAAGCAGGCCGGCTGCTTCTAGTCCCTCGGTCGTCACAGGTGTCATGGTTATCACTGTCCAGTGTCCCCAGTAGATCCGAGCTTGGCGGTCAATCTTTACATTTTGAACGTTTATGAGATTTTGAACCGCAGCGAGAGCAATTGTGGGTGAACCTGCAGTCGTCCTCAGTCCTGGTGCAACCTGAATCCCCATTCCATGCATAGCAAGCCCTACGTGCACTGCTACCCATCGAACGCTTTTGGCCAGTAAAGTTCCCGCCTCCGGCCTTCCTACTTTTCATGTTATGGGGGCCGTAATGTACAATGCTTTCATCCTGGTGTGCCTTACTGAAAGCTTCAAAACCAATGGTTTCAGCAAGTATACGAATCGAGTAGCAGACTGACTTAGGCCTGCCCATTCCGTAGCATTGCCGGGGCAACAGGGGCAAATCGAGGCCAGACAGCGATTGGCCATAATAACTTAGTGTACATGGTAGATTAATAATAGTAATAATAATAATAAGGAATATATACACCGCCTACTTATATACGCATAATTAATTATACATCCCATGATTAGAGCCGGGCAAGCAAGTGCAAAAAATGGCTACCGAAATTAAAGCGGAGGTGCGTGGCGCGACTGGTGGGTCAGTGGACAACAACTTGTCGGCAGAGGAAGCGGCGTTGAAAACTGAAGTAGACGCGTTGGAGCGAAAACAGCGGGTGGCGGCATTGAGGAAGCAGCGTAAACTCGTAGAGGAGGAGCTGCGGTTATTGGACGTGTCGGAGGAGAGGTGGCATAGCAAGTCTGGTCACGCACGCCGGTGTCACCGTCGTAGGAGTTTGTCGTCTTCCAGTTCTGGGAGTCGGACACCCAGTAGAGAGAGGAGACGACAGCGTAAGTGGACTCTTAAGCACTACATGGTGGACAGGAAGCAAGTCAAAAAATTAAATGCTCATGAACTTGTTGAGGCTACCTGTGCATGGTTTCAGGACAGTAGTGCATATGAAGACATTAATGCATGTCATGCTATGTTTAACCACATAAGTTATTTGAGTTCCAAAACTAAACATAATAATTTCAATAACACGGCTCACATGGCATATGACACAGGCATTCGTAAGTTGGCTCAGAAGCAGGGTTTCCAAGCCTTTGTTGTAGGAAATAATGACTTATCGTTAAGACATTACACTTTTGAGAATATAAAAGACAGTAAAAGGGCCACTGGTGCTACTACTAGTTCAGCTAACGTGTCAAATCGTCTGTACATGCGTGACGGGAAAAAACCCTGTTTCGCACATAATGGTGAGCAAGGGTGTTCGCGTGATAATATGACTTGTGACTATGGCCATTGGTGCTCGCGGTGCGGTAGCCATAGTCATAAATGTTTGAAATGCCGTAGAGATTGAAAGGATAAACATAATGTTAAAAAAAGAAATAAATTGCAAAATACTAAGCCTAAATTAAATCAATTAAGTGATACTCTTATTAATGGTGCAGCTAGTAGTAGTTTCTGTGTTAGTGGCATGAAGGTAATGAAGGGTGAAGGGTGTGCTTCGCCAACTCTGCTAAATATAACCGAGCTCGTAGCACCGGTGCATTGCCATGTAGCTGGTAATTATACCAGTAGTCAGCATGTCTCATTACCACCTTGGGAGCCAATTAACCTGTCATGGTTAGAGGTTTCTAGTACAGTTAATAACTACATGGTCACTGCTTATGACAAACATACTAGAGGTTCGGATGAGTGCACTTTTGCAGTGTCTTATAACTGTTTTCGAGGTTGTTGCAGTTGTACACATCAAATTGCTGGTGCTGCAGCTCAGATTAAGCCTTGTCGAGTGTTTGTGGAAACTTTTTTCAAGGGAGACACTGATCCAGACTGGGAGTATATTCTACATGGATCCATTTTCAGGTTTAAAATTATTAATGAACAATTTGACAATTCTTATACTAGTACTTATACAAGCAAAAATGATAATAATCATAATTTATTCATAAAGTCTAAATTGTGAGCTGAAATTGACAAGGGATATATTTCGCCCACTAATATTCTTCCTACTTGCTCCCATAACATGTTCTGTATACCTAAACCCACAGGTTCTGGCTTCAGAGTGATAGTAGATTGTAGTAAGCCGTATGGGAAGTCAGTAAATAATTTTGTCTCGGAAACGTGTTGCAAGTTCCGAT
The DNA here is from genome assembly GCA_030323885.1 of Branchipolynoe longqiensis. NCBI lineage: Eukaryota > Metazoa > Annelida > Polychaeta > Phyllodocida > Polynoidae > Branchipolynoe > Branchipolynoe longqiensis. The sequence goes on from CM059190.1 coordinate 1,604,058, forward strand.
ATAAAAGTGTAGACACATTGTTGAAACTGCTAGTGCAGGGAGATTATATAGCTGTAATCGACATACAGGATGCATATCGTGCAGTCAGTATTCACCCTTCGGACAGAGGCAGACAGGGGTTAATATGGAACATTGATGGTAAGGATAAATATTTTTTGGATAATAGGCTCTCAATGGGGCTTTCATCCAGGAAATACTCTGAGATGGATCCAAAGTCTTTTGACTGGAAGGAAACAGCAAGTCGTAGTAAATGGCAGTAAATCTTCCTTCAAAGAGGTTCTCAGTGGGATACCTCAAGGGAGTGTCCTGGGTCCTATTCTGTTCGTCATTTTCATCAATGACCTGCCAGAGATTGTATCATGTGGGATAAAATTATTTGCAGATGATGCAAAGATCTACAGAACTGTGAATTCCACGGAAGACTGTGCTGATCTGCAAAAGGACCTGCTGGAAATGGAGAATTGGGCCAAGCAGTGGCAGATGAAGTTCCATCCGAATAAATGCCAGGTCATGCGAATAGGGAGACACCACCCAGACTATACATATGTTATGCATGAAAATTCTACTGGCCAGCCACTAAATCTCGAAGAGAGTGAGGTAGAGAAAGATTTAGGAGTATTTGTAGACAATAGGCTAAGTTTCTCCCAGCACATACAACAAACCGTATCCAAAGCTAATAAGATTGTGGGAATGATTCGCAGAACCTTCAAATACTTGGACGAAAAGATGCTGATCACATTGTACAAGAGCCAAGTACGGCCAATACTAGAGTATGGAGTCACTATATGGCACCCAACGTTGAAGAAGGATATTAAATCCATTGAAGCTGTTCAGAGAAGGTTAACTAAGCTAGTGCCACATCTGAAGGACCTTAGTTATCCAGACAGACTCAGGAGACTCAAGTTACCAAGCCTCACATACAGAAGATTTTGTGGGGACATGATCAACACATGGAAGTTCCTGAATGCTGAGTATAATGTGGATGAGGCCTTGCTATTCAGACACATACAGGGAAGCAATACCAGAGGTCACTCCAAGAAGCTTTTCAAGCCAAGGTACAACAGCTCACTCAGAGGGGCCTTCTTTTCACAGCGAGTGATAAACATGTGGAATGAGCTACCGGAAGAAGCGGTGGAAGCAGCTACCATGAATCAATTCAAGAATGCACTGGACAGGGCCTGGGCCAGAGAAACATTTCTGTATGATTTCGAGGCTGCATACCATTAGAGCTGAGAGCTACAAGCTTTGTATAGGCTATCACAAGCCTGCATCAAAGAAGAGGATAATAATAATAATACATTCATTGAGCAGAAACATGTGTGTTAGCCACGAGTGGCCAATATGGCATCTTGTTAAAACAACCTGGTCGTGTCACCCTTCCAGGCGACTCTGCGGCAGTCCTTTCACGGAGGGGGTAATTCTATGGAGTTTGTTGTTTTGGTGTTCATCCCATGCGATCTGCCATAGATTCCAGATGTATTTTTGAATGGTAGGTTTTGATGCATGCTCAGGGCGAAAATGTAGGTTATAAACCCGCGGACATTTAAAAACTGCGACACCGGGCTGGTGCGCTAACCATGACACCACCTAGGCTCCCCGATGTCCTCACAATATCTACATCCGACCTGTCTATGTGGCTTCCTGCCTGAGAGGTCAGTGCAGACTGCTACAGACGTATCGGTGGGATTTGCTACTTCTTCCCAGACCTCCCCCTCCCCCCACACCCAGGGAAGCACTATAAAGTCGCCACGAGTGCACACTGTAACAAGTCGATATCCGTCCTGATATGACCTTAGATGTTGCCAGGACATAAAACTCCAACAACCAACCAGCCAAGCCCCACTACGCCTGCATCTTCTCTCCCTTGTGAATCGACTGCACTCATTTCCAAATCAGTGTCCTATCCTAATAAGTGTGCACTGTCACAAGTCGGTACCCATCCTGATATGACCTTAGATGTTGCAAGGACATAACACTCCAACCACCAACCAACCCAGTCTCTGTAAACGGCTATATCGACACCTCAACAATAGCACTTCTGAGTCCTAATTAACAACGATAAAGGTTATGTACATCAACTTGAACGTCTTAGTTGAACATAAAGCTCTCAGTTAGGGATTTCAACAGGACAATGGGTGCCTTCTATAGTTCATGTGATATTCATGGACTAGATCAAATAAAACAATCGCAGTGATTTGTTGCACTGGCATCGCAGGGCATTATGGGAGGAGAAATAAGCTGCGGTACCATACTCTACAATCAGCACTGAATAGTGTTCTGCCAGCATTAATAGTTCTTTAAAACTATAATCAGTTAAAAAGAGTAGAAAGAAACATAATTTAGGTGTTTTAATCCCGACAGTCGCTTGAATATAGCTTCACATATATGTGATGTATAATGTACTATTTGAGTATAATGATACGGAAGGGAACATTATTATTGTTATACTCCATAAGACACCAACACTGTACCAGTGGCGCCATCTCGGCCTACCTCGCCTCAAACGGATGTTGACAAGTGTCAGTCGCACTGTATGATATTTGATATATTTCTATATGTATATATATATGCATATATGTATATATATATGTATATATATATATATATATTTATCGCAGGGTGACGAAAATCCCTCATTGTTCCCAGTGTCCTTCTCATTTTATCCAACTTATCTATAGGAAGTATAGGAAGGGTGAGTTCCAACTTGTCCGAATCAATGATGATTCCAAGGAACCGAACTCTCCGTCCAGCCTTGCTCACCTTCTTAGAGCTGACATAAAACCCCAACCTGTGGATAATGCCTAGAACTAACCTCTGGGACTGCATGGCCTCAAACTCACTCTGACCTAAGACACAGAAATAATCGAGGTAATTAATGACTCGAGTAACGCCCTCACTTACAGCACATCTTACAATAAAGTCTGAGATTTTAGAAAATATGTAAGGGCTAGAGGAAAGGCCCATGCTAAGTCTATTGTCTAGGTAATATGCTCCATCATCACCAAGCGCCCTAGCGATAGCAAGCCCCTGATGAGGCCTGTCGCAAGGATGAATGGAGACAGCTCTATAAGCATCCTTAATGTCTATGGTAGATAGAAAATCATCTCTCTCCATGCAGTCTGTAACGTTATCAATGCTTTTATAGCTGAAGGTAGTGGCTATGCCATGTGTGTACTGGTTGACAGAATTCCCTTTTGGCCTGCTACAATCGACGACGGTCCTACCACCGCCATCGTCTTTCGGTACGACAAACACCGAATGTGTGCACTGAGGCTCGTCGTGGACCCTGGATATATTCCCGTCGGCTAGCTCTGCGTGAAACTTCTCAAAAATTATCTCGCGCTCCCAGTTGTTCCAAGACTTCCTCTCCCTGGTGTTATAGGAGGTAACACAATCATCATTTATTACCCTGAAACCGAATACCACTCCTAGCAATAGAAATATAGCGTCGGGATCGTTATCCCCCCTGAAGAATAGTTCTACAACAAATCTACAAGGTTTCAGCTGGGAGCGGTTTGCTGCAATAAAGTGGGTACAGTCACAATTGCCCTCAAAACATGATCGATATAATTCAAATTGGGATTTGTTACCGTCTATCCGCTCGGACAGCGATACCAATATGTGATCTCCCACATCCCGAATGTGTAAACGACCCTCGCCATCTTCTATATTAACGGTGCCCCATAATGTAAGTTTCTCATTCCCTCCCTCCTGTACATTGGAAGAAACCAAACTATCAGCAATGGTATCGATGGGCCCGATTTGGTCGCAGTGACCATCGGCTCGAGTGTCAATCACCCCTCCGTCTGCAATGTCACTATTGACAACCATGTCCTCATTAAGGTCCACTCATGTCTCTCCGTCATGAACGGTGCTGCCGCTCTCCGCGGCGATGTTGGTCGATGTATATGTGTCATCGCATGTGTTGGTGCTCATACTCCTAGCGTGTATTTGCCTCTGGACACTAACTAGGGCACAGTCCTCCTTGTTGCTTGCCCTAAGCTGGCGCCCTAACCGTTCAGCAACATCTCTGTTGACAGTCTCCCTGTCAACATCGACCCCCCTGATGACAGTCTCCCTGTCAACCGAGTCCCCGATCAAAACACCTATCTTGTGTCGGCTCGAGGGCTCGTGCTCCGCTGCCACAGAACTTGCACCCGCAAGTCTTGTGAACTCTTCCTCACAGAGTCACTCTTTGCACTTATAGCGTTTGTGCCCCTTTCTGCCGCACTTCGAGCAGGTGTGCCTGAACCTGCACTCGTCCTCCTTGCGGTCACATCCAGCATCAGAGTTCCACGCATAGCAGGAGCGCTTTCCAGGTCCCGAAGGCGATTTTTTCCTCGATGCAGTTGAAGTTCCGTAGCCAGTCTTTCGTTGCCTGTGGTTCTGGTCACTGTAGTGTGACATGCTTTCGCTTTGGTACTTCGACGCGAAAGCAGCGAATCCCAATGTCTCGGCTAACTTCCTGATCTCAAAATCGTACTCGACATGAGCGACGTCTTTGTAGTGATCATCCCTCCCACGATTGGTGATGAACTTAAGATGTTGTAAGAAAGGTTTTTCATGAAAAGGGCTATCGTAGTTACTCCCGGTCGTCCGCTGGCCCGATTAAAAAATGAAGTCGTCCGTTGGCCAGATCCGTCTTTTACGTCCGGTCGTCCGTTAGCCCGATCAGTGGTTCATGCAGAAGCAGCGTAAAAGTTCGGACGGTTGAATCGTTCGTTTAAATCGCAAAATTCGAACGAAGTCGTCCGTTGGCCCGATCGGGCGATCAATGGCGATCGACCGTTAAAGTTCGGACGAGATTCAAATTGATGCTTGAATGATTCGCCGAAAACGATATAATGTGCAATTAATCTATGAAACCTTGAACTCGACCGATATAGTCGTCACTTGGCCCGGTTAGTTAAGCAGTTTCAGAACGATCGAATGTTATAAAGCAAATATCAAGCGTTTTCAATAGTGATCAGTGTAGGATTTGAAAATCGACAAGCTGAAACTAATTTGCTTCAGTCGTCCGCTGTCCCTGTGAAAAGCTAACATAAGGTTTAGTTATGTGCACGATACCATTAATTTGTCATTCAGGTGCAATCGTCCTTGTTATTGCTGATCAGCGACACAGGTAATATCAGCTGAAGTCGTCCGCTGGCCCCAGGTGGGACAACAGGTAGCACAGGTAGAACAAAGGAACCACAGGTAGCAGGTAGACTGTGGTCCTTCCTCAGCAAAAAACTGAAGGCAAGTGACGATTCAAACCAACTCGGGCCGCGTCAAACCCGCAGGACCGCAGCAGGGGCCAGCGGACGACGGCGATTGGCCAATATTAAGTCGAGTAGAATCGAAACTAATAAATAATAAATAATTCTCCGAGCGTTTATATGTATATAATAGATTATATATAATATATATGTATATATGTATATATATATGTATATATATATATATATATATATATATTTATCGCAGGGTGACGAAAATTGGAAATATTGTGCCTAGAGCAGGTTTCGAACCCGCACTTCTTGCCATTCCAGGATTCGTGTGCTAACCATTACACCACCTAGAATCCTTGTTGCATCACCCTGTCCACACCTACATGTACATGTGGCTCATTGCCCGAGAAGTCAGCGCAGACCACTACGTATATATATATATATGTGCTCTATAATCTATTATGGGAATATAAACAAAGCCACTACCACTTATCAGTTCTCTTCTATATATTAGTTATTACCTACTGTCCTACTGTCATAGGAGTTAGTTCCTGCTTCTGCCACTATGGCACCAGCTGTGAGTGGCTCCTGGCCACCCTGATACCAGCTGTGTCTGGTCACTACCACCTCCAGACCTGCTCGGACGGTCAGATGGTCTTCTACTTCCAGCTGCGGCTCTGCAGAGGGAAAAACTGGCGATGCAACATATATACATATATATATATATTATTTTATATACATATCAAATTTAAAAAATATAAGAATTATATTTATATTGTTGGTAAAATTGGAGTTGGCAAATTAGGAGTTGCTATGCTTTCTATTATGAGATACAAATGTCTTACGACCTCATTTAAGGACAAAGCAGTGCATTAGCTACAAACATATAATAACTTACTTCCGAGATAATAAATGACGAATATGTAAGAAATGTGTCTGATTTACGGGGGTGGGTGTGTGGGTGGGAAACATCAACAGCCTCCTACCTCCCTCCCACCAGATTCTCTCCTCCAGGGCCTATGCCGGCCAATCACAACTCTCCACCAAGGCGCCACCTACCCCCTCCTACGAGAACTCCCCACTCAGCTGCCGCTGACACCAACCCTTCTCCTCCAGCCGCTGAGTGAGTAACCTCATTTTTCTGCTCACCCAACTAGAGGCTCTTCACCTAAATAGACGCTTCTCCTTATGGTGCTGTCACACTACGACGTTTCTCCCCAATGCTCGACGTGTTGCCTTTTTGGTCGAAACATCGGGACATGTTGGGACACATTACCGGCACGTTACCAGCGCGTCGGTACACGTCAGTACACGTTGAGTGATAGCAACGTGTGAATGGACACGTCGGCGCGCGTCGGCGCGTGTCGGGTCACGCCGATCGTTTTGTGCTTGGACAAAACTTTCGGCGCGCCCCAACGCGCGCCGACAAGCTGGAGGGGGCGCTACGTATGTGTTATCAACACGTCGATAGCCGTTGGTGGCGCGCGGGGGAACGCTGCCAGAACGTTGATCAACGTCGGTTAACTTTGGCTTTTTTTCCCCCAAAATGCGACCGTTCCGTTGGCGTGTCCGTAACGTCCGATCGACGGGTAGTGGGCGCAATATTGGCGTTGCTCCAGCATTTTTCGACGCATTGGACGTGTTGCCGGCACGTCTGGGCGTGCTGGTGGCAGGTCTGGACGTGTTCCCGGCATGTCTTGACGTGTTGGTGGCGGGTGTGTACGCGTTGACAGGGTACTAAAACGATACCAACGCACTGCCTACACGCCACCGGCGGGCCACAGGCATGCCACTAACACACCACCAACACGCCACCGGCACGCTACCGACGCGCCAATGACACGATACTAGCACGCCAATAACGCGCCACCAACACGCCACTAGCACGCTGCAACCCGTCAAACTTTCTCCCACAACGCCGAAAAGTTGGACGTGTCTCGAGCCCTAGCAAATATCTTGCGCGATGGCGGTGCGCCGGGGGAAACGTCGTAGTGTGACAGGGCCTTTATGTCATTGACGTTTTTGTTCACCTACCCTTGTCGTCTCATCTTATGTACCGCCTTGTATTAGTCTTCACTGGTTGCATTTAAAGCTGCACAGTCCAATAAAGCATCACATTTTCAAAACCAAAACAATTATCTGGAATTGATTCTACATATCTAACTTATGGCCCTGTCACATTACAACGTTTCGGCCCAACGAGCGTCGACGCGTGCTGACGTGTTGCAATTTTGGGCGAAACGTCAGTACATCTCCGGTACGTTACCGGTACGTTACCGGGGCGTTTCCGGCGCGTCGGTACATAGCAACGTGTGAATGCAGACGTCGGCGGCCGTCGGCGGCCGTCGGCGCGCGTCGGTCCGGGGCGAAAGTTTTGTGCTTGCACAAAACTTTCGGCGCGGACCGACGCGCGCCGACGTTTTGGAGGGGGCATTACGGACACATTAGCAACACTTTGAACCCGTTTGGGGCGCGCCGGCTGAACGCTGGCAGGACGTTGATCAACGTCGGTTAACGTTGGCATTTTTTTTGCCAAACTGCGAGCGTTCCGTCGGCGCGTCTGCAACGTCCCGCCAGCGGGTTCCCAGCGTGCCATCAGCGTGTTATCGGCGCATTGTCGGCTCTCCGCCAGCGTTTCTCAGCGCGTTGGTCGTGTTGCCGGCGCGCCTGGACGCGCTGCTGGCGCATCCTGACGTGTTGGGGGCGGGTGTGTATGGGTTCACACAATACTAATACGATACCAACTCACTGCCTCCACACCGTCAACGCGCCGACAGCGCGCCGACAGCGCGCCGACAACACGCTGACAACACGCTGAGAACACGCTGGCGGCTTGTTGACACTTTCGTCCGCCGCGTGTCGAACCTCGTTGGCTGTGCGCTAATACCATGCTACTAACCCATCCAGTTTTCTCCCAAAACGCCGAAAAGTTGGACGTCTCTTGACGGGTTGCAAATATTTTGTGCGTTGCCGGCACGCTGGCAGAAACGTTGTAATGTGACAGGGGTATAAGATACTGATGCATGTATTAAGCATTTGTTGCCACATAGCAGGGAATACTGAGGCAATTTAATAAAACCTGTTACTGCTAAAGCCTATGGTGTTAGAGTTTTGGCAAGCTTGTCAAAACTAATTTGACATGTTTGCACTTCAAATATCTCAAAAGATAACTGTTTAAAATGTACAGGACTTGAAGCTAAAGTAGGGTCGATTATAACGATCAGGTTAATCTATTTATCTCAGAAATATTACAGGGTCACTCCACAAAACGTGTACTGGACACCGCCGGACTGAGGTGTACGGTTGGTGTCCGTTTTAAGTCTGTTTAGTCCGTTTTGTCCGGTACATTTCCGGTACCCATCTGTTATCTCTCCGGTTTGCTTCCTGCAGAGTCCATTGACGGTGTTGCGGGAATTCGGTCCATCAGATTTTTTTATCTGTTTTCGGCGCGTCAGTGATCAGTCCGGTAGGTATCCGGTAGGTGTCCGGTTGGTGTCCTGTTGGTGTCCGGTCCGTCCGTCCGTTTGACATTCGGTTGCCGTCCGGTTCTCGTCTGGTTCTCGTATGTTGGCTATTCGTTAATATACGTTTCTTGTCCGTTTAGCATCCGTTTCGTCCAGCGGCCGTTGCAACAGTTCGACACGGAACACCACCGGACTAGACAATTCTTTGTCCGGTGGTGTCCGGTACTCAGTCCGGTAAGGTCTGACTGGGCCTTGACTCTTCCCTGGATCCCTGAAGAGATTTCTTACGGCTGCGACCAACACTTATAAACAGTCCCTAACACTTATAAACATTCCCCAGTGACCTTGCACTTACTGGTCGTCCAGAATGTGTGTCCCTTAAAAGTGGCAGAGCAACGGACATGAACCGGACAAAGAATTGTCTAGTCCGGTGCTGTCCGGTGACAAAATGTATCGAAATGTACCGAAATGGAACGTAATTGGGTCAATTGCCGCCGGGCCACCGGACAAGTACCGTACATGTACTGTACATATACCGGACGAGAATCGGACGAGAACTGGACATGTAACGGATGGGTACCGGACATGAACCGGACAAAACGGAAAAACCAGACACCAACCGGACACCAACGGATGGGTACTGGACACGTACGGATGGGTACCGGACATGAACTGGACAAACCAGACACCAACCAGACACATTAGTCCGGCGGTGTCCTGTAGAAGTTTTGTGCATGTTCAAAACTTGTACCGGACACCGCCAGACACCACCGGACACCGCCGGATGGGTACCGGAAATGTACCGGACATTGCCGTGTTTCACCGGACAGTGTCCGGTTCCCCAGTCCGGTAAGGTGTGACTGGGCCTTTACACGCATAATTAAAAACTGTCCTGTGATACCTGAATGTTGGGACCCGTCTGTGAATGAGTCTTCTGTCTGGATAATATCAACATGGAAACTGTGTATGAAAGCGAACTTTTACTGCTTTGAAAGATTTGGTCTCAAAGTAAGTGTTTGTGGATATTTCTTTTTCTCGAACTGTCGAAAGAATCTTTGGAAGAGCGCTAGTCTAAGCTTCTATCCATGTCTAAGCCTCCATTAAATCTTCTGGGAAACCCCAAACAAATAAAGGCGAGAGCCTCATTATTCAAAATATTATTGAAACTTTGGAGGATGGCATTTCTTTTAAGGTGTCATCCTGTAGAATAGTTGTTAGTGCAAACTCACTGCAAGTCGCAACCCAATTAAGCAACAAATGATTGGCAAGAACTTAACTAAAGCCCCTGTCACACATCACCGGATTGGAAGAAACGGAAAGAAACCAAACAAAGTCCGTTGATAGTCCAGTTTGTGTCCGTACAAGTTTTGAACATGCACAACACTTGGAACGGATGCCGCCGGATTGACGTCTATGATTCTTGTCCGGTTTGAGTTCCTTTCGCCTGTTGGCTATCCGTTCATGTCCATTTTATGTCCGTTTCATGTCTATTTCATGTTCGTTTATCCAGCGGCCTTTGACCCGATATCGCAACATTTTGACACATTTTAATACATTTGGATACTTATGACGCCCGGACTAGACAATTCTGTCCGTTGCTCAATTCGGTGATGTGTGACAGGTGCTTAAAGTTTGTCATCAGGAACCATGTGGGTAAGGGTTTAAAGGAACTAGTCGCCTGATTTCACTATTTAATTCCTTACATGAAAATCTCATGAATCTTAAAGCTGCATAATCTTATCAAACATCAAATTTTCAAAACCAAAAACAAATATCTAGATTTGATTCTACATATCTAACTTAGATACTAATGCATTTACGAAGCATTTGTCGCCACATAGAAGGGAATATTAAGTCAATTTAATAGAACCTATTACTGCAAAAAGCAATTGTCTCAAAGCTTTGGCATGCTTGCCAAAATTAATCTGAGATGTTTGAAATTCAAATATCTCAAAAGTTAGCCATTTAAAATACAAGTAACGTAGGTTATAACAATCAATTTAATATATTCCCAATGTTTCAGTCACTAACCAGATGCGATGCTCAAATGAGTTAGAGCGTCCATCTCCAATGTTGGTAGATCGTGGGATCATGGGTTCGAATCCTGGTCAAGTCAAACCAATGACTTAAAAATTGATACTTGTCGCTTCCTAGCCAGACACTCGGCATCATTAGGATTGGGCAATGAGCAGTGGAATGAGGAAGACCAGTCATCTGCGACTGAAATTTACCCTGCTTAATCAACTAATCTACCAACAAAAAATCCCAGAAAGATGACAGAAACTCAAAACCATCAGACTATGCAACTATAACAAAATATTCATATTAAAAATATTCATATTCCAGAAAGATCAGCCATATTGCAATTCAAAATGACTGTTTAAGCTCAAGTCCAGTAAGGACTGATCTGCATGTCACCATTACACCAAGTATACCTCAGTAGGTTTGTGACGTCACACAGGGAAGTGAAGGATGGACTTGGAAACACTCATTTTCCTTTCGAGTGACAGATCCATGGAACAATCTCTCAGACCAACTGGCTGAAGCACCAACGGTAGAGGCATTTGAGAGAAGGCTGTACAGACAGACATTGGAGAGGACACCCACAATTGTATGACTTCGGGGCACCGTCGACCTACATATGTGTGCAAAACAAAAGTTCTTTTTTGCCATAATAAGCTGGCATTAGAGGCCCATTAGGGTCTAGATCAGCCAGAAGAGTATTTGTAAGTTAATCTGTAAGTTAATCTGTAAGTTAATCTGTAAGTTAATCTGTAAGTTAATCTGTAAGTTAATCTGTAAGTTAATCTGTAAGTTAATCTGTAAGTTAATCTGTAAGTTAATCTGTAAGTTAATGGACTTGCATAGGTTATAGGGCGGCGGCCGAAAAATGCTTCAAATTTACTTTAAGTGCTAGTAAGGTTTGCGCTACTTTCCAAGTCTGTAAGTATCCCTGAACAAATGTCCCTCTAACAACTGACGTGGGTCAATTAGAATGAACAACACTAATAGCCACAGATTGACTGCCAAGACCGAAATACCATGATTGGGCCTTAAACACCTCACAGAGAATAGGTTATTTCAATCTCTATAAGTTATGACTAGTCACAGTTGATGATTGTGAATAAGGAAAGTAGTGTTGGTCATGTTACTGCCCCTTTAAGATACAGCAAACACTATCACAGTTCCTACAGCAAGCACTATCACAGTCACTACAATAAGCACTATAACTATCACTACAATAAGCACTATAACTATCACTATAGCAATCACTATCACAGTTGCCACAGCAAGTACTATCACAGTCACTACTGCGAGCACTATCACAGTCACTACTGCGAGCACTATCACAGTGACTACAGCAATCACTATAATATTCACTACAGCAAGCATTATTACAGTCACTACAGTAAGCACTATCACAGTCACTACAGCAAACACAATAACAGTCACTACAGCAAACACTATTACAGTCACTACAGTAAGCATTATCACAGTCACTACATCAATCAATATCACAGTTATTACAGCAAGCACTATCACAGTCACTACATCAATCACTATAACAGTCACTACAGCAAACACTATCACAGTCACTACAACAAGCACTATTACAGTCACTACAGCAAGCACTATCACAGTCACTACTGCAAGCACTATCACAGGCACTACAGCAAGCACTATTACACTCACTACAGCAAGCACTATTACAGTCACTACAGCAAGCACTATCACAGTCAGTACAGCAAGCACTATAACAGTTACTACAGCAAGCACTATCACAGTGACTACAGCAAGCACTATCACAATTGCTACAGCAAGTACTATCAGTCACTACCGCAATCACTACCACAGTCACTACAGCAAGCACTATCACAGTTGCTACAGCAAGTACTATCACAGGCACTACCGCAAGCACTGTCACAGTCACTACAGCAAGCAACTTCATGTTGGGTTTGTTGGGGTTTTTATTTCCTAGCAACATTTAAGGTCATATCAGGATGGGTATCGACTTGTGACAGTGCGCACTCATGATGATTTTGTTGTGCTTCCCCTCTGGCAAACCAGTCCGTTGGCACTATGACCCGATATCCCACCCAGTCTCGTTATCTTGGTACTGCGCTAACCAGTCCTTGCCAATTCCTATTAATGCCAAGCGCCAGGCAAGGTAACGCCAAGCATACATTTCGTAAGTCCAGACGGGATGGCCGAATGAGTTAGAGCGTCCATCTCCCGTGCTGGTAGATCGTGGGATCGTGGCATCGAATCCTGGTCGAACCAATGACTTAACAATTGATACTTGTCGCTTCTTAAGGCCCTGTCACACTACGACATAACGACATCAGCATAAGGAGAACGTGAAAAACGTCAAACTTTTCGGCGTAGTATGCAAATTTGGGCACAAGTTGAACGTGGATGCAGCGTAGTTGACGAGAGCGTAACGTCGGTAAAGCGTAGTGATAGCATCATTCAATGAGAGAGGACAACTTAAAGATGCTCACGGAACGTTATGAACGTTATTCCACCGCAAGAACTACGTTGCTTTACGTTACCTTACATTACTTACGTCATTAAACATTGGCAAAACGCTGAACGTACATTGGACGTACGTTCGGCGTATGTTCTCCTGACGTTCTCCTGACGTTCTGCTGACGTTCCCATTACACTGCGTGGACGTTTCCACCGGCTTTAATGTGGGTCAACATAGTGGAACGTAGTGAGCAGCATTTGACTAACGTCCATTTAACGTCATTGACGTTCGCCGAACGTGTACAGAATGTACCGCAAACGTAAACCCTTACGTTCGAGTTACGTCAAAAGTTTTGAACAGGTTCAAAACCTTGACACGCGCCGATGTAACACAACGTAACGTGACATAGCTCGACATCAGTCTAATGTCATTCTGACGTCATCATAACGTAACCCAACTTACATCAACGTAATGACGAAAAGTGACCACGTCAGGCTCACGTTGGCTCATTACGTCATAGTGTGACAGGGGTATAAGCCAGACGCTTGGCATTACTAGGATAGGGCGAGGAGCAGTGGAATGAGGAAGACCAGTCATCTGCAACTGAAATTTCCCCTGCTTAAACAACTAATGTCCCCCCAAAAAAACCACAACAAAAAAGTCATTAAGTGGCTTGACTCGACCAGGATTCAAAGCCTTGACCTTTCCGCACGGGAAACCAGCCAGCACTCTCACCGCTTCAGCAACCGCATTCGGTGAGTCCCTCGTCAGAAACGAGTGGATGGTAATAACTTGGAACACAGCTATTCCTGTGTGGCGTGTACTGAGGCAGATGTCTAAATCCCATTAATTTACCCGACGCCATATCGCACACACAATGAGGGAGTTGATTCACATTCATCAAGCTAATTGCTTCATACAATTCCAGGGGGACCAGACGGGATGGCCGAATGAGTTAGAGCGTCCGTCTCCCGTGTTGGTAGATCGTGTGGTCGTGGGTTCGAACCCTGGTCGAGTCGAACCAATGACTTAAAAATTGATACTTGTCGCTTCCTAGCCTGGCGCTCAGCATTATTAGGATAGGGCAAGGACTGGTTGGCTCAGTGTCAGGATAATGTGACTGAGTAGGATATCAGGTCATGATGCTGGTGGCCTGGTCTTCCAGTGGGGCAGCACTATAAAGTCGCCATGAGTGCGCACTGTCACAAGTCGGTGCCTGTCGTGATATGACCTTAGATGTTGCTAGGACGTAAAACAACTACAAACATACAATTCCAGGGGAGCAGAGAGCAGAAACACAACGTCTAAGGCTCATTGTCTTTTTCGAGCAGCAATTTAAATCATTGTGGATAGCAATAAGATAAGAAATTAGATATCGGCTATTAATAGCTGACTACTAGACTGCACTTTTGGGATAGTCGGGATTGGGAGTCTGAATTGGGAGTCAAACTTCCCCTCCCCCAGTCTTATTTCAAGGTAAAGCTTGTTTTATTTAACGACGCCTCTAGAGCACATTGATTTTCATATCATCGGCTATTAAACATCAAACATATGGTCATTCTGAGATATTTCTTTGGAGGAAACCCGCTGCTGCCACATACGCATTCCGATAAGCAGCAAAGGGTCTTTTATATGCACTTTCCCACAGACAGGACATCACATACGACAGCCTTTGATGAAGCAGTTGTGGACCACTGGTTAGAATGGAAAATAGCCCAAACTGCAAATGTGTCCACTGAGCAGGATCGATTGGATGACTCACACCTTCACTGGTGGACACTCTACTACCTGAGCTAAGTCCGGCTCCCACAATCAATCAAGACAGGAAACAAAGGCTTTGCGAAGCTTAGCTAATGGTCAGATAGTTGACTGCATGTGATGGATGTTGACAGACTTTCTACATTTCCTATTTCTTTGACTGCGAAGACTCTATTCAGACACAATGGGTCTTACCGGTCGGGGTGGCCGAAACCTGTAGAGTGCAGGCCTGATGTGCGGGAGATCGGGAGTTCGGTTCGCGGTCGAGTCAAACCGATGACTTATAAAATTGATACTTGTTACTTCCTAGCCTGGTGCATTAATAGGATAGGGCAAGGGACTGGTTAGCTCAGTGTCAGGATAATGTGACTGAGTGGGATATCAGGTCATGGTGCCAGTGGCTTGATTTCCCAATGGGGCAGCACTATAAAGCTGCCATGAGTGTGCACTGTCACAAGTCAGTACCCGTCCTGATTACCTTAGATGTTGCCAGAACTTAAAACTCCAACAACCAACCAACCACAATGGGATCTTGCTCTCGTAGCCTATGTTTCACAAATTGTTTGTTTGTTGTTGTTTTTCATCCTAGCAAAATTTAAGGTCATATCAGGATGGGTACCGACTTGTGACAGTCCGGAGTCATGGTGACTTTATAGTGCTGCCCCACTGGGAGATGAGGCCGCCATCCCCATGGCCCAATATCCAAAACAGTCACATTATCCTGATACTGTCGTAAGCAGTCCTTGTCCTATCCTATTAATTCCGAGCACCAGGATCGACTAGTATGAGTATCAATTTTATAAGTCATCGGTTTGACTCAGCTGGGATTTGAACTCCCGACCTTCTGAACGGGAAGCCTGCGCTCTGCCGATTCGCAGTCACAGCCACTATCACAGTCACTACAGCAAGCACTACCACAGTTACTACCCCAAGCACTATCACATTCACTACAGCAAGCACTATCACAGACACTACAGCAAGCACTACCACAGTCACTACAGCAAGCACTACCACAGTCACTACAGCAAGAACTATTACAATCACTACAGCAATCACTATCACAGTCACTACAGCAAACACAATCACAGTCACTACAGCAATCACTATCACAGTCACTACAGCAATCACTATCACAGTCACTACAGCAAACACAATCACAGTCACTACAGCAATCACTATCACAGTCACTACAGCAATTACTACCACAGTCACTACAGCAAACACAATCACAGGCACTACAGCAAGCACAATCACAGTCACTACAGCAAGCACTACCACCGTCACTACAGCAAGCACTATCACAGTCACTACAGCAAGCACAATCACAGTCACTACAGCAAGCACTACCACAGTCACTACAGCAAGCACTACCACAGTTACTACATCAAGCACTATCACAGTCACTATATCAAGCACTATCACAGTCACTACAGCAAGCACAATCACAGTCACTACAGCAAGCACTACCACAGTCACTACAGCAAGCACTACCACAGTCACTACATCAAGCAATATCACAGTCACTACAGCAAGCACTATCACAGTCACTACAGCAAGCACTATCACAGTCACTACAGCAATCACTATCACAGTCACTACAGCAAGCACTACCACAGTCACTACATCAAGCACTATCACAGTCACTACAGCAAGCACAATCACAGTTTATACAGCAAGCACTACCACAGTCACTACATCAAGCACTACCACAGTCACTACCGCAAGCTCTATCACAGTCACTACAGCAAGCACTACCACAGTTACTACAGCAAGCTCTATCACAGTCACTACAGGAAGCTCTATCAAGTCATTCCAGCAAGCACTATCACAGTAACTACAGCAAGCACTATCACAGTCACTACAGCAAGCACTACCACAGTTACTGCAGAAAGCTCTATCACAGTCACAACAGCAAGCTCTATCACAGTCACTCCAGCAAGCACGACCACAGTTACTACAGCAAGCACAATCACAGTTTATACAGCAAGCACTATCACAGTCACTACATCAAGCACTACCACAGTCACTACAGCAAGCTCTATCACAGTCACTACTGCAAGCACTACCACAGTCACTACAGCAAGCACTATCACAGTCACTACATCAAGCACTATCAGGGTCTCTACAGCAAGCACTATCACAGTCACTACAGCAATTATTATCACAGTCACTACAGCAATCACTATCACAGTCACTACATCAATCACTATCACAGTCACTACATCAAGCACTATCACAGTCATTACATCAAGCACTATCACGGTCACTACAGCAAGCTCTATCACAGTCACTACAGCAAGCTCTATCACAGTCACTACAGCAAGCTCTATCACAGTCACTACAGCAAGCACTATCACAGTCACTACAGCAAGCACTATCACAGTCATTACATCAAGCACTATCACGGTCAATTCAGCAATTACTATCACAGTCACTACAGCAAGCACTATCACAGTCACTACAGCAAGCACTATGACAGTCACTACAGCAATCACTATCACAGTCACTACATCAAGCACTATCACAGTCACTACAGCAAGCACAATCACAGTCACTACAGCAAGCACTATGACAGTCACTACAGCAAGCCCTATCACTGTCACTACATCAAGCACTATCACAGTCACTACAGCAAGCACGATCACAGTCACTACAGCAAGCACTATCACAGTCACTACAGCAAGCACTATCACAGTCACTACATCAAGCACTATCACGGTCAATACAGCAATTACTATCACAGTCACTACAGCAATCACTATCACAGTCACTACAGCAATCACTATCACAGTCACTACAGCAAGCACAATCACAGTTCCTACAGCAATTACTATCACAGTCACTACCGCAAGCACTGTCACAGTCACTACCACAAGCACTTTCACAGGCACTACTGCAAGCACTGTCAGTCACTACAGCAAGGACTATCACTGTCACTACAGCAAGCACTGTCAGTCACTACAGCAAGCACTATCAAAGTCACTATCGCAAGCACTATCACAGTCAGTATATCAAGCTCTGTCAGTCACTACAGCAAGCAATATCACAGTAGCTACTGTGAGCACTAATATATTCGCTACTACAATCACTATTACAGTCAATATAGCAAGCACTATCACAGTCACTAGTACAAGCACTATCACAGTCACTACAGCAATCACTATCACAGTCACTACCACAAGCACTATCACAGTCACTACAGCAAGCACTATCACAGTCACTATAGCAAGCACACTCATATTCACTACAGCAAGCACTATCACAGTCACTACACCAAGCACTGTCACAGTCAGTACATCAATCACTATCACAGTCTCTACAGCAAGCACTATCACAGACACTACTGCAAACACTATCACATTCACTACAGCATGCACTATGACAGTCACTACCACAAGCACTATCACAGTCACTACTGCGAGCCCTATTCTATTTGCTACTGCAAGCACTATCACAGTCACTACTGCGAGCCCTAATCTATTTGCTACAGCAAGCACTATCACAGTCACTACAGCAAGCACTATCACAGTCACTACAGCAAGCACTATTACAGTTGCTACAGAAAGCACTATCACAGTCCCTACAGCAATCACTATCACAGTCACTACAGAGATCACTATCACAGTCAATATTGCAAGCACTATCACAGGCATTACTGCAAGCACTATGCCAGTCAGTACAATAAACACTATCACAGTCACCGATGCAAGCACTATCACAGTCAGTACAATAAGCACTATCACAGTCACTACAGCAATCACTATCACAGTCACTAATGCAATCACTATCACAGTCACTAGAGTAAACACTATCACAGTTGCTACAGCAAGCACTATCACAGTCACTACAGCAAGCACTAACACAGTTGCTACAGAAAACACTATCACAGTCACTACAGCAAGCACTATCACAGTCACTACAGCAAGCACTATCACAGTCACTACATCAATCACTATCACAGTCACTAATGCAATCACTATCACTACCGTATTCTTCAGTGTTATGTGTGGTCTACTCTGATGTATGGGGCAGAGACATGGACAATCTCTAAGAAAATGTACAAACGTTTAGCAGCATTTGAGATGTGGACTTATCGAAGGATGATGAAAATATCATGGACAAAGAAGATCACCAACAAAGAAGTTCTCAGAAAAATTAAAAATAAGAAAAGCTTGTTTGCCACTATACAGACAAAGAAACTTATTTATTTTGGCCACATCATTCGTCAGAGTTCAATATACCGTACATTGTTGGAAGGGAAGGTGAATGGCAGCAGAGGGAGAGGGAGACCAAGAACATTATGGTTTACAAATATTTCACAGTGGAGAGGCTTGATTTATTCACAGTCTATCAGAACAGCACAACATCGGGACAAGTGGAGACCATTGCATCCAACCCTCGACTAGAGGATGGAACTAGTGTTTGATTGATCACAGTCACTACAGTAAACACTATCACAGTTGCTACAGCAAGCACTATCACAGTCACTACAGCAAGCACTATCACAGTTGCTACAGAAAACACTATCACAGTCACTACAGCAAGCACTATCACAGTCACTACAGCAAGCACTATCACAGTCATTACTGCAAGCACTATCACAGTCACTACTGTAAGCACTATCACAGTCAGTACAATAAACACTATCACAGTCACTACAGCAAGCACTATCACAGTCACTACTGCAATCACTATCACAGTCACTACAGCAATCACTATCACAGTTGCTACAGCAAGCACTGTCACAGTAACTACAGCAAGCAGTATCACAGTTGCTACAGCAAGCACCATCACAGTTGCTACAGCAAGCACTATAACTATTGCAATCACTATTGCTAGCACTATGGCAATTACTACTGCAAGTACTATCACAATTGATATTCATATTGATATTGTTGTTGCTATTGAAATTATTTTATTGTTATTGTTATCGATATTCCTATCATTATTGTTATTGCTATCGACATTGTTATTGCTCTCGATATTGTTATCACTATCGATATTGTTATTGTTATTGCTCTCGATATTATTATTGCTCTCGATATTATTGCTCTCTCAATATTATTATTGCTATCAATATTATTGCTATCAATATTGTTATCATTTTTGTTATCGCTATCAACATTGTCATTGCTATCGATATTGTTATTGTCAGTGCTCTCGATATTATTATTGCTATCGATATTATTATTGCTATCGATATTATTATTGCTCTCGATATTATTATTGTTATCGTTATTGTTATTGCTATCGATATTGTTATCATGATTGTTATTATTATCATTATTGTTATTGCTATCGATATTGATTTTACTATTGACATTGTTATTTTCATTGTTATTGCTACTGCTACTGCTATCATTATCATTAATGTTGTCGTTATTACTTTTGTTATCATTATTATTATCACTAATTATTAGTATTATACTTTTTGATGCATGTCAAATAGTCTTTTGCCTGTCTGTTATAACTTATATGGCTTCTAGATATATATATATATATATATATATATATATATGTATATATATAAATTACAGATTAACCATTCTACAGATTGGTCTAGCATTCGTATATATATATATATATATATATATATATATATTAATTACAGATTAACCATTCTACAGTTTGGTCTAGCATTTGTATATATATATATATATACGAATATATATATATACGAATGCTATGTATATATATATATATATATATATATATATATATATATGAAGTGGGTGAGACTATTCGACCGATGGAAATGCGGGCTGGGCTGTTTAGCTCGCATTCTGAAATGCGGGCTACTCACCAGGCTCGCATTTGGCAACATTTGCGGGGCCGGGTTCCCTGCTGTAACACGTCACTAGCCTGGCGCTCGACATTAATAGGATAGGGCAAGGACTGGTTGGTTCAGTGTCAGGATAATGTGACTGAGTGGGATATCAGGTCATGGCGCTGGCGGCCTGGTCTTCCAGTGGGGCAGCACTATAAAAGTCACCATGAGTGCGCACTGTCACAAGTCGGTACCTGTCCTGATATGACCTTAGATGTTGCTAGGACTTAAAAACAACAACAAACAAACAAACAAACCAAAATGGGAGATGGACCCTCAACTCATTTGGCCATCCCGTCTGGTCTGTTTGTCCGAAGGATCCATGTGACACTTGACACAGTTTTCAGCACTGAAAGAAAACCGTTCGAACATCTCCTACCCTGAAAGCTGCATATTCCGATGAAAACATCAAATTTTCAAAACCAACACAATTACCTACATTTGATTGCACATATCTAACGTAGATACTGGTACGCTTATCAAACATTTGTCACCACATAGAAGGGTATATTGAGGCAATTCAACAGAACCTGCTACTGCAGAAGTCTATGGTGTCTGAGTTTTGGTGTGCTTGCCAAAATTAATTTATCATGTTTGCACTTCAAATATCTCAAAAGTTAGCCGTTTAAAATAAAAGTTACTTCAAACTAAAGTAAGGTAGATTATTCTGATCAGCATAATACATTTATCTCAGCAAATGACAGAAACTCAAAACCATCAGACTATGCAACTTTAACCAAGCAGGCGAAGGCTAACTCAGCACTTCTGGATCGCACACCTACCAATATTTCATTTAAAGAAAAAAACAAAATAATCCATATCAAATATGCTTCATCAGCATTTTCCTTTTTCAATTCAGATTTCTCCATACACACATTCCGGTGAAATATGCACACACACAGTAAATCGAATAATAATATTATACATATAATAACCTTTACTGAGGAAAATCTACATAAGTAATTAAAGGAATGACCAAGCCATTTACCGGAAGCAGTGGTTGAATCGGTAGAGCGCCGGCTTCCCGTGCGGAAAGTCTGGAGTTCGAATCCCAGCCGAGTCAAACCAATGCCTTATTAAAATTGATACTTTTTGCTACATAACCTGTCACTTGTCGTTAATAGGATAGAACAAGGACTGGTCCACACAGTATCAGGATAATGTGACTGTGTTGGATATTAGGTCACGGTGCCGGTGGCCTGGTCTCCCAGTGGGGCAGTACTATAAAGTCCCCATGAGTGTGCACTGTCGCAATATATCATGATATGACCGTACACGTTTCCATGCTGTAAAGCTCCAACACAAATAGAAACAAATGAAGTCATAGAAATATACTGAATTAATTAAATAATTCATAATCTCTACATTAAAGAATATTGATCGGTGTCAACGGGCTGGGCTCCCAGTAGCGCAGCACTGTACAAGCCACCATGATGGTTGGTTGTTGGAGTTTTACGTGCTGGCAACATCTAAGGTCATATCAGGATGGGTACCGATTTATGACAGTGCGCACTCATGCCAACTTTATAGTGCTGCCCCATTAGGAGAGGAGACTGCCAGCACCATGACCTGGTATCCCACTCAGTCACATTATCCTGACACTGAGCTAACCAGTCCTTGCCCTTTCCTAATGATGCCAAGTGCCCAGATAGGAACCGACAAGTATCAATTTTGTAAGTCATTGGTTTGACTGGACCAGGAATTGAACTCCTCAATCTTCCGCACGGGAGACCTCTGATCTACTGATTCGGCCACCGTGGCCGGTAATATTATACGTTTGTTTGTCTGTTGTTGTTTTACGTCCTAGCAACATCTGGGGTCATAACAGGACGGGTACCGACTTGTGACAGTGCACACTAATAGCGACTTTATAGTGCTGCCCCACTGGGAAATCAGGCTGCCAGCACCATGACCTGGTATCCCACTCAGTCACATTATCCTGACACTGAGCGAACCAGTCCTTGCCCTATCCTAATAATGCCGAGCACCTGGCTAGGAAGCGACAAGTATCAATGTTTAAGTCATTGGTTTGACTCTATCAGGGTTCGAACCCACGATCTCATGGGTTCGGATCCCCCGATCTCCTAAAAGAGGGGACGGACACTCAACTCCTTCGGCCACCCCGTCTGATAATATTATAAGTAGAGTAGATGGGTCATTCTCTAAAACTGGGCACAAAAGTGTGACATGGAAACCAAAAGTGAAAACCTTCGAAATAATAGCAAAAACCCTTCCAAATAATAGCCTAATCCAATGTCCTATGAAGGTTTTCATGTTGTGCATATGTCAGAGTTGACAAAAATGAATTTCACTGTTTGAATCAGATCTTGTACAAATTGAGCAATACATTAATATCACTCGTGTAACATGAAAATCAAAGACACATCCAGAACCTCATTTTAACATATACAACATAGTCAAGCAAGATTTTCTTTATTATTGTTAGGCAGACAAGGTTATGACTTACAAGAAAAAAGTTTTAAAATAAGTTTGAAAAGGTTTGGCTACATGTAAGGTACCAATGTGTAAATTTTCACATTTTTACTCTAGCGCAAAATTATAATTTTGATATTTTATGTGGGATAAATGCAATACATGTAGAACTGCTAACATACCTAATAGACAGAGGCTACAATAATTATTTGACTTGCTATCAATAAAACAAAGACTTAATTATCAGCATCGTAACGTGGAGACCAAATATGTGGTGCCCAGTTTTGGAGAATAACCCAGATACATTATGTATTTATCCTGTGTTTGTTTATATATTGTTTTTTCTGGAGCGAGTGACAATATTGTTGCAGTGTATTTATGCCGGAAGTACGCAGGTGGCGCCAACGGTGGATATTCTATGGAACAGGTGGTACATGATTTGTGCACCATTACAGTAAGCTATACTGTGAAATATTGGAACCCCAGGACCACCTGCCTCTCGCCGTAGAAAGTTAGTTCAGTCATTTAGCCACTAGGCGGCAGCAGCATATATATGCTATTGCAGCGCGGTAGGCTTGCTTAGTTAGTTAGTTCTACACCAGGTGGCAGCAGCACAGGACTATTGACCTTTTTGCAAGTCATTCTTGCTCTGATCTGAGAGTTGAGTAAGTAGACGATTTCCACTACAACATCGACCCTCTAACGGCAGGGGGAAGAACTAATCCACATCATTGCTCTATGGAGAAGGCCTTATTGAGGATTTCCACCATCAACGCACCCTCTGACGGCATTGGCAAAAACTACTCCTTGGAAAAGGTATTATAGAGTATTTACACCACCAACCCACCCTCTGACGACAGCGGCAAGAACTAAAGTTGTGGGTAGCAGCTCAGTGCTGGTGACCTGGTATCCCAGTGTAGCAGCACTGTAAAGTCACCATGAGTGTGCACTGTCACAAGTCGGTACCCATTCTGATATGATCTTAGATGTTTTGTTTGTTTGTTGTTGTTTTACGTCCTAGCAACATCTAAGGTCATATCAGGATGGGTACCGACTTGTGACAGTGTGCACTCATGGCAACTTTATAATGCTGCCCCACTGGGAGAGCAGGCCACCAGCACCATGGCCTGATATCCCACTCAGTCACATTATCCTGACACTGAGCCAACCAGTCCTTGCCCTATTCTAATAATGCCGAGCGCCTGACTAGGAAGCGACAAGTATACATTTTTAAGTCATTGGTTTGACTCGACCAGGGTTCGAACCCACGATCCCATGGTCTACCAACACAAGAGACAGACGCTGTAACTCATTCCACCATCCCGTCTGGTCTATGACCTTAGATGTTGCCAGGATGCAATACTCCAACAACCAACCAACAATCATTTTAACACACATTCATAACGGAATATCCGTATTGTCCTTCAACCGGAAGTCATTTACTCACTCACCGAGCACACAGTGAGGGGACTGAAGCCTTTCAAATACATCACCGGAAACAAATGTCTACGGAAAAACCATCCAAACCTCTGGGAGGAGAGTGAGAGAGTGGAAACGGAAGTTGGCCAGACAGCGATAGGCAAATGAAGTGTGCATGCGCAGTGCCATTAAACCCCTGTAAGTGTCACATAATTCTTTCCGCTTGGTGCGACCTCTACCGGTATAGCGGAATCAAACTGCCCCCTCTAATTACACCCCCCCCCCCCCCCCCCCCCCACACACATTCCCCCTTTCAGAATAATATACGGGAATCTTTAACCAGACGGGATGGCCGAATAAGTTAGAGCATCCGTCTCCCGTGTTCGTAGATCGTGGGATCGTGAGTTCGATTCCTGGTCGAGTCAAACCAATGACTTAAAAATTGATACTTGTCGCTTCCTAGCCAGTTGCTCAGCATTACTAGGATAGGGCAAGGAGCAGTGGAATGAGGAAGACCAGTCGTCTGCGACTGAAATTTCCCCTGCTTAAACAACTATTTTACCAAAAAACCCGCAAAAGCTGCCCCCTCTAATTACCCCCCCCCAACTACACCCCCACATTCCCCCTTTCGGAATAATATACGGGAATGAACCTTCCCCCTGATATTAATAAACTGGTATAAGGCCGCTCCCCCTGGGTGCAACTATATGTCCGCATTATACCGACCCATCTAGAATCAAACAGCCACCATTTTGTTTATTACACATGCGCTGTGGCGGAACGAGTTGAGCGCCAGCGTCCCATTTTGGATAGTCATGGAATTGGAATCACCAGTTTTGAAGTCCAGTCGAGTGTGGTCTCTGTGGCCTAGTGGTTAGAGTGTTGGACTTGTAATCTGAAGTTGTTTGGTGGTGTGGGTTCAAACCCCATCCACAGCAGAACCTTTAAAATTGACATGATACCACAGAAATTGGAGAAACAAGTTAAAGGAGGTAAGGTAGATAAGTCTAGTACTGCAGGTCTACACGTACCATTAGATGATAAATGGGCCTGTCATGGATGTAAAACTGAGGGGCATAAATTCCTAGCAGGCTGCAAGATATGTGAAAACTGGTTCTGTGGTAAATGTCAAAATCTAAAAATGGATGCACTGAAACTCGTGGCATCTTGTAAGACTGTTTACTGGTTCTGCACATCTTGTAATGAGTTGGGTGTTGATGCAATCAATAACGCCAAACTTGATCAGACGGTCCCTGCAGCACAACAGCAGAGGTTGGTGCTTGAAATCAATAAGGCTGTGACGTCACTTCAAGACACGGTGAAGATGGGAGAAGAAAAGATACAGTTGAGCTATGCCGATATGGTCAGGAGACTTGACAGCAACATACAAAAGATTGCTGAATCAAAATCGGGTCCGAGTGAAGATAGACCTACATCATTTGATCTGAGAGAGTTACAGGAACGCCAGGAGCGATCGAAGAATCTGGTAATCTATTGCATACCAGAGAGTACTTCGGACAGCCGAGAGAACAGAAAGACACACGATCAAGCCATGTTCCAGTCTATATGTCAGGAGGGACTAAATATTGAGGCGGATGTTATGGATACAGTACGTCTCGGTGAGAAGAAAACTGGAGTGGCCAGACCCCTGAGAGTCAAGCTCACGGAAGAAACTGATGCCAGACGCATACTAAGACAGGCAAAAAACTTAGCACGGTCGGAGGAGGAGATGCTGAGGAAAACATTCATTCGCAAAGTCATGACGCCAACCGAACGCAGAGAGGATTACCTACTCCGATTGGAGCTGAAGAAGAAGCGAGCAGAGTCCACAGACAAAGAAGACGGAAAACGTTGGATAATCAGACGAGGAAACATTGTGGACGTCAGCAGACGTCTGAGTCAGAGCGAGGAGACCTAGCCACAGGTAGTTTGAACTGTAAATATCTAGATAAATTACATTGTTTTTACACAAATACAGACACCCTAATGAATAAGCGACTAGAACTAGCTGAGGTTATTTTGGAGTATAAACCTGATATCATCGCCTTAACAGAGATTTTAAATAAAAATCGAAGCATGGACCCAGAACAACATGAACTGGTAATTCAAGGCTACGATCAACATACTAACATTGATAGAAATCACAGAAGGGGAGTGATCCTATACACAAGATCTCACCTTAATATATGTGTAAAGGAAATTCCAGGACAAGACGCCTTTGAAGAGTCGCTATGGTGTGAACTGAACTTAAAGGGCACAGACAAACTCCTCCTGGGTGTTGTGTACAGATCGCCAAGCTGCTCGAAGGAGAACCATGACCACCTGCGGACCCTACTGAAGAATGCTATGGAGTTAGGGACAAGTCATATCCTTGTCGTAGGAGACTTTAACTACAGTGAGATCAACTGGAAAGTGGGGACGATGCCAACTGCAATAACAAATCCAGCTACAGCATTTGTTGAAACACTCAGGGACTTGTACTTACACCAGCATATAATGGATCCAACCCACTACCGGGCAAACCAACAGCCGAATACGCTAGACCTAGTGATCACCAATGAAGAAGGCATGGTGGACAATGTGGCCCTAAATGCACCTGTTGGCAAGCGTCATCATACATGTATCACATTTGATTTCATGTGCTACACAGAACGACCTGCAAAGATAACACCAAAGTTCCAGTACCACAAGGGAAACTACACAGCCATGAGAGAAGATGCTGCCAAAATGGACTGGAATCAGGAAGGTACAGATCTGGATGAAATGTGGCTCAGTTTCATGAACAATATTAAACTTTTGGCAGAGAACCACATTCCTAAGTCGAAACCACATCAGATAAACAGACCTATATATATGACATCCAAGGCCAGAGAAAAGGTAAAGACAAAGAACAAGACGTTTCGCACTTGGCGCAGAACACGAGACGGTAACGACTACCGAGTGTACACCAAGGCTAGAAACCAGGCCAAGTGGGAATGCCAGAAGGCAGAGAGGGAGTTTGAGAAAAAACTTGCCAAGGAATGTAAGAAAAACCCAAAGGCATTCTTCAGATATGCAAACTCCAAGATGAAGACAAGATCCGGAATTGCACACCTTACCAGAGAAGATGGCAGTCTCACCGCTACAGATAAGGACAAAGCAGAAGTGTTAAATAAATTCTTCTCTTCAGTTTTTACGAGAGAAGACATAACCAATATGCCAAACATCCCAGATACTAAAACAGATGTGATCTTGGAAGATACAGATTTTACCATAGATGAGGTAGCTAATAAGTTATCCAGATTGAATCCAAATAAAGCTGCAGGCCCGGATGGAGCATCCCCGAGAATCTTGAAAGAACTACACACTATAATAGCTGAACCACTGTACAATATATATAGAAAATCAATCGACCAAGGGAAACTACCTAGAGACTGGAAGATCTGCTATGTGTCCCCGATCTTCAAGAAAGGCGACCGACATCAGGCTAAAAATTACCGACCCGTTAGTTTAACCTCGGTCATATGTAAAACACTGGAGTCTATAATACATGATAAGATCATGCACCATCTCGTCCAGAACCAACTATTGACAAAGTTCCAGCATGGTTTTGTCAAGGGGAGATCTTGTGTAACCCAGATACTGGCAGTTCTAGACAGATGGACAGAAGCACTGGACAATGACAGCAACGTAGATTCAGTGTACTTAGATTTTGCCAAAGCGTTTGACAGTGTGCCCACAAACGCCTACTCATGAAGATGAAGAGCTTCGGTATTACTGGAAAACTATGGACCTGGATCGAGGATTTCCTTCATGCAAGAATACAGCACGTAGTTATCAATGGTGTGAAATCCCTGGCAGCGTTAGTGTTGAGTGGTATTCCGCAAGGAAGTGTTCTGGGACCCCTACTGTTCATATGTTTCATTAACAACATGCCCGAGGTCATCCATGCATTCATCCAGATGTTTGCGGATGATACAAAGCTGTATATGGAGGTTAACAGCCCTGAAGATCAACAGGTGCTACAAAAAGACCTAACTGCACTTGAAGACTGGGCCAACCTGTTGCAACTACGTTTCAATGCACAGAAGTGCAAGGTCATGCACCTGGGTAACAGAAATGAAAATCTCAGTTACTACATGCACCAAGATGGAGAAGAAGTCCAGCTCCAAGTGACAGAACTAGAGAAAGATCTTGGCATATACATGGACATCGGATTCACCTTCTCATATCACAGTGAACAAAAGGTGAACAAAGCGAACAAGCTTCTAGGCATGATACGCCGCTCGTACACGTATCTAGACAATAACACGGTGAAGACACTGTACACGTCACTGATCCGGCCGCACCTTGAGTATGGCAACACGGCTTGGACACCGAAGTTCAAGAAGGACATGTCAATGATCGAGAGTGTACAGAGACGTGCTACAAAGTTATCACCAACCATAAGAGAACTACCATACGAAGAACGTCTCAGGATTCCCAACCTACCCAGCTTATACTACCGAAGGGCCAGGGGAGACATAATAGAAGCATTCAAACACGTCACTGGAAGATATGCGGTTGATGCTAGATACCTGAAGCTGGCCAACTGTAAAACTAGAGGTCATCGATACAAGCTGAAGAAGGAAAGAGCAATAAAACCTGTCAGACAGTTATTCTTCAGTAACAGGATAGTAAATGCCTGGAACGCACTGCCTGAACATGTCATAGAAGCGCCTTCCGTCAACGCCTTCAAAGGCAGACTGGATAAGCATTGGAGGGGGCTGCAATATTGCACACATCCGGTACTCGATGCATTTAATCCTAGTAAATCAAATTTTAACATGCATCGACCTGATACAGGCTATAAGCCTAACAAAATCAGAAGCGGATGAGTATGAGTAAACCAATGACATAAAAATTTATACTCGTTGCTACCTAGAATGGTGCTTAGCGTTATTAGGATAGGGCAAGGACCAGTGGAATGAGGAAGACCAATTGTCCGCGATTGAAAATTCCCATGTTTTATTAGCTAATGTACATCCTTATATCCTTATATCCTTATATCCTTATATCAAATATTCCGATAATCGGCAGAGGGGGGAAATGGAAATCCTCTTATATTATTCTGTGTGGCCAGCCAATATGTTGTGTATCTGAATTATAATGTATTATAATAATATAAATAACGAAGCATATACAAGGTTCATCATATATTTATTATTACTGTTGTCGAGAT
Source organism: Branchipolynoe longqiensis (assembly GCA_030323885.1). Taxonomy (NCBI): domain Eukaryota; kingdom Metazoa; phylum Annelida; class Polychaeta; order Phyllodocida; family Polynoidae; genus Branchipolynoe; species Branchipolynoe longqiensis. The sequence goes on from CM059190.1 coordinate 1,633,840, forward strand.
TATTGTATATTAGGAGTCACGCGCCAACTGCCAGCGGGGCGCGCGAATGGGGCGCCACCTGTATAACGCCGAAATAGTATCACTTCAATCACAATTTTCTTTGAGGCGGATGTGTGTTACAGCAGAGGCGGTGGTAACAACGAAGCGGGGATCATGTAGTTCGATATGTGCGGCATCTCGCACAAAGCAGACAAGTGTAAAAAGAAGAAAGGAAGGAAAGGGAAGAAATTGGTATCGACAAGAGTAACAAGGCCTACGAGACAAACAATGGACGTGCCAAAAGTGGATTCGTGAGAAAGTTCGCCGGAAATAGGAGATAGAATGTCGTCACTCACATTGGAAGAGCAGGAGACTTCCATAATAAAAGAAATAAATGAAATGGAGTTGTAGGAAAGAGTAGCAGAATTGCAGGAGCGACGAGATTTAATGAGAAGAAGACGACAAGGACGACAGCAAGCAAGCTGTGACATGCTGAGCCGTGAGACAATGCCCGTGAGGGATGAATGGCCGATGACAGTAACCACCGGTGCAACGGTGGCACCGGCGGGGGCGACCAAGGACGAACACTCTGGCTATGGAGTGGTGAAGCCACGGCAGAGGTCACGGACAAGAAGGCGGCGACGAACACCCTCAGACTCCAGGAGCAGGAGCAGCAGCAGTACTAGACGGCTTCGAAGTAAGTGGAGTCTGAGGAGATATGCTGTTCTTGGGAAAGAAGTAAGGAAAATGAACTGTAACGAACTTGTTACAGCGTCTATTCATTACGAACTTGTTACAGCGTCTATTCATTACGAACTTGTTACAGCGTCTATTCATTACGAACTTGTTACAGCGTCTATTCGTTGGGTTTTGGACATACAAGGGGTCACTGTTAAAGACCTCTGGGCGTTTCTGGAGCACATTTGTTTTATGTCGTCTAGGGCGAGGCAAAATGACTTTCATGACTCGAGTCATGTCGAGTATGACAAGGACATAAGGAAGCTAGCCGAGGTAGAAGGTTTCGCAGCCTTTGGAAGTAGTAATACGGGTATGGGCATGTTTCATTATGGCATGCATAACATGCGACCAAAGAAGCAGGCGAGCAATGTACGTAAAAGTAGTGCATACACTAAAGAAGGCAAGACAGGCTGTTACAAGTGGAATAAAGAGGGTGGATGTAGTAGAACAGACGAGAATTGTAATTTTGGCCATTGGTGTTTGAAATGTGGCAGTAAAAGTCAAAAAGAATAACTGCACAAAGGACTGACAAGCTAAAAAAGGCATTAAAAGAATAACTGCACAAAGGACTGACAAGCTAATAAAGGCATTAAAAGAATAACTGCACAAAGGACTGACAAGCTAAAAAAGGCATTAAAAGAATAACTGCACAAAGGACTGACAAGCTAATAAAGGCATTAAAAGAATAACTGCACAAAGGACTGACAAGCTAAAAAAGGCATTAAAAGAATAACTGCACAAAGGACTGACAAGCTAAAAAAGGCATTAAAAGAACAAGTGCACAAAGGACTGACAAGCTAATAAAGGCATTAAAAGAATAACTGCACAAAGGACTGACAAGCTAATAAAGGCATTAAAAGAATAACTGCACAAAGGACTGACAAGCTAAAAAAGGCATTAAAAGAATAACTGCACAAAGGACTGACAAGCTAATAAAGGCATTAAAAGAATAACTGCACAAAGGACTGACAAGCTAAAAAAGGCATTAAAAGAATAACTGCACAAAGGACTGACAAGCTAATAAAGGCATTAAAAGAATAACTGCACAAAGGACTGACCAGCTAATAACGGCATTAAAAACATTAATTCTAATAACAGTGACATTGAATGCATGACAAATTGACTAAATATTGTGTGAATAGTATTGTCAGTCAGGAGGCTAAAAAAGACATATTGCACAGTTCGACAGTAAGCAGACACGTGGCGCAGCATAATGCTGTTCGTGAATTGCAAGTTAACCACGTGCCTAATGAGCCACTGTCAGTGACCGAGAGTAGGAATGTTACATGTGCTTCGCCAATAGGGCAATTAGCATCCAATGTTTGGCCTAATGACGGTTCTTATAGAGTGGGTGAGCAGGTAGTATGTGAAGCTCATTTAGAACCAAAGTATGTAAGCCAAGTTAACAATGCAAGGTCGAGTGGTGATAATGAATTAACAGGAAAGGTTACATGTGCTTTGGATACACAAATAGAGTCTCATGAAAGCAATTTGAAACATAAAGTACTAGTGGATATTGGTGAATCAGACGAGACTAAGGTACATAGCCAAGTTAGCAGAATATGGCATGATTGGATTATTAATGATAATGGTAATAAGGACGATAATTTTTATGTTGAGACAATAAGAGAGAAATACTACTGTTGGGACTTTCACATTAGAGAAGTCCCACAGGTGGATCCAACAATAATTAGAGTTACAATTGGCTGTGTTAACGGTAGATACAATTGTGTTCAATACATAGCCGGTAACCAAATGCAGTTAAAGCCATGTCGGTTTATAAGTGAGCTGTTCCTACGAGGAGATTCCGACCCAGATTGGGTTTATATCTTATGGGGAGTAGTTTTCGGATTCCATGTCACCAATAGTGACTGTACAGTAGAATACAATGCTACTTTCAAGAAAGTCCTTAATAAGTTATATAGGGACATTATAACCCAAAAATTGTTGGTGGAATTAAACCAAAGTATGATCACTCGAAGCAATCACACCTCCCAGTGCGTACATAATATATTTTGTATACCTAAAGAGGGGGAAGGAAGAGGAATAGTGGACTGCAGTAGACCAAAAGATAAATCTGTGAATAAATACACAGATAAAGTAGCACTAAAATTTAATTATAAAAGTGTCGATGATGTAGTAGACCAAATGAATTATGGAGACTATCTTTCAACAGTAGACCTAAAAGACGCATATCGAGCTATCCCAATACACCCAACAGACAGGCTTAGGCAAGGTTTAGTTTGGGATTTTGAAGACGGATAAGGGGATGGCCCAGTCTACATGTTGGCTATTTGACTTTGCATGGGTCTTTCATCTAGTCCGATGTCTGATTTCGTTGTTAGATGTGCAAATAGAGAGGGGTTAGACAAAGTAATAAATTATCTGGATGATTTCTGTGTGATAGCCCCGACATGGGACAGTGCTGTAGACCAGCTGAATAAGTTAATTGCTCTATTGTGTCGGCTAGGATTTTACATAAGTTATAAAAAGCTAATTAGTCCCAATACGAAAATACGATTCTTGGGTATATTGATCGACTCAGTACGGTTGGAGCTAACACTCCCTATTGATAAATTGAACAAATTACGAAATACACTGTTGGAGTTGAAAGGAAAGTTGAAAGCAACTAGAAGAGACCTAGAAATTCGGCGGACTGTTAGCCCACTGCGCCAAGGTAGTGCGTGGTGGGTGAACATTTTCACGAAGAGTCTATGACGTGATGGGATCAGTAGCACGCCCATACTATAAAGTGAGATTAAATGCTGGCTTCAGGGAGGATATCCAATGGTGGATCCTATTTGCAAATGATTTTAATGGTAAAGCATTAATGCTCGGCAAATTTGCAGCAATAAAATCTACTTATAGTGATTCAAGTAAATGGGGCTATGGGGCACTGCATGATAATGATTGGTTGGTAGGGTGTTTCAATGAACAAGCTGGGAAACCTCTTCAAGCAGTGGTAGGCCACCACTATGACCAACGTGACGATAAGTTAAGATCGGCTCACATTAATGTGCAAGAAATGGAAGCGGTTTATGCAGCTGTAAAGAGATGGGGTCCTGTATGGCAGGGATCCTCCATAGTAATGGTTACGGACAGTGCAACAGTGGAATCTGCATTAGCCACGGGGAGATCAAAATACAAATTGATTATGCATTACTTGAGACATTTGTTTTGGGTATCTATAAAATATAATTTTGTCTTCACTGCTGTGCACATTAGCAGTGAGGCTAATGTAATATCCAATGCATTAAGCAGACTAGATGCTGAACGTATGCAAGAAGTCATATATAATAAGGACCAGGGGAAGCACTTGTGTTGTATTAGTTTATTTGAGCAACCCTTCTCTTTACAGAAATCGATAGACTAAAAGCAGAGCAGAAGGAGTTTCAGCTGAGATGCTACGCGCCAAACTCAAGGACTATGAGGGCAGTCCAGGTTAATAAGTATTTGGCCTTTATAGAGGAATTTTCTGAAACACACACCTATTCCATGCGATTCTATGCAGGTAGCACTATATGCTACTTGGTTAGCGAGGACACTGAAATATTCCTCAATTATGAACTATATAAGTGGTCTAAACTATTTTCTTAAAGAGCATGGGTCTTTACAGATAGATTATTCAGACTTTGTAATCGCATCTACCCTACGGGACATTCAGAGGGAATTAGGAGATACACCTAAGCAGGCAATTCCGTTGCTTCCAAATATGTTATGATGCATTTTCTCACCGTTAACTAGGAGCTCGGGTCATATTGCATGGCGGGCGGCTGTACTTTGTAGCTTCAGAGGACTATTAAGACAATCAAATGTTACCTTCTCTGATGCTATGGTTCATCGGAGAGATTTAAAATTCTATCCTTGGGGTATGTTATTAAAAATTCGGAAATCAAAGACTATACAATTTGGTGTCCTGAGGTGGACGTATGTGCAGTTCATTGGACTGAAAAGCATTTTGCTGAATGGCTGGCCGCTAGTGATGAGTTTGCATTCTTGTTACCAAATGATGAAGGAGGTAGTGCACCTCTCACATATGAAATTTACCAATCAACATTAAAGTTGTTTGCAGGTCGAGTGGGCCTTAATGTAGAACTGTTGTCATCACATTCACTACAGAAAGGTGGATGCACATATTTGTCAATGTGTGGTGCCTCGTTGGAGGAGATCCATACCAGGGGAGATTGGACAAGTAACGCGGTTTTTGAATATCTGAAAACTCCCTTGACGGTACGGATCATGAATGATATGAGAGTGGCAGCCAGGTTGGCTGCCGAAAGTAATTGAGTTGGGTTGGAGGTACCTGGTTGGTCTTTGGCATATTTATCAGTCCCTGCCAGAGAACTAATAAAATAGAACTCAGCCCAATTCGTGTCTGTCTACCTTTCCTGTCGTAGTGACTTTATGTGAATTATAATATATTATAATAATATAAATAACGAAGCATATACAAGGTTCATTATATATTTATTATTACTGTTGTCGAGATTATTGTATATTAGGAGTTGCACGCCAACCCCCAGTGGGGCACGCGAATGGGGCGCCACCTGTACAGCGCCAAAATAGTATCACTTCTATCACAATTTTCTTTTTGTAGGTGGGCATATTTATCAGTCCCTGCCAGAGAACTAATAAAATAGAACTCAGCCCAAATCGTGTCTGTCTACCTTTCCTATCGTAGTGACATTATATATATATATATATGGCTTCGCCATGCTTGAGGGCAGGTAATTATAGAATTAGGTATGATTGGCAGGTCTGGGGTGAATGCACTCAGGGGTCAGGGTTGATGGTGGCCACAGGTCAACCAGCTCTGGTGTTGGGCAGACCACTGGTGGTCATGGTAACCAGGAATGCTGAGTCCCTATTGGAGGAACTGGGAATGCTGCTTCCCTATTAGTTGAGAGAATGGCATGATCCTATACCAAGAATCCATGTACTATATATAATAAACCAGAGGGGTTTGGACTCTCTCTTACAATCTTACTTTTGCTTTACTTTCTCTCTTTCTCTCCGTCTGTATTGTTTTTCACATTAGCCTACCTACATAGCCAGATACCCGAACACCGACCCTACACTAATAGTTATATAGAATAATATGACTAATTTAACAATTATGGTCAGTTCGGTCCCCGGTCGAGTCAAACCAATACATTACAAATTTGATACTCGTCGCTACCTAGCCTGGCACTCGGCATTACTAGGATAGGGCAAGGACTAGCTACCTCGGCATCAGGATAATGTGACTGAGAATGAACTCGGGTCATGGTGCTAGTGGCCTGATTTCCCAGGAGGGCAACACTATAAAGTCGCCATGAGTGCGTACTGTCACAAGTCAGTACCCGTCCTGATTTAGCCTTAGATGTCGCCAGGAGGTAAAACTCCAACAACCAACCAAATCGCATATAGATTACATAATTATAGGAATCATATAATTTACATAATTATAGTTTGTTTTGCTTTTTGTTTTACGTCCTAGCAACATTTAATGTGATATGAGGACGATACATAATTATATGAATAAGGAATCGGTTAAGTAGGATTGGGTGGAGTTTATCTCCTTATATAGAGATAAGTCATATTCTCCCTCTACAAGGATATTGAAGGGTTAGATCCTTATATCCTTACACAGAATAGGCTACCACTTGTATGTTGGGGCTGGGAGTGTTTATTGGGATATAACCTCACGGAGCAATGAATAAGCATGGTTATGCAGATTTGGTTAGTCATGCCCATATATGGATGTCGATTTAGAGTTCTGGGCCTATTCACTTCCTTATATGGGCATGGAAG
>CM059190.1:2318187-2364683 GCA_030323885.1 Branchipolynoe longqiensis
ATGTTTGGTTATGAGTATTTGTGTGCTTGTGAGTGATAACTGGTGAGTGATAATAGGGAATCTATCAGTTCACTCAACAGTGGTTTTGAGTCATTTAGACATTATAAATCACACACACACACACATCAACAGTAAAGCAAAGTATATGGGCGCTATTATGCCATGGTACTTAGCTGTGAGTGCTGGTACGTTCTAATCTAGGTTAGATTAGTCTAGTGACCAATTTTTTGGTTATGAGTATTTGTGTGCTGGTGAGTGACAGTTGGTGAGTGATAATAGGGGAATCTATCAGTTCACTCAACTCAACAGTGGTTTTGAGTCATTTAGACATTATAAATTACATACACACACACATCAACAGTAAGGCAAAGTATATGGGTGATAGTATGCCATGGTACTTAGCTGTGAGTGCTGGTACGTTCGTTGTATCAGAGGATACAAATCCTGTCAATCCGTAGCCTTGTTTTCGGCGATTCCTGCCGTATCTAACGGTCGACACGGTTGTTTTGTTTTTGTTTTTACTACATGGGTGTTACCATTGTGAACCTTGTGTGGTCAGCAAAGGTCCAAACAAGTTGGTGTAAATATTCTATCTGCGGCCCCTTGCACTAACTAGGACTATAGTAAGATTGCTCACTGGAAAGGGAAATTGTCTATCTATTTATACCAAATATTATTAGGTTTTAACTATTTTTTAAATCAGTAAATGGGTTTTAAACTTTCAAAATAATTTTAAATTGCAGAATTTGACTTAGTTGACCTTTTTAACCTATGCCAACCTATATATGGATAGAAAGCCGAGTTCATTGCGCTTCTTCTGGTACCATGCCTGAGTTTATACAATGTAGTGCAAGGGAGTGTGAGCCCATTAAAAATACCCTGTTTTCAGAGCCGTTTTTATTGACACCAGTATTGCAGGAATATTCACTAAATACACTCATCATACAAATGAATTTTACTTAATTACAAACTTACTATATATTCAATCCAACAACATGAGATTTCATCAATATCAAATACATACAGAAATAGTTACAAGCAGTTTTTTAAAACTATATATATATTATTAATATATATATATAGTTTTAAAAAGACCTCTGTTTCCAATCGACAAATTGTTACCATACAAGTTCCAAGCATATGAACGGATAGTAAAGTTGCATAATCTGAAGGTTTTTATTTTGTGCCATGTTGTGTGGTTTAGCATTAATTTTTTATAGATAAATGTATTAGGTTGGTCGTTTTAATCTAATCTACTTTAGTCTGAAGCAACTATTAATTGTAAAGGGTTAACCTTGAAGTTATTTTAGAGTGAACATTCCTCCATAAATGTTGGTGCGCACCAGGATCTAAATTATATATATATATATATATATATATATGACAAATCTAGGTAAGTGATTTGGTTTAGAAAGTGGGAACTTTGATTGGATTGTGTGGCTTTAAGTTACATAGGAACAGAGTGCAGGGGAAGTTACCTTTATTTCATCAGAAATTGCGAGCCATGTCAGGTTGTCTCGGTGTTCCTCTAATTAGGCAAGGTCTGCTCTATATAACCATTTACACAACATGAGGGTGACCAGTATAGGGAATCTTCCCTTATGCACCTTTATACTCGCATAATTCTTATACATCACATATACATATATATATATAGCTATATAATATTATAATTAGCATGCGAGACCTCTTTACCAATGTAAAAAAAACACTAAGAACAATTGGGCTGTAATGTTTTGTGAGTTAAATTTTGCTGTCATTTGACACAAATTTAACCACTTCAAAATTGCATCTCACATAATTTCTTTTGTCATGTGACATGGATCTGACGATTTTTGAATTTCGTATAAATTCCAATGTCAGGATCTGAATGTGATTAAGACTGGCAGAATAGATATCACCAGCTATACAGATATACCTATATACATGTATATGTGCATATGTACATATACATGTATATGCATTCATTATGCATCTACACATATATTCATGTAAATGTACATGTATGAGATATACACATATAGACGTACATGAATATACATATATATACATATATATACATATACATGTATACACACATAAGTCCATAGATACCTCTGTGTCCAATAGAGGGCAGTTATTGCTGGGCCACTTTGCTTGGACATTAACTTGTGGCTAATGGGGCTGTCACACTATGACATAACGCCGTAGTGTAAGTCGATGTAGGTGAAATGTCGCCATTACATCGAGATACATCGGGGAACGTCGAGATACGTTATGAGTTTCATTAAGCCTATATCGAGGTATGTCGAGATACGGTGACACATGTCAAGGTTTTGGAAACACCCAAAACTTTCGATGTAGCTCGATGCACAGGTCGTTATGTTGGGTTACATTGGGCTTATGTTGCGCTCACATTAGGCTTATGTCGAGATACATTAGATGTTTGTTAGAGCTATGTCGGTCTACTCTGAGCTACGGTAACATATGGTAGATTGGCAGAGAGCTGGGCGGAACGTGCAGCCCGTGCTCTGCCAACGTGCTATTAAAGTATCTCGACGTAGGTCGAACGTGTCTCTGACTTGTGTCTAACGTTAGTCTAACATAAGTCCAACGTTTCTTGACGTATTCAACATAGTTGATGAACGGCTGGCTCATGCGTAACTTATGTAACGCGCACCAACATTCTTCCAACGTAAGCGAACATGCTGTGAACATCGTGTGAACGTTTTGCCTTAGAGAATATAAAGGCATCCACATCAAGTGCGTTGAGCACTCGCTGTCCTTACGCTGAGCACACTGGACAGTTGTTAGACTGACGCTGCTCACTCGCAGGCCTGACATCGACTCACATTTCGAATTAATCAGAGTCACACATAGCTATGTTAGGGCGGGCGTGATTATGCAAGTCCTATGCTAAGCCGATGCTAAGGATTCGCTAGGCTTACGCCACGTGCACTGAAGGCTCATTAGCCTTGCGTTGGGCCTTTTTTTTTTGACGTTCTAACTCATTGACACACATTACAACTACGTTGGACCGATGTTTCGCCTATGTCCACTACATTGCACTGACGTCCAAATTGGCCCTGCAACGTGGAGAATTTTGACGTATCCTTACGTAAATAAGTAATTTCTACGTTCCCCACTTGCTGGCCTGTTACATCATGGTGTGACAGAGATATTACATAATGGTTGGCTCTCATTGCCAGACTTATGGCCCACTGCATTATGAAGCAACATGCGCTAAGCTTTGGGCCTATGCTATAGCTAAGCTACACTTGCTAGCACCGGAGCGTCTGTGCCGCCTGCACAGCTTAATGAGCTATATAAAGACAGCCGGACGAGGCTGGGTGAAGAATGTAGGGTAAGCACCCGTGGGGTGAGGTAGGGGGGGGGTCTTTCACTAGAATATTACCATCCATTGTCACCAGAATAATTACCGTCTGAACCCTATATTTATTAAAAACAATAAAATGCAATAATCGTCCTCCTATTCAAACTAATACTAAGATGGAGATTTATGTATTGACTGTTATTTTTGTATTTTGTTGTCGTTGTTGCGCTAGTAAAACCGTCTGTTCCCATACCGTATTAATATAGTGGGTGAACCAGTTGCCACCAATCAATGGTCTGCACCGCACGGGCAACCGGAAGCCATGACCTAGATAATCTGCGCATGCCGGACCGGTGTTGCGGTTTCCGAGGCACACTAGTTTGACAGGGACACATCCATTCAAATGCATTGTCAACGGCCGTGAGCAAATCTTCATACAGAAAAAGTCAAATATCTCTCAAATTACACCACCTAGAAACAAATCGCTTGGGACACATGTGGAAAATATCTTTACCATAAAGATTATATTAAATTTCTACGGTTAGGGTTCTTGATTTCTATTAATTTTGAATAAAACTAATGTTTTGCACTGGGCGTACCATCAAACTCAAGGCATTGTCAATGGTCGTGGGCAATCTTCATACAGAAAATACAGAAAAAGTGAAATATCTCTAAAACGACACCACCTAGAAACAAATCGCTTAGTACACATATAGAAAACATGTTTACCCAAAACATTATATTAAATTTATAAGGGTAGTGACGATGCTGTTCGATTTTGACACATGCGCAGAAGCGATGTGTCCCTGGCAAACTGGTGTGCCGCGGCAACTGCAACACTGGACCAATGTTCTCGGAAGGCTATGGAGGCTTGTCTCTCTATGCGGCAGTTTTGTTGAAAGAGTGGGTAGGGTGGCATGGTAGGCGACAGGACAGTGGTGGTGGCGGTGGTGATAGGATGGTGGTGGTGGTGGGTGGTGGTGGTAGTGAGGGTACTGGTGGCGGGGTGTGGTGGTGATGGAAATGGTGACGAGGTGGTGGTGGTGGGGGTGAGGTGGTGGTAGTGATGGTGCTGGTGGCGGGGTGTGATGGTGATGGAGATTGTGACTAGGTAGTGGTAGTGGTTGTGAGGTGGTGGTTCTGAGGGTGCTGGTGGCGGGGTGTGGTGGTGATGGAGATTGTGACTAGGTGGTGGTGGGGGTGAGCTGGAGGTAGTGAGGGTGCTGATGGCGGGGTGTGATGGTGAGGAGATTGTGACTTGGTGGTGGTGGGGGTGAGGTGGCGGTAGTGAGGGTGCTGGTGGCGGGGTGTGATGGTGATGGAGATTGTGACTAGGTGGTGGTGGTGGGGGTGTGGTGGTGGTTGTGAGGGTGCTGGTGGTGGGGTGTGGTGGTGATGGAGATTGTGACTCGGTGGTGGTTGGGGTCAGGTGGAGGTAGTGAGGGTGCTGGTGGCGGGGTGTGGTGGTGATGCAGATTGTGACTAGGTGGTGGTGGGGGTGAGCTGGTGGTAGTGAGGGTGCTGATGGCGGGGTGTGGTGGTGAGGGAGATTGTGACTAGGTGGTGGTGGTGGGGGTGAGGTGGTGGTAGTGAGGGTGCTGCCATCACCGTCAGTGATAGTGGTGATGGAGTGGGGGCGGTAGAGTAGTAAGGTAGTGTAGGAGTGGTAGTGTAGAGAGGTAGTGTAGGAGTGGTAGTGTAGAGAGGTAGTGTAGGAGTGGTAGTGGCGATGGTGCGTGAGGGAGGTGGTGACAGGGTGGTGGTGGTGCGGGTAAGGTGGTGGTGGTGGCGCTGGTATAGGAGTAGTGGTGGAGGTGGTGATGGTGTGGTGGTGGGTGAGGAAGGTGGTGACAGGGTGGTGGTGGTGGTGGTTGGGGTAAGGTGGTGGTGGTGGTGCGGGTAAGGTGGTGGTGGTGGCGCTGGTATAGGAGTAGTGGTGGAGTGGTGGGTGAGGAAGGTGGTGACAGGGTGGTGGTGGTGGGGGTAAGCTGGTGGTGGTGGTGGTGAGGGTAAGGTGGTGGTGGGGTGGTGGTAGTGAGGGTGCTGGTGGCGGGGTGTGGTGGTGCTGGAGATTGTGACTAGGTGGTGGGGGGGGGGGGTGAGCTGGTGGTAGTGAGGGTGCTGGTGGCGGGGCGTGATGGTGGTGGTGGTGCGGGTAAGGTGGTGGTGGTGGCGCTGGTATAGGAGTAGTGGTAGAGGTGGTGATGGTGCAGTGGTGGGTGAGGGAGGTGGTGACACGGTGGTGGTGGTGGGGGTGCTGGTATAGGAGTAGTGGTGGAGGTGGTGCGGTGGTCGGTAGGGACGCGGTAGTAGTGGTGAGTGGGTGGGGCGAGGTGTCAGCGGCAGGGTAGTGGTGGGAGAGGCGGAGTAGGAGGTATTCGAGATAAAAGATCAGAGGCGCTATCAGTTTATCTTACTGAATGTATGTTTTGAAATCATACGTACCTTTGATTACTTTATCTATTTGCATCTTAACAACTGTGAAAGGTCGTAAGTCATCGGATACTCAATGACTTGAAACGATATTGTGACTGCAGAATTCGTGTCAAATTCATTCATTATGACAATTTTTTATGCAATATCCACTTGAAATCAGCAGGGGGAGATTATGTTTGTGATATGAACTATATATATATTTGCCTTATAACCCAATAAAGAATGATGACGAACTTCTTAAGCTTGTATACAGAGGGGGTAAATTGCGAGGGAATTCATTGGGAAGGCCCGTGCCCCCACCCCACCACCAACCCACCAGCCCCATCCTCACCACGCCCACCATCACCACCCACCACCCTCACCACCCACCACCCTTACCACCATCCACCACCACCACCACTATGACTCCACCACTCCACCCCACCACCACCACCATCCCCCACTCCACCCTCGCCGTGAATATGGCCTATGCTGCCGACACGGCGTAAAGAAACCACCAATCAATCAATCAAACCCACTCCACCCACCACCCCACCAGCATGACCCATCACTCTCCCCCCACCCCACCGCCACCACGCCCCCCCTCCCCCCACCACCACCGCCGGGAGAGCACTGCCTCAGTGTTGATGCGCCTCACATATATGTTAAAGTATGTCAGGGCACACGGGGGAGTCATTGATCTGGCGTCCGCTAGGGGCGCTTATCTCACGGCCAGTGTAGACCACGATAAGGATCAGTGTGTGTGTGTGTGGGGGGGGGGGGTTCATAGATTCAGTCTGAGGCTGAGATTAGCTCTGGATAAGATAGCAGCCTCTACATGTTTACAGATACATAATGCCCATGTATGGTTCTGGGATTGAGCCTAGAATTGCCAATCTCCTATCGCATCGTATCGATAATTAAATTTGCCTAATCCAATGGTTCGGGGATTCTGTGATATTTGTTAGATGAATATATTATGGTTGACCATTATGATATACTTCAAGTTTTTTAGCAACTTGATTACAAATGGCTAACATTGTAAATATTTAAAGTGAAAGCATGCAGCATAAATTTGGTGTGTGCACTGAAATGCTGGCTATGATAGGTTTATTATCACTTATAGTGATATAGCAATATAGCAAATGGTAGACAGGAGTGTGAACACTAATTTGTCTCTCTTTTTTTGTTTGTTTTGTACATTAGTTGTCCCAAGCAGGGGAAATCCCAGTCACAGACGACTGGTCTTCCCCACTCCACTGCTGGTCGATAGAAAGCCCGAGCCTACACTTTTACCGACCCAAGGGATTTTTAACCTCCCACACCACATAGACATGGTATGAGAGCAACCAGCCTTTGATGACGCTGTAAGTTATACACAGCGGTGGAAATCCAAATTGGCAGAGCTGGGGGCACGGACTCTGACAGATTAGGACACTGACCTAGAAAAAAGTCAGACACTCTAACCACTCCGCCACAGAGAACTTGCAGTATGCCCGTCCTGATATGACCTTAGGTGTTGCTATGACGTAAAGCAAAAACAAATAAACAAACTTGCATTAGTGACAGGTTCTAATATTTGACTTACTTAGTTAACAGTCATAGTATGCAGCAATGAACATCCAATATGAAAGTTAGTTGGTTACTCAGGAAAGGAGAGGAGGAGTGACAGACTAGTTTCGTATTTAGCAAATACATTCTTATTACATAATATGAGCACGGGTGAAGGAGAACCTTCCATTATTTATACTCACGTAATTAATTAGTTAACACAATATACACATCCTCATTGGCAATTGTCTAAGTACAGGACCTGGAGACGCGCGGATGACTGGAAGCCTGCCGTTATTTACAATAGCATATTGAATTATGCAGCTATATATATTCCCAGAATGAGAGTTTCTCAGTGCTGTTTATTGCACTTCGTTGATTGGGTTTTTCCAATGAGAGTTGCTTAGTTGTTGAGTTATTAAGAGCTGCTCAGTGAGGGAGAAGGTGGAGGAGGGGTGGTGGTAGTGCTGGTATGGCATGGGGTGCAGTGACAGTGCTTGCTTTTCTTGGGGCGGGTGGGTGGAACTATTGTAGAGGGCGTTAGGGGTGTGTGGCCAGTGAAAGGAGTGTGCGATGATGAAATATCCTATACATATTAGATTATATACCCAATAGAAATATTCAACCAAATTCAATCATATATTATCTAGGTCAGAGTAAGGCGATGTTGCTCATTTTCACTTTCGTTGTAGATTTGTGATATGTAATGCACTAATGTGAAGATAAAGGATAGGAGATATTCTGTGCTCTGTCTTATGTATGCATGTCTCCCAAATGCATTTATTGTAATTCCATATACGGTCACAATGGCGCCATCTTTATGTGCAAAACCCTGCAATCTTATTGTATTACCCTCATTACCATATGATATATATATATATATATATATATATATATATATGTTCGTGCATATAGATATAGATATTATGCAACAATCCCATACCACTATTTATAATGCAATCGTCACTCGTGCCTCCGGCGAGTCAACAAAGAAGGTGGCCATCAAAAAGGTGCCTCAGGCTGTAGTCTGTAGATTTAAATAACAACATTGCACCTTTTGGCGTGCTAAGAAGAGTAGTTTGTGAGTTATTTAACCAGTTCCGGTTAACTGATACCCACTTCTCCTCACTTTTAACGTGAACTGACAGCTACACACGTCTTTGCCCTCGCACCCAGCCCCAGGTTGTTGTGTTGTATCACCATGACCTGATATACACAGATACCAGCTCTCCTAGTTGAGCGATCTCAACAAGGGGCGTTACTCAGCGAACCTGACCCCTTAGGCTCCGTAAATCCCATTATCAAGTATCATGATACGAGCCTTGCTCACTGATCGGAATCACCGATTGCTAGCGATCCATCACGATGTTTATTTCATCAGACTTAATAACCGCCCTGTCTAAAGGCCCTGTCACACTACAACATTTCTCAAAGGCGCGCCAGCAATGCGCAAAATATTTGCAACCCGTCGACACACGTCCAACTCTTCAGCGCTTAGGGAGAAAGTTTGACGGGGCGCAGCGTGTTAGTGGCATGTTTTTGGCACACGGCCAATGCTTTTCGACGCGCGGCGGAACAACATGTCAACGTCCCGCCAACGGGTTCCCAGCGTGCCATCGGCGTGTTGTTGGTGCGCTGTCGGCGCGCTGTAGGCGCGTTGACGGCGCGTTGGTGTCGTGTTAGTACCATGTCAACGCATACATACCCGCCAGCAACACGTTAGGACGTGCCCGCAGCACGTCCACACCACGCGGCCAATGCATCCAGGCGCGCCGGCAACACATCCAACACGTCGAAAAACGCTAGAGCAACGCCAATATCGTGCTCACTACCCGTCAATCGGACGTTATGGACGCACCGACGGAATGGTCGCATTTTGGGGGAAAAAAAGCCAACGTTAACCGACGTTGATCAACGTCCTGGCAGCGTTCCCCCAGCACGCCGCCAATGGGTATCGACGTGTTGATAACGCGTCCGTAACGGCTCCTTCAACCCGTCGGCACACATCGGCGCGACCCGATGCGCACCGACATGCACCGATGTGTCCATTCACACATTGCTATCCCTCAATGTGTACTGATGCACCGGTAACGCACCGGTAACGTACCGGACGTGTACCGACGTTTCGACCAAAAAGGCAACACGTCGACACGCGTTGATGGGAAACGTTGTAGTGTGACAGGGCCTTTATGTGTCTGAGTTCACAATATTGCTGCTAGTACCACCGCTCCACCTACCGGAAGTGGTTGTACCGGAAGTGGTTGTACCGGAAGTGACTCCCAGCACACATCCTGGTGTGACGAACCCTGCCAGTTAATTTTGCACCTGTTCGTCCTTCATTTACCAAGGACACTGACACTATGTGGGTGAGGAAGGGGATTCCATGGTATATTTACACTGTGCACTTACTCCTGCGAAGTTACCACTGTGTACTTACCACTGTATACATACCACTGGGTGTACCACTGTGTACTTACCACTGTGTACATACCACAGTGTGTACCACTGTGCACTTACCACTGTGTATCTACCAATGTGTACTTCCAACTATGTACCCACCACTGTGTACTTACCACTGTGTACTTACCACTGTTTGTACCACTGCATACTTACCACTGTGTATTTACCAATGTGTACTTCCCACTATGTACCCACCACTGTGCACTTACCTCTGTGTACGTACCACTGTGTGTACGACTGTGTGTACCACTGTGCACTTACCACTGCCAATTCACCGGTCTGCATTGAAGCAATGGAAATGAAACGACTGACTTATATTGTTGTACCATGGAAACATCTATGTGACATAACCTATGAAGTAAAAATGTTAAATTTCATCTTGGTCATAGTGAAGTGCACACCAATATACCCCAATATTTAGTTTGCATATTTTTCATTTTAAATATGTACAAGGTTAACAATTTATAATAACATTTAGTTATTTAGTAGATTGTATTGTTCAACATCTTATATTTATCTAAAGGTATATGGCAGAAACTCAAAACCGTCGGGTCATGCAACTTTAAGTGAGCAGGCAATAGGCACCACATATATTAGTAATCTAATGGTCGTAATGCGAAGCATTGCACTTGATGCGAGGAGAGGAAGAGACCCTCCCCCGCCCCGCGTGTCGCGCTGCCTTCGCACCTCGGCCGACGGCGCGGAGCGCCCCCTACCTCCCCCGCCCCCTCTCTCCCGCAGCGCTCGCGCCTCACCCGACGCCCGCTGCTCGCCACCTCTCACCCTCCCCCGGGCCGGCAGCATTCACACCTCACCTGCTGTCGCCCGTCCCCCTTCCCTTATAAGGCCGCCCGCCGGCCTCCCTCAGGCACTCACCTTCCTGCTGTCTCCCAGCTCCTCTCCTTTTCCTGTTTGGCTCCCACCTCGGACCGCTGCTCCACCTCAGCCTCAGCATGCCTCAAGGAAAAGGACGCGGACGGAAAGGCTCCCGGGCCCCGCCCCGCACCCCGGGGCCCTCCTCAACACCCGGGCGGAACCCATCACCGGCCTCCGGCCCGGCGTCCCCCGCGGCGCCCTCGGACCGCGCCTCGGGCTCCGAGATGTCGGTAGTACTGGAGGCACTCCAGCGCATTCAGCTCGACCATCGGCAGTCCGCCGCCGAGGCGGGCCAGGCGGCGGACGACCTTCACGCCCGGATTGACTCCCTGGAGGCCGGGAAGGCCCCACCCGCACCGGAGATGCCCCCACCTGCCCCGAGACGCCAGGCCGCCCCTATGCCTCGGGCGCGTACCACCACCGCAGCCCGGCCCCCGCCGCCGCCTCAGGCGACCCTCCCCGGGGCCGCTCACCCGGAGTAAGGGAGGTACCGCCACCTCGCCACACAAGCACCGCCCACCACGTCGCCGGCCTACCAGGAGGAACCCACCCGACACAGCCCCGCCTCCGCGGCCGACGCCGTCCGGGACATCTTGGCATCTGCCGAGGCGCGACACTCTGTCAGGCGCCAAGGTATCCCGGTCGACTACATATTCCCCTCCGACCTGGTGCAGCGAGGGCCTGAGAGGAAGCCGGTGAAGAGGGGGGAGGCAACGAAGGATGAATACACCCTCGCCCTCCTCACCCTCATCGACCATCCCGACTTCCCCGCCCACTCCGCCCAGGGACTCCACCACCACCACCTCGCAGTCTGCCGGGATAACCTCATTTACCCCTGGGCGACCGTCCGCCGGTACTCCGAGACCGTGTTTACCTCTATCGCGGACGGAACCCTCCCCCAGGGGTGGCATGACCCGGTAGCGCTTAACCTCCTGAGACTAGACTGCATCGCCATGCCCGACGACCAAGCCACCGCCACCCCAGCCCGCCCACTCGACCCTCTCCACCGAGGCGCACACTTCCCCCGAGTCCAAGCCGACGCCCGCGCCACCTACGACAGGCACACCCACGGGGCCCCCTGCCCGGCCTGGAACCGCGCCCCCGCCTCGTGCGATCGGGCCCCCGTCGGGGAGGCCCACGGTGAGGCGGGGGACAGGCGCCGTCACGTCTGTGCCTACTGCGCCAACGTGCGGCGCGTCCTAACCATGCACAGCGAGGCCGACTGCATCACAAAACAAGCCCGTGAGCGCCAGACCCCCCCCCACCTCGGCGGATTTTTGATCCGCCGGCCTCCCCCCGGCCGGCCCGGGGGGCCCCCTCCGGCGCCTCACCCTCACCACTGCCGACAGCCCCGCGACTCCCACCGACAACCTCCCAGCGACCACCGATCGCAGCGCCGCCCAGTCTCAGCCGGGGATCACCACCTCGGACCTCACGCCTCAGTCCACAGCCCAGCCCAGCCTCACGAGGAACCCTCTGCCGACATCACAGCCGCCGACCCTATCGACACCGCCGTCCACCGACAACCTCCCAGCGACCACCGATCGCAGCGCCGCCCAGTCACAGCCGGGGATCATCACCTCGGACCTCACGCCTCAGGCCACAGCCCAGCCCAGCCTCACCAAGAACCCTCTGCAGACATCACAGCCGCCGACCCCCACGACACCGCCTTCAGCGACCCACCTGACCCGCCCCCGACCGCCACCCCGCCCAGCCCTGAGGACTTCGCTGCCCCCCTGCTCGACCCTCGTCGGACCTCCTCACCGGATCTCGCCAAGGAGCGGGCCTCCTCCTTTTTGGCCGCCCGCTCCCTGTCGACGCAGGCCACGGACACTCGCCGCCCCCAGAGGGAACCTGACCCCTGACGCGGTGCGCCCTCTCTGCCGCCCCACCCTACTGCCACGCCTCGCCCCTCGGGCGCGCCGCGAGCCCTCTCCGCCTTTTTTGGTGGAGGGCTCCTCGGCACCCCCTCACTCTACTGACATTTAACCTTACCATTACTATTACCTCCGCCTCTCATGAGCTTATTTACTTCTTCCTTATCATTACTTATTCTGCTCCCTATGAGCTTATTCACTGCTGCTCAGTTTTCCTTGTTACCCTGTACGCTCTGTTGTACTTATTCTGCTCCCTACAAGCTTATTCACTGCTGCTCTCTGGAGTTTTTCCTTGTTACCCTGTATGCTCTGTTGTTTGAGGCGAAAATAAACGCCTTATTTCCACCCCCGCCTTCCTCTCTTCCTTTTCGCGCATCGGTCGTAATGCGAAGCATTGCGTTTGATGCGAGGAGAGGAAGAGACCCTCCCCCGCCCCGCGTGTCGCGCTGCCTTCTCACCTCGGCCGACGGCGCGGAGCGCCCCCTACCTCCCCCGCCCCCTCCTCTCCCGCAGCGCTCGCGCCTCACCCGACGCCCGCTGCTCGCCACCTCTCACCCTCCCCCGGGCCGGCAGCATTCACACCTCACCTGCTGTCGCCCGTCCCCCTTCCCTTATAAGGCCGCCCGCCGGCCTCCCTCAGGCACTCACCTTCCTGCCGTCTCCCAGCTCCTCTCCTTTTCCTCCACCCACCCACCCAACTACTTCTCACATACTCCTCTGCCTCAGGGGTGGAGGGCTCCTCGGCACCCCCTCACTCTACTGACATTTAACCTTACCAAACTTTTATTTTTCCTTCCGCTCCTCATGAGCTTATTTACTTTCTTCCTTATCATTGTACTTATTCTGCTCCCTATGAGCTTATTCACTGCTGCTCTCTGGAGTTTTTTCCTTGTTACCCTGTATGCTCTGTTGTACTTATTCTGCTCCCTACGAGCTTATTCACTGCTGCTCTCTGGAGTTTTTCCTTGTTACCCTGTATGCTCTGTTGTTTGAGGCGAAAATAAACGCCTTATTTCCACCCCCGCCTTCCTCTCTTCCTTTTCGCGCATCATTCCATAATGCACCTCCTCTGTAAATCGGTGCTTTAGTCAGCTTGTTTGTTAGTGGCTTGGGCATTTTTAGGAGTGTAGCATCACTCTGTCTGGTGACTCTGTTTGTATGGTCAACATATTGCTCGTCATTCGATCTTACAGGGTTTTTGCGCCTAAACTCTTCAAATACTTCCTTAAAAAAATATATATATATGAGACTGTCTCGAAAGGTGATAACTCTTTTTTTTGTACATTGTAATGATTGACACAAAACAGCACAGAAACAGTTACACTGAAAACACAAAGACATTTGCTTCAAATCAATATGTATTCTATTGGGATTATGAAACACCATGTAAAAAACAAATCAGTTTATCCTGAGCAAATGCATAAGCAGATAGTATGTTGATCGTTACAATGGACAAAGTTTTGTCCCATATTGCTTAGCACCTTTTGAGACAGTCTCTACAGCGTTTTATTCCATCGGTTTTATTTCAAAAGCGTTTTACCGGACGGAGTGGCCGATTCGGTAGAGCGCAGGTTTCCCGTATGGAAGGTTGGGAGTTCGAATCCCAGCCGAGTCAAACCAATGACTTATAAAATTGATACTTATCATTACCTAGCCAGGCGCTCGGCATTAATAGGATAGGGCAAGGCCTGGTTTTCACAACATCAGGAAAATGCGACTGTGTTGGATATCGGGTCATGATGTCAGTGGCTTGGTCTCCAAGTGGGGCAGCACTATAAAGTTGCCATTAGTGCATACCGTCACAAGTCGATACCTGCTCTGATATGACCTTAGATGTTGCGAGGAGGTATAACAATAACACAAAAACAAAAATCCAATTAAATATTGTTTTATTCCATCTGCATACCTCCTGGAAATCCAAAGCTAAGCTCCCTTTTTGGCATCGTATCCAACAAAAAGACTACTGACTTCTTTGTGCCTGTTAGGAGCTTGGCTCTTCCACAATAAATCCCAAAAGAAAAAAAAAGCCAAGTTGGTGCTCGTCCTTTTGATGACACAAATGAGGGTCGGATGGACAGTTTCTATTGTTTTTTTCAGACAACATTTCATGAACATCAATTTCATTGTGTTATGGTAATTGAATTGCTGCCAGCCCGACAGGTTATATATAGTGGTAGAACACTATTAGGCTATATACAGTAGTAGAATTCTCTTAGGCTATATATAGTCGTATAACTCCATTAGGTTATATACAGTGGTAGAACTCTATTAGGCTATATACAGTAGTATAATTCTCTTGGGCTATATATAGTCGTAGAACTCCATTAGGATATATACAGTGGTAGAACTCTATTAGGCTATATCCAGTAGTAGAATTCTCTTAGGCCATATATAATCATAGAATTCCATTAGGTTATATACAGTGGTAGAACTCTATTAGGATACATACAGTAGTGGAACTCTATTAGGCTATATATAGTAGTAGAACTCCATTAGGTAATATACAGTGGTAGAACTGTATTAGGATAAATACAGTAGTGGAACTCTATTAGGCTATATATAGTAGTAGAACTCCATTAGGTAATATACAGTGGTAGAACTCTATTAGGATATATGCAGTAGTGGAACTCTATTAGGCTATATATAGTAGTAGAACTCCATTAGGTTATATACAGTGGTAGAACTCTATTAGGATATATGCAGTAGTGGAACTCCATTAGGCTATATATAGTAGTATAACTCCATTAGGTTATAGACAGTGGTAGAACTCTATTATGATATATACAGTAGTGGAATGCTATTAGGCTATATATAGTAGTAGAACTCCATTAGGTTATATACAGTGGTAGAACTCTATTAGGATATATGCAGTAGTGGAACTCCATTAGGCTATATATAGTAGTATAACTCCATTAGGTTATATACAGTGGTATAACTGTATTAGGATATATACAGTAGTGGAATGCTATTAGGCTATATATAGTAGTAGAACTCCATTAGGTTATATACAGTGGTAGAACTCTATTAGGATAAATACAGTAGTGGAACTCTATTAGGCTATATATAGTAGTAGAACTCCATTAGGTAATATACAGTGGTAGAACTCTATTAGGATATATGCAGTAGTGGAACTCTATTAGGCTATATATAGTAGAACTCCATTAGGTTATATACAGTGGTAGAACTCTATTAGGATATATGCAGTAGTGGAACTCCATTAGGCTATATATAGTAGTATAACTCCATTAGGTTATATACAGTGGTAGAACTCTATTATGATATATACAGTAGTGGAATGCTATTAGGCTATATATAGTAGTAGAACTCCATTAGGTTATATACAGTGGTAGAACTCTATTAGGATATATGCAGTAGTGGAACTCCATTAGATTATATACAGTGGTATAACTCTATTCGGCTATATGCTGTAGTGGAACTCTATTAGGCTATATATATAGTCGCAGAACTCCATTAGCTTATATAGTGGTAGAATTCTATTAGGCTATATGCAGTAGTGGAATTCTATTAGGTTATATATAGTAGTATAACTCCATTAGGCTATACACAGTAGTATAACTCTATTAAGCTATACAATAGTATAACTTTATTAAGCTATACAATAGTATAAATCTACTAGGCTATATGCAATAGTAGAAATCTAATAGTAGGTAGTCCAAAGTGTTTTTTTTATTCACCAGTTCAATATTAAATTATATATATTTTCAAAGATCCTTTTAATCTGATTCTAGTAATATTGAATATATATAGATCTCTTGAATAGTTCTGAAGTTATGATTGATTTAATATTTAGATTTTTGCCATGATTTGTTCACGATTCCAAATTAGGCAAATACTGGTTGTTAGGCTATATATGGTAGTATAACTCCATTAGGCTATATACAGTAGTATAACTCTATTAAACTATATACAATAGTATACATCTACTAGGCTATGTGCAGTAGTATAACTCTAATAGGCTATATATTGTAGTAGAAGTGTAATAGCCTATTTACAGTAGTATAACTCTATTAAGGTATATACGATAAAAGAATTGTAATAGCCTATTTACAGTAGTATAACTCCAATAGGTTATATATAGTAGTAGAAATATAATATGCTCTGTATAGTAGTACAACTCTAATAGCCTATTTACAGTAGTATAACCGTAATCAGCTATATATTAGTAGTAGAACTCCAATAGGCTATATATAGTAGTATAACTCTAATAGCCTATTTACAGTAGTATAACTCTAATAGGTTATATATAGTAGTAACACTATAATAGGCTATATATAGTAGTACAACTCTAATAACCTATTTACAGTAGTATAACTCTAATAGGTTATATATAGTAGTAACACTATAATAGGCTATATAGAGTAGTATAAGTCTAGTAGCCTATTTACAGTAGTAGAACTCTAATAAGGTATATACGGTAATAGAATTGTAATAGCCTATTTACAGTAGTATAACTGTAATAGGCTATATATTATTAGTACAACTCCAATAGGCTATATATATAGTATTATAACTCTAATATCCTATTTACAGTAGTATAACTCGAATAAGGTATATACAGTAGTAAAACCTTGTGATCTGGGCAGACAGGATGGCGAACACTTAGTGACACGTGCCACATGAATCCATCTGCTGCAGACAAATAAATGATCGTAAAAGCACCTCAGAGACGATATTCTGGGGTTCCACAAAGGATGCCATCTATTCCCATACATTCTGTTGTTGTGAGGTATAGGCCCTATTTATTCATTGAGTAAGGTTCCTCTGTCAGTGCTGAAGCCTTGTTCTTCCCACCATGTCAAAGGGTGGATATTTATGCCCACAAGATTGTAAATATATAGGTTGATGTGGTTAAAGTTGCATAGTCCGATGGTTTTGAGTTTCTGATATTTTCTGAGATAAATATATTAGGTTGATCACTATAATCTACCTTATTTTAAGTTGAAGTAACGTTTATTTTAAATGGCTAAAGTTTGAGATATTTGAAGTGTAAGCATGCAAAATTAATTTCGGCAAGCACCAAAACTCTGACACCATAGGCTTCTACAGTAAGAAGTTCTATTGAATTGATTCGATCTTCCCTTCTATCTAGCGAAACATGTTTAATAAATACACCATTATCTAAGTTGGATATGTAGAATCAAATCTAGATAATTCTTTTGGTTTTGAAAATTTGATGTTTTCATTGGAATATGCAGTTTTAACAATCCACACTGTATGAGATCAAAATAAAAGTGGTATCCTAACATAGTCTAATGATCTAAGAAACACCAAAACACTAAAGGAATACAAAAAGAAAATGAAGAAAGACTGGAAATGAGATATAGAAATATGTACTAAGTAATCAATTAGGGATAAACAGCGGGTAAGCCATAACTAATCAAAAGCCAATAGGAGACACCATACTAAAGAACGAATGACCATGTGATGATGAAAAAAAAGAAAGAAAATGAGATCAATCCTTATGGATTGGCACAAAATTCCGAATTGTGGTTGATTCGGGGGAAGCCGGAGACCCACCACGCACCAAGCGGCCTGGACGAACACCACATGAGACCTCCCCCCACATTTGGCATTCGGTTTCGGTTCCTCACGCCGCATTCAGTTCACCACTCCCACCCACCCTCTTTTTGAAGGACTACTTCGTAGGGTTCGGCGCCGGTGGCCTCGGAGTCTCCAGCGCCTACGGAGGCCCCGATCGACATCGACGAGCTGGACTGACCCCCCTTGTGTAGCCCTCCCTCACTGTCAATAAACATGTTCTTTACTCCCAGGCAGTCTCCGGCTTCCTTCCTCGAATCATGACCACCACTGCACAGTGGCGAAAACAAGTGCATGCACTTAACCAGTTAACCGTTATGAGCAGAATAAACAAACAATCACTAAATGTATTTATGTGAAGATGTGATGCATAATGAATTATGCGAGTATAAAGATACATAAGGGTTAATTATTATTATTATTATTTGTTATACTCCGTAAGACCAGCACTGTACCGGTGGCTCCACCTTCCCTCCTCGACTCCACCGGATGTAAACCAGTGTCAGTCGCAGTGGAGGATTTAGGAGCCTACTCACAATGGTCATGATATTACTGTGTCCGACCTAGAGCTTCATAGTCCGATGAAAATATCACGTGTTCAAAGAAATCCCACATTTATCTGATGATTGATTGATTGATTGATGGTTGCTTTATCCCATGTCGTCAGAATAGGCCATATTCATGGCGAGAAATGTTAGTTTTTTTGTTCAAACCATCGCTTTTACATGTAAAAGTAGACAATCAATTAAGTGCCAATAGACACTCATTAAATTAAAAAGCTAACAATCGTATTTTTGTGGTCATGGGAAACAAATTCCCATAGAAAAAGAAAAGTTTTATTAATAATTGATAGAATTGATTTAGTAAACTATATGCGGTGGTACAGTCCAGCTGCCCTCAGAAAGGCTAACATGCAAACTGTCTGCAGTGTAAAATTGTTGACGCAGTGCCAAAAAATTAACACAACTTAGTAAAATGTGTTTGAGTGTCAGTGGAGACTGACACCCAATACATTCAGGGGGAGGCTCCCCCTTGAGCAGACAAGCATGTTTAAGCCACGAGTGGCCAATATGTCAGCGACTAAGGACCACTTGGTCCCACCGACCCCCCCACATTTATCTAGATTTGATTCTACATCCCCAACTTAGATACTGGCACACTTAATAAATACGCGTTGCTGCATAGAAGGTAATAATACACCATCAATATAATAGACCCTGTTGCCGCTGAAACGCATCATGCCAGAGTTTGGAAGTGCACACTCAAATTAATTTCGTATGCTTTCACTTCAAATATTTAAGAAATTAATAATTTATTTAAAAAATAAAAGTTGGGTAAAACTGGTTGCAAAGTAATCTGTGGTTCCCCAACAACCCTCGCGGTTAATGATCACCATCAGTAGATTGTTATTCTATTAGATGTTGCTAGGCCCTGAAACCCCGAAGATCAGGCGCAAGGGGATTGGCAGACAGACACGTTCCTCACCTATCTGCAAACCCCGCTGACTATAAGGATCATTAATGACATGAGAGTAGCTACCTCATTGGGTGCTGTTCAGCCTGAGACCAGGACAGTCCTGAGTATTAGTTGGTTGGGGTATCCTGCGGGATCTTGGCTATTAATCCCTGAGCCAATGATTAAATTATACACCCAACTCATTCTCTCTCCTTCATGTTATTTGTGTACCGTAGATATATAGGTAAATCATCATCACGCTGTCGGTCGCAATGCGACAAAGACTGCTTTCATTACTTGACTGCCGCTCTCGTGCGGTCGTACATTTCATGAAAGCTGCCTGCAAAAGTGTTGAAGTGCTGCTTTTGCAAGTTACCAGCGGCACTCTCTCGGGGTGCAAATAGAGGTTTCACACCGGCAAGAACATGTCAAGACAGGCGCAAAACTATTTGTCCCTGCACTGGCTGGCGAGTTCCATACATCAATCGCCCATAATGCTGCCACAGTGACATGGTTTTTGTTTAGGGTTTGCTCCCTTAGCCTTTGGTTCTGTCAAGAACCTGTAGCACAAGGCAGTGGTTTACAACTCTGCAGGGCAGGGGCGTCAAACTCCCTGAGGTGTTGCAATACCTGCATACCTGGTAAATACATATATATATATCTACATATATACGCAAAAACATGAAGCCAACCATCCACACAAGACTTCATATTTGTAAGGTGACTTAGACCGGAAACTGCACAACCTCTTTGAAGATTCTGAGGCTGGACACACAATCGTAATCTGCAGACTGCTAACAACATTTTTAAAAAAGCAAAAAAAAGGCAGCACCCCCTATGTTTATCAATTGGCGCGGGGGGCCTCGCTCCGGAACAAAGCATCAAGCTCGGCTACATTAAGCTAGTTGGGAGCTGGAGTGGCCTAGATGTTGGACAAAGGGGTGTGTAGAATGACTGGTGGGCAATGCTTGTGTCAAACGGTACAGCTATTGCCGTTTGAAGCACTATTCAATGTCGACTGATGGACGCTTTGGCAACTGTCCACTAACAGTCTAGGCCGGAGCACGCCATCTTGCAATGCCTTGTACAATGCTTCACAGCTTCAATTTAACCTATGGTAATACTGAAATAATCAGACCATTTAAATTGTATTTAAAACAATGCATAACATTCTTAGTAAGAACAAATCCACGTTTGAAAAGAATGTCATGCATTGTGTTAATACAATTTAATTGGTCTAATTCCTTCAGTATTACCATGAGTTAAATTGATTCTGTGAAACATTGTACAAAGCATTGCAAGATGGCGTGGCTTGGTTTAAATAAGTGGACAGTGAGAATCTTACTCTTATTCAAATTAAGAAAATGAAATTTTGGAGATTTGTGCAAAGGTTGGTTGTAACCCATATTTAAAGTTGGCATAGTCCGATGGTTTTGAGTTTCTGACAGAGGAGGTGGGTTGACAGCATCAAGGAATGGACAGGCCTGGAGTTCGGTGAGTCACACAGGGCAGTGGAGAACAGGGGAAACTGGAGAAAGCTGGTTGCAAAGTCATCGGTGGCACATCTTCCTTTGTCCGCCTTCTGCCCTTGTGTAAAGAACTGTCACCACAGAGGGCTTTAAGACCAATACTTCAGTGGTAATAAATGGGAATGACAAATTATTCTGATGAATGAAAATAGTTACCAATCCCCCCTCCCCCCCAAAAACCCCACTAAAACATCAACAACACCAAAACATTTAATAAACAACCCTTAAGGCTGTGTATCCATGGACTCTTCTTCCCTTGTGGCATGTTTCCTTGTTCTGTGTTCGCTTGTGACCTTGTGACCTTGTGATGTGCCATACAGACAATGGACCTGTGTTTTGCTTAGTGGCCATTCCCATAGGTTGGACTGAGGGACTGTTTGGCCTTGTGCACAGCACATGTGACGTACTGACCAGGAACATGTTCGTTGTCTGTGTCACGCATCACAAGGTCACCAGCGAACACGGAACAAGAGAACACGCCACAAGGAAACAGTGTATGCATAAACAGCTTAATAGTTCAGTGAGTAGGCTAATCCATAGTCGAGCTTGCAGGTGTTCATTCTGGGGCGCTGCTTGACGACTGAATATTTGATGATGCTGACAGTCGGTCTCAGAGACTGTTTGGTCAAGGGTCGGGGTACTGACCCCTCAGGTTTTGCATCCTGGCAACATCTAAGGTCATATCAGGACCTACTTGTGATAGTGCACACACATGGCGACCTTATAGTATTGTCCCACTGGGAGATCAGGCCACCCAATTTCCCACATTATCCTGACACTGAGCTAACCAGTCTTTGTTCTATCCTAATAATACTGAGCACCAGGTTAGATAGAGACAAGCATAAATTTGGTAAGCCATTGGTTTGACTCTGCCGGGATTTTGTACACCGCAATCTCATTCCTGCTCCCTCCCTGTGTGTCTGCCCCCCTGCCCATGGACCCCCCCCCCCCCACCCCCATCCACATTTGACAAACAACTATTATAACTCAATGACTCGAGACCCACTACCCTTACTTTAGACCCATTACCACCACGGAATAACTACATCTTCAACCAGCAATGCACACAATATAAACCACTATACATGCACAACATGGCACTATTTAAAGACTAACCGTTATTAAAACCAAATCTAACTGATATACAAACACAGCATATGATTTAACCACTAGTGTACATTACTGCATACTCTATCTTGATGCATATACCTTGCACTATGTTGAGCACCTATGCTGTACACTATGCAGCATAGGCTGCTCCTGCACTTTCTTTTATGTTCAGAATGGGTTGTGCTGCACACAATGCAACACATTCCACTTCCACTATGTACAGATGAAATGCGACCACTCCAACGGCTGGAAGACCAGTGCCCCAGCGGTGACAAAATATGTATTGAGATGAATACAAATATTTAAAAAAAAGAATCTTCCGCACGGGAAGCCTGCACTCTTACCTATTCGGCCTGTGGGAGTACCTGGGGATTATGTCGATAACATTTGGTGGATTAAAGAGTTATGCAGACATAACAAGACGCCGCTAGAGATAACACACGAGCTGTGTGGGATGTGACCTGATAACAATCAGACAGATGACATCTCAGCAGTCCCTCACTGCAATATGAAAGCAGAAGAAGCATCTGTATCAATAGTGGGGCCTAGTAGATAAGAGTGTCAGTCGGGAAATCTCCCTATTACACAAATTGTAAATACTTAATATGTGCCGGCAGTCATTTCTTAAGTGCCTGTCACACCTTACTGGATTGAGCAACGGACATAACCGGACAAAGAATTGTCTAGTCCGGTGGTGTTCGGTATCAAAATGTATTGAAATGTGTCGAAATGTTGTGCTTTCAACGGACAAGGAACGTACATTAATGAATAGCCACCGGATGATAAATGCATGATAACCGGACGACACCGGATAACAACGGACAAGCAATGGTCAACCGATGGGCGAAAACCAAATGTCAAATGGACGGACCGGACACCAACTGAACACCAACCAGACACCTACAGGACTGATCACGGACGGGCCGAAAACATATAAAAAACCGATGGACCAAATTCCTGCAGCACCGTCAACGGACTCTGCAGGAAGCAAACTGGAGATGCAATGGATGGGTACCAGACATGAAACGGACAAAACAGACAAAATGGACTAAACAGACTTAAAACGGACACCAACGATACACCTCAGTCCGGTGGTGTCCGGTACAAGTTTTGTGCATGTTCAAAACTTGCCACCGTACACACTGGACACCACCAGACAGATAACGACACACCGGATGCCAACCGTATATAAATGGTACATTGCCGTATTTCACCGGACAGTGTCCGGTTTCTCAATCCGTTGATGTGTGACAGAGCCTTCATCAAATATTTTAACGGTGCAGTTAATTAAGGTTTACCGAGCAGTGCTAGTTAAATGCAAAATAACACAACAAAACCAAAAAGGTTCTAGCTTGTTTACTTTTCAAGATATTCACTTTTATTTTCTTTATTTACTTGAACAAAATTTGCCTTTAACACTGAACGAAACATAAGACGTGCTTTTTCGTTTGGCATAATTTGATTTTGTTCTAATTATATGTCTATCAATATCATATCTCAAGATAAAGCTCAGTTAGTGGCCTTTCTACGAGGATTTATTAAAAACCTATACAGGCCTATACAAATTGTAAATAAGGAGAAATAGCATGGCCAAGGGGCGGAGAGAATGCGGATGGACCGGATGCCAACCGTATATAAATGGTACATTGCCGTATTTCACCGGACAGTGTCCGGTTTCTCAATCCGTTGATGTGTGACAGAGCCTTCATCAAATATTTTAACGGTGCAGTTAATTAAGGTTTACCGAGCAGTGCTAGTTAAATGCAAAATAACACAACAAAACCAAAAAGGTTCTAGCTTGTTTACTTTTCAAGATATTCACTTTTATTTTCTTTATTTACTTGAACAAAATTTGCCTTTAACACTGAACGAAACATAAGACGTGCTTTTTCGTTTGGCATAATTTGATTTTGTTCTAATTATATGTCTATCAATATCATATCTCAAGATAAAGCTCAGTTAGTGGCCTTTCTACGAGGATTTATTAAAAACCTATACAGGCCTATACAAATTGTAAATAAGGAGAAATAGCATGGCCAAGGGGCGGAGAGAATGCGGATGGATTTTCTAGAAGAGTCCCCCCCCCCCCGTGGGGGTGAGGGGGTGCCTCTTTTAGAAAATTAAGGGACCAAGTAATCCAAAATGAAAAATATGCATACAATTTAAAAAACACAATAAAAAAACAAAAATGGTTCTTTGGTGCGAGATTATGAATTGAAAACAGGAAATCGGGAAATGCCGTTTATTTTGCTATATTTTAAAGAGATCTCCTGCCAAATCTGGAGATTTGGTGTCTCTGTATTAATCACAGAAAGCACTCCGCCTCCCCCCACCAGATGCAGTGCAACAACATGGCGTTGCACTGTGCTGATTAGCAAAATGTGCTGATTAGCAAAATTGCCTGCAATAAAGTGCCTTTTGGTTTGTCTTAATATACAGCCCAAGTCATTTGTGTATCAACATAAGGAGATAAGCTTTACTTCATTCACATTACTTTCTGGGTATTTTAGAATTTAAGCCAAAACCCAAATAGGAGCACTTAAAACTAGCAATTTTTAATGATGTTTTTACTTTCTTCAGTGTTAACTAGGTACATTCGGTACCTAGTGTTACCCACAACTTCAGTTCTTCCTATCGAGGGGGTGTAATGACGTCACGAGACAACTTCCGGTGGCCATATTGGAATACATATGAAAGGCTTGCAACTGCTTAAATTGTGTTTATTTAGCAATTTGTTGGTTTATTTGTCACTGTTTTGAGCAGTTTGGCCTCAAAAGTTCGGGGAAAGGTTTTTTTTGTTGGAGGTGAAGTATTTTTAAAATCATGTAGCCTTACATTGTTGCTAAAGCACAGTATGTTGACACTTTGGATGCTCTGTCAAAGATTTAGAAAGGTTCAGGCAGTACCCGCTAGGTGGCGCCACATACTTTGGTGGCTGCTGACTAGGTAGGCCCAGTGGTGGCCGTAGTGTTCTTTGTATAAGACAGAGGGTGCTATCGGTGGTATTAAGTGTAATCCAAGATGGGTAACTGCTGATTGTTGACATCACATGCACTCCCTCTATTGCCGCCAGGTGGTGGATTACTAGTTGAAATCCTTTATTCATCTATCACATTAGCATTTCAACAGCACATTGTCCCCACCTAGTGAGCAGCAGAGGAACCTTTGAATAAAACAAAACCCCACAACAACACCAGTCTCACCACCTAGTGAGTAACAGGGGAACGTAACAAACAAAGTCAGGTGATGTGGCGGCCAATCAATATGGCTGGCGGCAGATGACAAGTCGCCAAGGACATGATTGATTAAAATGCCAGCATTTTTCTCATCTGTCGTGTCTCTATGATCCTTTAAAGTTGCATAGTCCGATGGTTTTGAGTTTCTGAAATGTTCTGCGATAAATACATTAGGTTGATCATTATAATGTACCTTACTTTAGCTTGAAGTAACTTTTATTTTAAGTGGCTAACTTTTGAGATATTTGAAGTGGAACCATGCAAAATTAATTTTGGCAACCACACCAAAACTTTGACCTCATAGGCTTCTGCAGTAACAGGTTCTATTCAATTGCCTCGGCATCCCCTTCTATGTGGTGACAAATGTTTATTAAGTGCACCAGTATCTAAGGTAGATATGTAGAATCACATCTAGATAATTGTTTTGGTTTTGAACATTTGATATTTCATCGGACTATGCAGCTTTAATTACTGCTGGGAACACTTTATTACACACAACACCTGCAAATAGCAGTTCCATGCTGATCTCAACTGGCATTCTCTGTGGCAGAGTGGTTAGAGTGTCTGACTTTATTGTAGGTCAGACTCCTAATGTGAAGGTCAGGGGTTCGATTCCTGTTGCCCTACCAATTTGGATTTCCACCGCTGTGTATGACTTACAGCGTCATCAAAGGCCAGTTGTTCTCATACCATGTCTATGTGGTGTGGGAGGTTAAAAATCCCTTGCGTCGGTAAAAGTGTAGGCTGGGGCTTTCTGCCGACAAACTGTCTAATGGTGAAAACAAGTCTATTCAGACTTAACCATGACAAGCCATATAAATCTTCAAGGAAAAAACAACTCCTTTATTCTCAAAAGCTGTCATCACGGCCCGGTCACACAGGTTAATCAAACAGTGCTAGTTAAATTTAGAATAACCCAAAACAACAGAACGGTGCTATCCTGTTTACTTTCTAAGATATTCACATCTAATTTATATTCTGTGTCATTGGTTTGACTTGGCTAGGATTCAAACTGCCGACCTTCCGCATGGGATGTCTGCGCTCTACTGATTAGGCACCGTTCATGCATTTAAGCACATTCTAGATGGTTGGTTGGTTATTGAAGTTTTACATCCTGGCAACATCTAAGGTCATATCAGGACATCTACCGTTTTGTGACAGTGCACACTCATCCCGTCTTGATAGTGCTGCCTAACTTGGAAATCAGGCCACCGGCACCATAACCTGATATCCCACTCAGCCACATTATCCTGACACTGAGCTAACCAGTTCTTGCCCTATCCTATTAATGTTGAGTGCCAGGCTAGGAAGAGACACACATGGTATCAATTTTATAAGTCATTGGTTTGACTCGACTGGGAACCAAACTCCCAATCTCCTGGAAGCGAGGACCTCGCTCTACCGATGCGCCCACCGCACCCAGTCTAAACGTTTCATTCTATATGGCTCACTAGATGGTGATCTGTGTCTTTTCACAGGTGCTGGTCTTTCAGTCGCCATCATGGCATGATGGAAATAGTGAAGTATACATACATATATAAAGGCCGGCTATAGTACAAAATGATAGACAAACAATGAAGGTGGGTCGAGATAAATATGTTATCGGGTATAGGGAATATAGATGCTCCCCGGCGCAAGTGAACATGTGGGCGCGCAGTTAGAGATGAAGAGGGCCAGCAGCGCCACCAGCGGGCTCATCAGTGTGGTAGGGTACAGGTCTCGGCAATATCTACATAATAATAATATAATAACAGAATTCCCTTTCATGCATTTATACTTGCATAATTCTTTGACATCACGTATCATCATCCTCATCATGCTGTCGGTCGCGATGTGACAAAGACTGCTTTCATTACTTGACTGCTGCTCCCCATTTAGCTCTCTGCTGTGAGAGTGATGTCCATGAGTCGGTCTTAATGTCTCTCAGCTTCAGGTTTCTCTTGATGGTATCCTTGAACCGGAGACGAGGGCACCCTTTCTTTCTGTAACCAGAAGACAATTGAGAATAGAGGATCTGCTTTGGTAGCCTGTCTGATGACATCCTCATGAGGTGTCCAGTCCACCGGAGATTCTTTTTGATCAAAAGATCTTCCATAGAGGGCAGCCCCGTCCGTTCGAGTATTTCCTTATTTGTCACTTTGTCCTTCCAGGTTAGCCTCATGATTGAATGCAGATGTTGCATCATCACATATATATATATATATATATATATATATATATTGTGTATGTAAAGTATTATATATATATATTATATATATATATATAATATATATATATATATATATAGCTAAATGAAAGAAGAACAAACTAATTGTCTGAAATAAATAAAAGTTATTTACTTATGCGGAGATAAGAAAAATACATGAATATATAATCAGGAAAACATTGAATGTATGAGATAAATTGAATATTCATGAAAGGAATGCATGTTAAAATCACGTGACCAGATCGTTAAGCACCTACACAGCTGCCTTCATCGCTCCACTGTGTGTAAACCTGTTGATGGCCCCGGCCTCTACTTTATCACGTCCGCAGCGCCACCTACACACATCCGCCGACTTAAGCCTATCTATCAGCGTGCTGGCATCGCCATGACGTATATGATCTGTCCTTCCTGCACCAAAACAATGGCCACTCTTCGTCACTGCTGAGTCGCGTCAACGGTTTACCTGCAAGTAGGCAAACATAACCGTGAATCCACGTTACAGCCAGGTTACAACCATGCTACAGTCAGGCAACAATCCGGTTACAGTCAGGTTACAGTCATGTTGCAGTCAGGCTACATCCAGTTTACAGCCATGCTACAGTCAGGTAACAGTCATGTTACAGTCAGGTTACAACCAGGCTACAACCAGCTTACAGTCAGGCTACAACCAGGTTACAGTCAGGTTACAGTCAGGTTACAACCAGGCTACATCCAGATTACAGCCAGCTACACTCAGGTAACAGTCAGGTTACAGTCAGGTTACAACCAGGCTACAACCAGCTTGCAGTCAGGCTACAACCAGGTTACAGTCAGGTTACAGTCAGGCAACAATCAGGTTACAGTCACGTTACAGTCAGGCAACAGTCAGGTTACAGTCAGGTTACAACCAGGCTACATCCAGCTTATAGTCAGGCTACAGTCAGTTTACATTCAGGTTAAAAGCAGGCTACAGCCAGCTTATAGTCAGGCTACAGTCAGTTTACATTCAGGTTACAAGCAAACTACAGCCAGCTTAGTCAGGCTACAGTCAGTTTACATCCAGTTACAGGCAGGCTACAGCCAGCTTAGTCAGGCTACAATCAGTTTACATTCAGGTTACAATCAGGCTACAACCAGCTTACAGTCAGGCTACAGTCAGGTTACAGTCAGGATACAAGCAGGCTACAACCAGCTTACAGTCAGGCTACAGTCAGTTTACATTCAGGTTACAAGCAGGCTACATCAAGCTTACAGTCAGGCTGCAGTCAGTTTACATTCAGGTTACAAGCAGGCTACAACCAGCTTACAGACAAGCTACAATCAGTTTACATTCAGGTTACAAGCAGGCTACAACCAGCTTACAGACAGGCTACATTCAGGTTACAGCCAGGTTACACTTATCTTTCAGTCAGGCCACAGCCCAATTACAACTAGGTTAAAATCAACTTCCAGTCAGGTTACGACAGGGTTACACTTGACTTACTCAGGTTACAGCCAGGTTACAACCAGGTTACACTTAGCTTACGGTCAGGTTACAACCAGGTTACACTTAGCTTACAACCAGGTTACAGCCAGCTTACAACCAGGTTGCACTTAGCTTACAGCCATGGTACCGCCAGGTTACACTTAACCTACAGTCAGGCTACAGCCAGGCTACAACCAGGTTGCACTTAGCTTACAGGCATGTTACAGCGAGGTTACACATGGCCTACAGTCTGGCTACGGTCAGGCTACAACCAGGCTAAACCTATCTTAGAGGAATGTTACAGTCAGGCTACACCAAGGTTAAACTTAGCTTACAGTCAGGTTAGAGTCAGGTTACGACCAGGTTACACTTAACTTACAGTCAGGCTATTGCCAGGTTAAGGCCCTGTCACACTATGACGTAACGGCGTCAACGTAGGGAGAACGTGGAAAACATGGAACTTCTCGCCGTAGTATGCAAATTATGCCGTAGTATGCATAAGTTGAACATGGATGCAGCGTAGTGGACGAGAGAGTAACGGCGGTAAAGCATAGTGATAGCGTCATTCAACGAGAGAGGACAACATAATTACGCTCAGGGAACGTTATGAACGTTATTCCATCGCCAGAAGAACGCTATGTGACATTACATATGTCATGACACGGTGGCAAAACGTTGAACATACATTGAACGTACGTTATCCCGACGTTCTCCTGATGTTCTCCTGATGTTCCCATTACGCCGCATGGACATTTCCATAGTGGAACGTAGTTGAACGTAGTGAGCAGCGTTTGACTAACGTCCATTTAACGTCATTGACGTTCGCTGAATGTGTACAGAACCTACGGCGAACATAAACCCTTACGTTCGAGTTACGTTGAAGGTTTTGAACAGGTTCAAAACTTTGAAGCGCGCTGACGTAACACGACGTAACGTGATGTAGCTCGACGTCAGTCTAACATCATTCTGATGTCATCACAATGTAACCCAACGTACGTCAACGTAATGACGAAACGTGATCACGTCAGGCATACGTTTGCTCGTTACGTCGTAGTGTGACAGGGGTATAACACTTGGCCTACAGTCAGGTTACGGTCAGGCTACAACCAGGTTACACCTAACTTACAGGCAGGTTACATACATGTTACAACCAGGTTGCACTTAGCCTACAGTCAGGTTACAGTCAGGTTAGAGTCAGGCTACACACAGGTTATACTTAACATTCAGTCAGGATGCAGTCAAGTTAGTCACATTACAGTCAGGCTACAACCAGGTTACACTTAACTTACAGGCGGGTTATATTCAGGTTACAACAGGTTAAACTTAGCTTAGAGGCAGGTTAAATACATGTTAAAACCAGGTTGCACTTAGCCTACAGTCAGGTTACAGTCAGGTTACGGGCTGGCTACAACCTGGTTAAACTTAACTTACTGGCAGGTTACAGTCAGGTTACAAACAGGTTAAACTTAACTTACAGGCAGGTTACAGTCAGGTTACAACCAGGTTACATTTAACTTACATTCAGGTTACAGGCTGGTTGATTGATTGGTTGCTGGAGCTTTGCGCCCTGGCCACATTAAGGTCATATCAGGACGGGTACCGACTTGTGACAGTGCGTGCTGACTTTATAGTGCTGCCCAGCACCATGACCCGATATTCGACTCGGTCACATTATCCTGATACTGAGCCAACCAGTCCTTGGCCTATCCTACTAATATGGAGAGCCTGGATATGAAGCGACAAGTATAATGTTTTAAGTCATTGGTTTTACTCGACCATGGTTTGAACCCGAGGGTTCGAGTCGTACAATCTACCAAAACGGGAGATGGATGCTTAACTCATTCGGCCATCTAGTCTCAGGCTACATCCAGGTTACAGTCAGATTACAGTCAGGTTACAACCAGGTTACATTCAGGTTAAGATCAGCTCACAGTCAGGTTACACTCATGCTACAATCAGGTTACAATACGCACCTTTCATGTTACAGTCAGATTACCATCAGGATACAGCCAGAATACAGTCTGGTTACAATATGGCACCATTCAGGTTACAGTCAGATTACCATCAGGTTACAGCCAAATTACAACCAGGTTACACTTAACCTACAGTCAGGATACAGTCAGGTTATGGTCAGGTTACAGTCAGGTTACAGTCAGGTTACACTTAGCTTACAGTCAGGATACAGTCAGGTTACAATATGACACCATTCAGGCTACATTCAGATTACCATCAGGTTACAGCCAACTCACAACCAGCTTACACTTAACTTACAGTCAGGATACAGTCAGGTTACAGTCAGGATACAGTCAGGTTACAGTCAGGGTGCACTTAGCTTACAGTCAGTATACACTCAGGTTACAGTCAGGTTACAGCCGGGTTACAGCCAGGTAGCCGGGTCACACGTCAACATATATATATATATATATATATATATATATATATATATTTATAATCACACACACTTGGACGTCATAAACGAAAGGCACCAATATTCGTAGACTTGTGACACCATGATGTACAATACCTATAACACCTGATACTTGCTGCGTTTTGGCGCTCGGCATTATTATGATAGGGCAAGCACTGGTTAGCTCAGTGTCAGGATAATATGACTGAGTGGGATATCAGGTCATGGTGATGGTGGCATGGTCTTCCAGTGGGGCAGCACTATAAAGTCGCCAGGAATGTCCACTGTCACAAGTCGGTACCCGTCCTGATATGACCTTAGATGTTGCTAGGACGTAAAACAACAAACAAACAAACCTACACAAAAGAGTACCCACGGTGAATTTAAGTAACACGGAGCCCTGAGGCTTGAGGCATCTGTCAGGACCACCATCTCACGCGATTACCGCTAGGGGGCCGGTAAATTGTAACCCCGCCCACTTTGTCACTCGTCTCAGCTATCAACACCCTGACCATATGACTCACCTAGTTCCACGCCTACCCACACCCATGTCCAAGCATCAATTTGTTAAATTCTTATTTTGGGTAAATATGTTTATTCTGCTGAATAAGTCTTTTATCCGTGCTGAAGCACTGGTCTTCCAGCCATTTTTAAATTCGGGATTATTTACATGAAATAGGTATATAGAGTAAGGTCCGCAATAACTGTTGAATACACAATTTGCAGCAGGATGAAATTCTGTAACCCACAAGTGCTAGCAACATGGCAAGAGTAGTGTCATATGACTAGATCAAGAAATTTAGAATACACAATTTGCAGCATATAACACAATGGAATTCTGTAATTCACAAGTTCCGTAGCAATATGAGGATTTAAATGGTATTTAGAATGTAAGCAGAAGTTATCTTCTGTTTTCATTTGGTAAAGTTGTAGTAAGTTTTAATGTAGGGTTTGTTCAGTTGGAGTTAGACAAGCGGTATATAAATGTCAGTTTGCTAGAAATATTCTAATGTTACCAGACCAGACTGGATGACCGAATGAGCTAGAGCGTCCGTCTCCCATGCTGGTAGATCGTGGGGTCGTCGGTTCGAACCCTGTTTGAGTCAAACCAATGACTTAAAAATTGATACTTGTCGCTTCCTAGCCAGGCGCTCAGCATTATTAGAACAGGACCAGGACTGGTGTGCTCAGTGTCAGGATAATGCGACTGACTGGGAGACCAGGTGATGGTGCTGGCGGCCTGGTCTTCCAGTTGGGCAGCACTATAAAGTCGCCATGAGTGCGCACTCTCACAAGTCAGTACCCGTCCTGATATGAGCTTAGCTGTTGCTAGGACGTAAAACAACAACAAACAAAAACAAAATCTAGTGTTACCCTATCATGGGACCACTCCAACGGCTGGAAGACCGGTGCCCCGGCGCTGACAAAATATGTATTCAGATGAATACAAATATTTACCCCAAAAAAATGGTTTGTTATGTGAGTGTTATTTGCACTTTGTTGTTTTAGGGTTGATAGGTTCCTGACAGCAATATTAATTCTGCTGTTGGAGTGAGGTTGTTACTAACGTTACATAAGTCAATGATTTTGAAATTCTACCATATCTTAAAATTTCTTAAAGCTGCATAGTCCGTTAGGAAGCATAACATTTTCGAAAGCCAAAGCACTCACTTAGATTTGATTCTACATAGCTAACTTAGATACTGGTGCACTTATTAAGCATTTATTGCCACTTAGAAGGGCATACTAAGTCAATTTAATAAAACCTGTTGTTGCATAAATCTATGGAGTTTTGGCATGCTTTCCAAAATTAATTTAGCATGTTGTCACCTCAAATATCTCCAAAGTTAGCCATCTAAACCAAAGTGACTGAGTGGGATATTGGACCATAGTGCCGGCTGTCATACATGTGGTACGAGGGTGCCCAGCGAAGCAACACTATGAAGCCACAATGGATGCGTACAGTCACAATTCGGGGTCCGTCTGGATCATCTGACCTTATATGCTGTTAGCACCATAAACCACACTAAAACTATACCTACGGAAGGCCAGGAGTTCAAAACCCGGCCGAGTTAAACCAGCGACTTACATAATTGATACTTGTTGCTACCTAGCCTGGCGCTCAGCATTAATAGGATAGGGCAAGGAGTGATTAGCTCAATATCAGGATAATGTGACTGAGTGGGAAATCGGGTCATGGTGCTGTTGGCCTGATTTCCCAGTGGGGCTGCAGTATAATGTTGCCATGAGTGCGCACTGTCACAAGTCAATAGGTGGCCATTCTGATATGAGCTTAAACGTTGCTAGGATGTAAAACCCCAACAAACAAATGAAACCATTCCAAACCTTGGCGATTTCGAGCCTCATTCTGGACTCTTATCCCCAGAGAGCCCAAGCAAGTTGGTTGCTTCTTGGGATTTTACGTCCTGGCAACATCTAAGGTAATATGAGGACAGGTACCGACTTGTGACAGTCCGCACTCATGATGACTTGATAATGCTGGCCCACTGGGAGACCAGACCACAAGCATGATGACCTGATATTCCAGTCAGTCACATTATCCTGACACTGAGCCAAACAGTCGTTGCCCTATCCTAATAATGCCGAGCGATAGGCTAGGATGCGGGAGGTATCAATGTTTAAGTCATTGATTTGATTCGACCAGGGTTCGAGGTTCGAATTCCACGATCTACTAAAGCGACAGACCAAGTCCCCGGTGTAACGATTTCAACTTCCCCCCTTCCCAAGTTCCCCCCCGGGAATCTGAAAACGTTTTTAACTTCCCTGGAGGGAAGTTAAAAACGTTTTCAGATTCCTGGGGGGGAACTTAAAAACTGTTTTCAGATTCCCCCCCCTGTTTTCAAATTCCCCCCTCTTCAAAATTGTTTAAAAATATAAAAAAAATAAAAATTCCCCAAAAATGTAAAAGTTTTAAAAAGATCGAAAATTCATGAAAAATAGTAATAGTAGTCACCAAAATTTCCCCAAAAAGAAATTTTGTTCGTCGAACAATTTCACGTAAAAAAGTCACCAAAAAGATGTATATTTCACGAAAATAAAGAATTTCACACAAAAATTCCATATTTTTTTAATTATTCAAAAAAGCACAACAAATTGAAAAGTTAAATAATTCTAAAATTTCACGGAAAATACAAAATTTCCAGACAATTTCCAGGAAAATAATGAATTTAACGAAAAGATTTAAAGTTCACGAAAAATCTTATATTTCACAGAATTTAACAAACTAAGAGATTTTTGTATGTCTGTGTGTGTATGTCAGTCTGTAGTTCATTTTTATTTTTATTTAAGATGGTGTGGATTCTAATGTGCTATTAACATTAGCATTTGAGATGTGGACTTGTCGAAGGATGCTGAAAATATCATGGACAAAGAAGATCACCAACAAAGAAGTTCTCAGCAAAATTAAAAATGAGAAATGCTTATTTGCCACTATACAGACAAAGAAACTTATTTATTTTGGCCACATCATTCGTCAGAGTTCAAAATACCGTACGTTGTTGGAAGGGAAGGTGAATGGCAGCAGAGGGAGGGGGAGACCAAGAATATCATGGTTTACAAATATTTCACAGTAGACAGGGTTGAATTATTCAACAGCACACCATCGGGACAAGTGGAGAACCATTACATCCAACCCTCGACTACAGGACGGACCTATTGATTGATTGATTGATTGATTAACATTCTACATTACGTTGTAGTGTGACAGCACCATAATCTCATATGTGCAGAAAATTTAAATTGACGGAGGGAAAACATTTTCAAATTCCTGTGGGGGGAACTTGAAAACGTTTTCAAGTTCCCCGGAGGGAGGGAAAGTTAAAACAAGGGAGGGAACTTGAAAACGTTTTCAATCCCCTGGGAGGAATCTGAAAACGTTTTCAAGTTCCCGGGGGGGAACTTGAATATGGGGGGAATTTGAAATCTTTACGCCCCGGTCTCCGCCCGCCCTTACCACCCCCTCCACCCCTTCACCCCCACGCCAATCCTTGCCCGACCACCCTCCCTCTCCCTGCCCCCACTCCTTCTGTTCCTGTCCGTCCCTGTCCGTCCCCTCCTCATCCACTCTTCCCCATCTCCGTGGCCCTGCCGCCCGCCCCTGCCAGGACGGCCCCCCCCCCCCCCGCTTCCCCCTTGTCCCTGCTCCCCTCCCGTACCGGCCCGTCCAATCCGTGTCCCCCCCCCCCCCCCCCCCCCCCCCCGTCCCTGCCCCTTCCACCCCGGTCCTTCCCCGCCTCCGTTCCCGTCACCCCCCTCCCGTCCTCCCCCCCCTCCCTGCCTGTCGCCCCTGCTTCTCCAACCCCCCCCCCCCCCCCCCCCCCTACCGCCCCCCCCCCCCCCAGCCCCTCCACCCCCCTCCCCCCCCCTCCGTGCCCGTCACCCCCGTCCCCCCCCCCCCCCCCCCCCCCCCCCCTGCCTGTCGCCCCTGCTTCTCCAACCCCCCCCCCCCACCCCCCGTCCCAGCCCCTCCACCCCGTCCCTTCCGGCCTTCTCCCGTCTCATTCCCCCTTCCCTGTCCCCCCGTCCCTCCGCCCGGACCCTGTGATGCTGCAAACCGCTCCATTACCGGCCCGTCGCCTCTCATGTCCCGGTCCCCGCACTGATCGCATCTCCTCCTGCGGGCCTGTCAAAGCCCGACATACACGCTCCGACATCGGCGAGAAAGCTCAATGTAATTATTGGCTTTAGTCAACATAAATCTGGACTGATCGCGGTGGGCGAATCGGTAGAGCGCGGACATCGCGTGCGGGAGATCGGGGAGTTTGGTTCCCGGTCTAGTCAAACCAATGAAATGTATACTTGTCACTTCCTAGCCTGACACTCAGCATTAATAGGAAAGGGAAAGGACTGGTTTGCTCAGTGTCCGGATAGTGTGACTGAGTGGGATATTGGGTCATGGTGCCGGCGTCCTGGCAGGAGGTAAAACTCCAACACGCTAGCAACAATTTTAGTCATTGCTAAAGAAAGGTGTACTATAATTAGACACTGACACCGCATATATGAGTTTAAAGTTGGATTTATTTCTTTTTCAATAATGAGTCTGTAGTAAGCACATGTCAGTTTTAGTAAGCACATATTAAATTCAACAGAATAAGCACAGTGAGGTAAGCCAATGAGTTATGCACAAAGAGGTCAATAAGCTCCTTAGCCCCATGTAGTCTTTTAGCAGGGGTGGGTGGGATGGCAGTTCAAAGCCAGCTAGTGTCCTCTTGTGGCCGTGTCGAAGTGAGCTCACCGCCGCTAAGTCGGTCCTTATATAGGTGCTTGGGCCAGTAGTTCGAGCGGGCGACCGCAGATGGCAGGTCAGTAAGACAGAGTTAGCATCTCGAAGTATTTCGTATCAAAGTATGAATAACCAGACGGCGCTGACGCAGAAGTCAGAAGGTAGTATCGCCATAACTAGATAGGTGGCAGCATAAGTATTAATCTTAATGCTATGAGGCTATGGCGGCGATCGAATGCCAAATTACCCGTGTTGCTGAGCATCACAAGCAATGTATATATATAGCCTGGATATACGATGTATATCCGCGTGTAAAGCCCCTGTCACACCTCGCCGGATTGAGCAACGGACAGAATTGTCTAGTCCGGTGGTGTTCGGGCGTGATAAGTCTCAAAATGTATTAAAATGTGTCAAAATGTTGCGATTTCGGGTCAAAGGCCACCGGACGAACAGACATTAAATGGACATGAAACAAAATGAAATGTACGTGAACGGATAGCCAATTGATGAAGCAAACTCAAACCGGACAAGTACCATAGACATAAATCCGGCAGAATCCGTTCCAAGTTTTGTGCATGTTCAAAACTTGTAACGGATTGGGCTGGATATCAACGGATATCAATGGATATGCAACGGATATGCAATGGACACAAACTGAACATTGCCGGATATCAACAGACTTTGTTCGGTTTCTTTCCGTTTCCCCAATCCGGCGAGGTGTGACAGGGGCTTAAGGGGCGGAACACGGCGCTCCCCTCTTGCGGTGCGTAAGACACTTTAACGCAGTTGGTTCAGGTGATATCCGTTGGGCGACGTTACATTCCGTAGCCGAGGCAGTCTACGCCTGGTGCATTCGACAGTGCTCGCCTAGCCGCCCCCGCCGCCACACGCACCTCCGAGCGGCCGTTGGCGGACCTTATTGTTAGACATTTTGTGGGAGATGCGACCAGAAGTGTTGAGATACATTTTAAATTTATATACACATAATAAATTATACAATACATGTATATATGTGTGTACATTGTGTGTGTGAGGTGTAATGTACAAGCTTTGTCATAGAACTAACTACGCTACACACGTGAATCCCGCTGACTTGGACTATGGAACAGATCCTCAGCGGTGTGTTGGTTGTTGGAGTTTTACATCCTGGCAACATCAAAGGTCATATGAGGATGGGTGCCGACTTGTAACAGTGGGAATCAGGGCAACTTTATAGTGCTGCCCCAATGGGAAATCAGGCCACCAGCTCCATGACCAGATATCACCCTCATTCACATTATCCTGACACTGAGCCAATCCAGTCCTTGCCCTATCCTCTTAATGTTGAGCGCCAGGCTAGGAAGCAACAA
Source organism: Branchipolynoe longqiensis (assembly GCA_030323885.1). Taxonomy (NCBI): domain Eukaryota; kingdom Metazoa; phylum Annelida; class Polychaeta; order Phyllodocida; family Polynoidae; genus Branchipolynoe; species Branchipolynoe longqiensis. Next base: position 2,356,217 of record CM059190.1, read on the forward strand.
GTATACATTTTAAAGTCACTGCTAAGTAGAGCATGCAGAAAGGAGAGATGGAAGTTGGGAATAATATCACTTTATATCTGGGCTCAATGAACGTCCAAGGCATGCTTTGATTGGCCATATTCACGGTGAGAAATGTTTGTTCTTTGTTCAAACCATCGCTTTTACATGTAAAGGCAGACAATCAATTATGTGCCAATAGACACTCATTAAATTAGAAAGCTCACAATCATATATTTGTGGTCAAGGGAAACAAATTCCCATAGAAAAAGAACAGTTTTATTACTAATTGATAGAATCTATTTAGTAAACTATATAAGGTGGTACAGTCCAGCTGCCCTCAAAAAGGCTAAAATGTTTTCCTGTTTTACCTTAGTAAAAAGGTCATGCATACTGTTCCAAGGCATGCAGGACAGGCATATTGATTACCGGTTCCCAGTCGGTTTCAGGTGTACACATTGGGCTATCACAAACAGAGTGATGCAACAATGTGGATAGATGTATAACAATGACATTTATAGGGCAGCAACAGACAAGACAAATCACAGTATCAGTCAGACAAAGAAATACATTATATCAACATATGAGTCTCATCAATCGGTGGGGAGCAGGACGTAGCTCAGGCAGTAGAGTGTCCACCTCTGAAGGTGTGAGTCTTTGGCAGTTTGGTCTATTTTCCATTCCAACCAGTGGTCCACAACTGGTTCAACAAAGGCTTGTCCTGTCTGAGGGAAAGTGCATATAAAAACCCCATTGCTGCTTATAGGAAAGAGTAGGCTATGTGGCAGCAGTGGGTTTGCTCCAAAGAAATATGTCAGAATGACCATATGTGTGACGTCCAATAGCCGAAGATGAAAATCAATGTGCTCTAGAGGCATCGTTAAATAAAACAAACTTTCATCAATCGGTGGTGAGGGGAAGAGGTGTAGAGGTGGGTGGTGTGGAGCAGTCAGCTGCTGGAGCTGGAATGATCTCTGGAGGTGTGGTGATGTGTGAAGACGAGGTTGGGTGGTAAGTGAACCTGTGATATGCCGAGGTGTTGAGGGCTGTCAGTGGGGTATGGTTGTGTTGGGGTGTTGTGATTGGATGAGGAGGGAGTGGTTGTGGCCTATGTGCTTCCAGCAATGACACAGAATGACCCCCCCCCCCCCACCCACGCCCATTCAACCCCATTGGTTTGACTCGACCGGGAACCGAACTGCCGACCTCCTGCACGCGAGGCCCGCGCTCTACCGATTTTACCAACGCGCCCGGTGCTCCTCAGTAGTGTGTTGAAGGTATGCAGCGTTTCTCCCAGATCGATTTTCTTCTTTCCCGGAAGTCATGAACAAAGAAAGAACAGCTGTTATCCGAGAGAGTCACCAGAGACCCGCCAAAGGTGGTCAGGGGGTCTACAACATGTAGATCAGTGAAAGTTTGTCTTATTTAACGACGCCTCTAGAGCGCATTGATTTTTATCATCGGCTATTGGATGTCAAACATATGGTCATTCTGACATATATCTCAAGTTTGGACTGTTGCAGGAAACCCGTTGCTGCCACATATGCTACTCTTTCCGATAAGCAGTAATGGGTCTTTTATATGCACTTTTCCACAGACAGGACATCCTTTGATGAACCAGTTGTGGACCACTGGTTTGTAGGTCAGTGAGGCAAGAGGATCTAATATGTACACAACACATTAGTAGAGGTTTAGTATGACTATTAATAGGTACTGGCAGTAATTTTTTAGATCTTAGTGCCCGGCTGTTAATTAGGTTAATTACAAAGTTCTAATTATACGCCCAAGAACACAAAACACAGAAAGGTTATTTCTTATTTACTTTTCAAGATCTTCGCATTTTGAGATTTTTTTAATTTACTGCAACAAAATTTGGCTTTGAGACAGAATATAACATAAGGAGTGTTTTCTTCTTTGGAATAATTTTATTTTGTGCCAAATATATGTCTCTCGTATATCTAATTAAAGCTCATTTAGTGATCTTTCTGATCGGATATATTAATAGCCTGTAAAGTCAATCACTGTACATTTATTTATTTTTTGATGGGGTGTTTATGCTGTACATAGCATATAAGCTTGGATGATCGAGCTTGTTTTCAAAGCTAGGGAGTTATCGGTCTGTGTTTCTTATGGTTTGTGGTTAGTGATCTATGTTAGTTTTTTTGGATTTTCTTGGTAAGAGTCTTCCTCTTTTTATTTTTGTCTACACTTAATTATAGACTAGCCTACTCTATTTACATATTATAGGATTGTACGGAATAGGTAGTTGGTTTATGTTTGGATTTGATGTTATCTGGCTGTTTTCTGGCAGGGGGTTACCTCTCATGGGCTGTCCAGCTGGTGGGCCGTGACATATCACATGCTTCCTTGTGGAACAGCTTAGAGGGGTTTCCTGGTTTAATTTTGCACAGATATTTTTTGTATGTTTTTAGGTCAGGAATTTGTCATTCGTTTACCAGATAGGATGGTCGAATGAGTTGAGTGTCCGTCTCCTGTTTTGGTAGATCGTGGGATTTGAACCCACGGGTTCGAATCCTAGTCGAGTCAAACCAAAGTTAACAAAATTGATACTTGGCACTTCCTAGCCAGGCGTTTGGCATTATTAGGATAGGGCAAGGATTGGTTGGCTCACTGTAAATTCACCATCAGTGTGCACTGTCACAAGTCGGCACCCATCCTGATATGACGTTAGATGCTGCCATGACACAAAACTCCGACTACCAACCATCTAATCGAAAACAACGCCGGAAGCGAGATTGACCATCAATGAGTTGTTGATGAAGCAGGCCCCTCTGCTGTCACATCTGAGACTGAACCCAGATCTGATGTATTGAATTCTATGCAATCATCGCCGTCAGCATGATGTGACAGCAGTGACACCTCCTTTGACAGCTCACCACAGAATGATCACCAACCCCTTAATACTATCCACAAACGGGAACAGCCAGCTGACACCGATCTGTCATGTATCGTTCTATATCGTTCTACTTTAGACAATTATATCATCCCCTGGCCAGCCCCCCCCCCCCCCCCCCCGCAAGCTGGCAGCACCATGACCTGATATATCACTCAGTCACATTATCCGGACACTGAACCAACCAATCCTTGCCCTATCCTAATAATGCAAAGCGCCTGGCTATGAAGTGACAATTATCAAGGGATCAAATCTAGGAAGCGCTTTGGTTTTGAAAACTGATGTTTTCATTGGTCTAAGGCTCTTTTAATCAAATACATTCCTTTGTTTTTAAAGAAGTAAGCTGCATAGTCCGATGAAATCATACAATTTTCAAAACGAAAGAAATTATCTAAATTTGATTCTATATAATCTAACTTAGATACTGGCACACTTATTAAGCGTTTGTCACCACATAGTAGGGAACCCTGAGGCAATTTAACAGAATCTGTTATTGCAGAAGCCTATGGTGTTCAAGTTTTGGCATGCCTGCCAACATTAATCTTAAATGTTTGCCTTTTGAATTTCTCAAAAACTTAGCCATTTAATATAAAACTTACTTCAAACTAAAGTAAGGTAGATCATAATGATCAAGCTAATATATTTATCTGAGAAAATGATAGAAACTCCAAACCATCAGTCTATGCAGCTTTAAACACAGCATCTATCTGTGAAGTATATTTATTGCATTGCCTAATTGATCCTTCATAATATTGCCCGCTAGTTTGAGCAGATTTCATCAGAGTGACTTCCAGAACAGCTGCACCTCGCTGCAGTGAGAGGAACGCCAGGGCAGGTGTGGGAAGCATTCATCGTGTGTGTTTGGGTGGGGAGTGGGGGTGGGGGGGGGGTAAATGGGTGTGCGGGGGTGAGTGTAGTAAGGGTGTGTGGGTGTGTATGTGTGTGTGTGGGTGTGGATGTTTGTGGGTGTACGTAGGTATGTGTGTGGGTACGTGTGGTGGGTGTGTGTGTATGTAGGAGTTTGTGTGTCTGGGTATGTGCATGTGGATGTGTGTAGTCCCTGTGTATGGGTATGGGCGGGTATCTGTGTAGTGTGCTTGTGAATGTGTGTGTCAGTATGTTCGGATGTGTGTAGTGCGTGTGTGTATTAGTAAGTGTGTGTGTACTGTGTGTGTATGTGTGTATGGGGTATGTGTATGTGTGTCGTGTGTGTGTATCAGAATATGTGTGTGTGTGTAGTGCGTGTGTGGGTGTGTATGTGTGTGTGTGGGTATGTGTGTGTGGATGCGTGTAGAGCATGTGTGTATCAGTACGTGTGGGTGTGTGTACTACATGTATGGGTGTGTATGGTGGTGTGCGGGTATATGAATGTCTGTAATGCGTGTGTGTATCAGTATGTGTGGGTGTGTGTAGTGCATGTCTGCAGATATTTGTGTGTTGATGTGTGTAGTGCATGTGTGTATCAGTATGTTTGTGTGTGTAGGGCATGTGTTGGTGTGTATGGGTATGTGTGGGTATGCGTGTGTCTATGTGTGTAATGCATGTGCGTATCAATATGTGTGTAGTGCATGTGTGGGTGCGTGCAGGTATGTGTGTGTGGATGTGTGTAGTGTGTGTATCAGTTCGTGTGTGTGTGGGTAGTGCGTGTGTGTGGGTGTGTATGGGTGTATGCGGGTATTTGTATGTGTGTAGTGCGTGTGTATGCCAGTATATGTGGGTGGGTGGTTGGTGAGGAGCCGAGTGATGCCTCATCTGGTGGGACATGTGGAGTCCTCTATGGGACTGTGTGATTGTCAGCCATTTTCCCAGATTGCCTCCAGGGTGGTATTGGCGCTGCAGTAAGAGGCCGATTCACATCTCCTGGATGGGTGTGTGGGTAGGTGTGTGGGTGTGGGTGGGGTCTTCTAGACGCTTCCTTACTTAATCTGCGCATGCGCCCACACAAGCATGGGGTGGGTTCTAGACAGGCTTCTGAATACTATAAATGTCTTCATAACTGAAAAAGTAAAAATCACGCCCTGTTAATAACACCGTGTTAGCTCACAATGAATTCTGTTCCTCAACAGCATTATCATTTCTTTTCTTTGTGATAAGCATTGTTTTTTTCCGCTTATTTTAGAATATGTTTTATATGTGAATGAACATAGCATAATAGGACTGAAAACCAGGGCCTCGACGCTGAACAAACCCCAACTTTATTCACTGAGTAAAAAATGAAGCATTTATACCTCATTGAGTCTTGTAATAATCACTTTATCTGAAGTCACATTGCTCTTCTTCATAATAAGAGATATGCGACTAGGAGATGGTGGCTGCATGATGAACCTGTGCGCGCACTTTCCCACATACAGGACAGCACACACCACAGCCTTTCGATGAACCAGTTGTGGACCACTGGTTGGAATGGAAAATAACCCAAACCTCAAATGGGTCTACTGAGCAGGATCGATCGCATGACCCACACCTTCACAGGTGGACGCTCTACCACCTGAGCTAGGTCCCGCTCCTTTAAGGCATAGCCCTATTGTGATGGCTAAGGCTGAGAGGGTAACCAACCCCAACTTCCGGTCTGTAAACTGGCCAAGTCACAGCTTCACTACATGCTGAGGAGCGCTAACTGAAGAATACTCAGTCATCAGTTATCACACACCAAGGTCTCACCAGGCTGGGAGTCTAGGTGATGTAAAGGTTAGCATACTCGCCTAGAATGCAAATGGCATGGGTTCGAATCATGCTGTAATATCTCGAGAACTCGGCCGTCTGAGCCCCAAGTATTACTAGTCTTCCCCAGGTGTGTTCGGAAATCTGTCTGTCAGTTCCCACCTGGCGTTACTCTCAACACTCACATAAGGAAGAAAGGAAGACAAGTCGCACAAGATTGACAGTGAAGAAGTTGTGCTTTATTGGTATCAACTCCTGTTCACTATCAGAATCAGTGCCTACAGCCCATTGAACCTGAGTCCAATGGTTGTTACACACAGCTCCGTGTCTTTGGAATAGCTGCTGCTCGTTTGGTTGTAGAAATTGGACTCCTAGACAAGAGTGCCTAGAGTGGGATCTGTGTGTCAGGTATAAGGAATGCAGGTGACTGGGCTCACATAGCTAGCCAATCAGACACCCTCCACAGCCTCGGTGGGCGATGCCCTAATAGGGGGCAGCTGTCACTCAACCCCCAGCTGCAGGTGGTGTCCATAATGTATCCAGGATGGCTGGGTGTGCTTGCCCATTGGCCCTGGGGTAACAGATAGTTGCAGACAGTTACAACAAACATATATTAAAAATTCCTTTCCCTTCCACTTGCATTCTTTCTTTAAATAATTATTAACTGTCTCTTAAAGTATGAACAACTCATCACAATCTCGGTCACTATGTGTTATCACATTTCTACATAGGCACTTATGTCACAAAGCGAGTGGGGCACCCATTGCTTCTGTGTTACATAATCCTGGTCCCCACTCCGTCGCCCGAGAATAGTAATGCTCTTTCCCAATATATAAATCCGAACTGAAAATCCGTATATTTTGACAATGCTCTAGGCACAATATTTCCCATTTCCATCAGCCCCCCCTCCCCACCTTCACACACACACGGCAATAATGAAGACCAGTAGGCCTGAGGGTTCTGAATTGTCACAGGCATCAAGTGAATACCACAACTAATGAGATAATGCAATATGCAGGCGCAAAATAAATGAGTCAGCGAATCAGCGCTGCGGGCACACGCCACGCACCAGCCACGGCGCCAACCGGAAGTGAACAGTGCATGCCCGGCGGCGCTTTATTAAAATTCGTCGAACTTTTAAAGGTGCATAATCCGATTAAAGCATCACCTTTTCAAAACCCAAGCCCCTGTCTAGATTTGATTATATCCATGCACCTTAGATACTGCTGTGCTTATGAAGTATTTGTTGCCACGTAGAAGGTAATACCAAATAGATTCAATAGAATCACTTTCTGCAGAAGCCTATGGTGCTAAGAATTTTGAATCAACCACAATTTGATTTTGTTTGTTTGTTGTTGATTTACGTCTTAGAAATATCTAAGGTCATCTGATATCCCACTCCGGTCCTGATATGACCTTAGATGTTGCTAGGACGTAAAACAACAACAAGCAAACAAACAAACAAAGATATCCCACTCAGTCACATTATCCTAACACTGAGCCAACCAGCCCTTGCCCTATCCTAATAATGCCGAGCGCCAAGCGAGGAAGCAACAAGTATTAATTTTTAAGTCATTGATTTGACTCGACCAGGATTTGAACCCACACACTCATGGATTCGGATCTCCCGATCTCCCAAAACAGGAGACGGACTCTCTACTCATTCAGCCACCCAGTCGTGTCACCACAATTTGAAATTATGCGTCAATGTAGCAATGGTGAATCCAACTGGGCTTCAACTTATCTTGGAAGCTTGCATTTCAAGTGATTATATCCTAGCCAGTTATCATGAAACTGACCCCGAACTAACACAAAACAGAGGTCATACTGGTCAACCTAATAATATATTCATCTAAATGAGTATGACACACCTTCTAAACAAACAGATTATGTAACTTTGATGACGTAGTCAATTAGTGGAAAATCATTAGATAGAGGTTGCTTAGCTGATGCATGCATATATTCCTTTCCACACAATCATGCTAGTATTAGTGGTAGTGTCGTGTACAGGTGGAGCTGACATTGCATAGAGCTGTGGTGAGCATTTGAGTATAAGTATACACACACATGAGGATGTCATCAGACAGGCTACCAAAGCAGATCCTGTACTCTCAACTGTCTTCTGGTTACAGAAAGAGAGGGCGCCCTCATCTCCGGTTCAAGGATACCATCAAGAGAAACCTGAAGCTGAGAGACATTAAGACCGACTCATGGACATCCCTCTCAGAGCAGAGAGCTAAATGGAGAGCGGCAGTCATGTAATGAAAGCAGTCTTTGTCACATCACGACCGACAGCATGATGATGATGATACACACACATAAATATATATATACCTATATATGTTGGTTGTTGGAATTTTACCCCCTGGCAACATCTAAGGTCATATCAGGACGGGTTCCGACTTGTGACAGTACGCACTCATGCGATTTTATTGTGCTGCCCCACTGGGAAATCAGGCCACCAGCACCATGACCCAATATCCCACTCAGTCACAATATCCTGACACTGAGCCAACCAGTCCTTGCAATAGCCTATTAATGGCAATTGCCAAGCTACGAAGTGACATGTTTATTTGATAAGTCATTGCATTGACTCGACCGGGAACCAAACTCCCGATCTCCCACACGCGGGCCGTGCGCTCTACCGATTCGTCCACCGGGTTCGGTATACATATATATACGTATATACCACTTCAAAGACAAAGAGAATATGCTATGTCCTCATTTTCTTTGTGTTACTGCTCTGCTGCCGTAGGCCATGGATCAGTTCTATTTTGATTAAGTATGCCTTGTTGGTGAGATATATAATCACATATCATCCATATTAATGGATATACATATATATATATATATGTATATATATGAAGTGGGCGTGTCTACTCGCCTTGAGCAATT